>CM054057.1:302700578-303115328 GCA_028641055.1 Alopecurus myosuroides | reverse complement strand
AACAACGCCTCGGGTTTCTTTTCACCACCTGGTGACAGGTTTTGAGTGGCGTGACTTATAGCCACTCGCCACTGGTAGTAGATCATCTATAAACAGTTTCCTACTAGTGACCTGTTCTGGCATGTTTGTAGTAAATGATGAATCCATGGACCCTCATAATCTGTCACTTTTTGGAACATTATTTGTGCCCCATGTTAGTAGTAGTATCTTGTTTGTGGGCGGAATACTTATTATGCATCCATAATTTTGTGCAAGTGCCAAGCAAGAATGACTCGCTGGAGAGTGGAAACATTGACGGAAATTTGAAGATAGAATCAAGTTATGATGAATGATAAGATTCGAAGGCAATGAGAACCTATGAATGTACAAGGTGGGCAACCTTGAAGAGCTCAAAACCGTGGCCTACACCAAAAGCCATTAAGCCACTACCGCAGTCTGCAGTACTGTTTCTGAACTTGTAAAGAGTATGTGGAAAATTCATTCGCATTTACGGTCGTACAAAGAGACAGCTGACAATCTTCAGAACAAGGCGCTGTGAATTGGGCCTTTCTGCAAGGTGGTCTCACAGACAAAAGCAATGAGCTCTCTAGCAGCCATGGGCCTCTCCATCTGATGTAGTAGACGGCTGTGCACAAATTCTGCAGTCCTGAACTTGTTGCCAGGGCATGGCAAGTCTATGTGCAGAGAACGTTGTCAACTATGGTGGCTTAAATCTCAGGCAAGTTGTGTCCACCCTCAGTCCTCAGACTCTACGATCGCTGCCTATGTGAGTTGCGCGCCACATGAAATGGTTGATGAAGATACTACAAGGAAGACAGCTACAGGTGACGATAACATTGAGTGAAACTTAATCAAATCCCATGGCAATGATTCCACTTGCTGCAACGACCCGCAACGGAGCAATGGAATCCGTGCTATAGCATGTACTACTGTGATGGAAACATAAAGAAATGACTCCTGTTGGTTTCCTGGCGAATACCGTTGACCAATCCCCTGAATTTCCTCGAATTGCACACTCCCTGTCATGAGTTCAGCTGAAGAGCATGGCACGCAGGCCAGTAGCACTGCAGATAGCAAGAGGTGAAAACTGTAACCGACACGGCGACACGAATCTCCCAAATTAGCTAAAGTTCAGTGATATGGATGTGTTGCCCTTTTGTCATCATTTGTTCCGAAGTGTCATCTTCCAAGAAATACGAGTAAGCAATATCTTAGCTTGGAAGGATCTCGGACACACAGAATGTACAGCATAGGCCAGTTGGTGCAGCAGTCAATTCAAATAAACCAGCATCATCGTGTGTTATAATAACACTGTTATTGAAGAGTGCGAGGCGCCTCCAACAAGAAAGGGATTCAACAGCAAGGCAAGCGCCTTTGCAGCTAGTATGGAAAGATGGCTTACTTGTGGTGATTCGTGCTGATTTTGATATCCTGGAGGCCACTGTGAGAAGGGCATTTCTGACAAGGATGGTCTGGAAAGCACATATGCTTTATTCACTGATGAAAAAAACCCCAAAATGAAGTGGAGCTTCGATCACATCACGTAATCAGAGCAAGAAACAACAACTGGTAATCCAGTGCTGTTGGGTAATTGAGGATCTCATGCCCAAAACCAAGATGCTTCTGCAGAAAAGGTTTCCATGTGCACAGAGAACTTGTGCTGGTTGGTTCTGAAATGCTACCCAACACCTCAGGTATATAGCGATTCATTCGTTCCCAAGTAGTTTAGCACCAATTTGCTGTTCTTGCCTCCTCTGGGAAACTTCCACCCTAACACAACAGATACTAGTTATCTCCACGAGGATCATGCTACTGTGGTGGTTGGAATGAAGAAGTGTCCTTACCCAAATAACTGAAAACAGAAACTTACATCAATCAACTTTACCAAGTACTAGTTGAATGCCCGTGCGCCACGGGGATATAATTTTGTTTTTTCGTCACATTTATAAACATAAATAAATATGGTAAGAGCTTATCCAATGTTTATTTCTTATGAAGACTGCATGATTTTTTATTGCTGGCTTGTCTCCAGCATTCTTGCGCCTCCACCACGGCGCACGCCGACCGGCATCCCCGACTCATTCCTGCCACATGCCACCTCCCTGCAGTGCGCCGCTCCGCTCCCTCGATGCCCTGAACCACAGTCGCCTCCTCAATGCAGCCACACTCACGCCATCCTGTATAAAACAAAGACCAGTTAACTATGCATTCAACCTAGAATCAATCTTTCACTAAAATTGTCTTCTTGAGCCACTAAGAATTCTATCTGTGTTACCCATACAATGAAAAGACAAGAAACCAACTTTTACCCTCAGCTGAGACAACTGAACTATTCAGAAAGACAACTTGCAAACCAGTTAGTACATGAAAACTAAGAAATTTCAACGAAATGATCAGGTCAAAAACAAATGTTCTTACATTTAATAGTTTATACAAATCCAATGCTGCATTGACCATCTTGTGTAAACTTATGGATTCATATTTCAAGATAAATAGAATTACAGAAAATTTGATCAACTTAAGGATTGCTTAAAACACAAACTTGAGCAGATTATTTGGCTTCTGCAAATTAACTCCTGATAATATTCGATGACAACAAAGCTTCCCTGAAATTATCCCTGCGGTTTCGTCTTCATTTATTGCTTAATTCAGCATCATTTCTAGTTGTATGTACCGTATATTTCTAGTCCTAGAAATACTACCAAGGCAGGCAAGAGAATAACAGTTTGTTCAACATGTTCTATCTACCCGATACTGGTTATAACTACAGTTTTCCAGTTTGTTAGTTTAACCGACAAAATACTTAAAACAGTGCTATGAACCTTACGGGCTAGAAAGAACACCTTTTCAGATTTTAGATGAACGGCAAAGCCATTATTGTAGATGTATAGTTTCTTGTAAGATCCTGTAGGAAGAAACGATTCCAGGAAGAGGTCATGCTTTGATGCCATCTCCTTATACTTTTGAGATTCCAATAAATACCTGTTAATTCTGAAATAGGGCAGAGTGAGAAGATTCAGGCATGTAGATCATGTACTACATTATATTCTTCCGGTTTGCCTACAAAGCACAACTGAATCGATGAATCAACCATTGCTTCAGCTATGGTTGGTTCAATCTTTTTGATACCAAATCAGAATATCAAAAACTTGGGTTCTAACTGAGGAATAAATCCATCCATTCTGGAGCATCATGCCTCCTTGGTTTCAAGAAAGGCTAGAATAAACTTTCAACGCCAGGAAATAAAATAAAATCACTTCCCCCTTTGCCTGACAGCAAGAATTGGCCCAAATTGCTGGGATAAGCAGCTCATGTCCTTTAGACCCGTAGCCATAAAGAAAAAACCATGGAATGTACCACAAGTGAGCATTTGTAGACGTCACGAAGATATCAAAAGCCTAGCCCTGCATCTAATCCCGGCGTAATAGCTAGTACCAGATTGATCAAGAATGAAACCAAACAACATAAACTGAGACCGAACCCTGCCAACATGATGGCTGGTTACCTGAAACGCTCATGTATGGAAGAACGATCCAGAGGCTGTTGATTGCATCATTTGGTACCAAGCCGAGGCTTGATAACGGAAGGGCGGCAAGATTGGGAGAGTGTCGATGCCGCGGCCACCGCCTCCACACTAAGAAGCCTCCACACTCAATTTTTCGCCCTAGAAAATAACATTTACTGATAAGCTTTAAATAAATGTGATGTGCTATTCATCCAATAATATATGAAGCTCGCCAAATTTATCCATGATATATCATATATATATATATATATATATATATATATATATATATATATATATGTTTTCTAGCTATAAATGTCCGTGAACGGATCAACAAGAGATATGTGGGTATTAATCATTATGTCTATTTTGTTGGATGAACAAAAGTGTGATAAGTTTATAGCATAATTTGCTCATCTCTGCTCTTTTTGCATCTTGGATTCAGATGAAAAGAAGTAACTTTTTGGTTGCTAGTGATTAAAGATAAATTTAGCAAGTAGCAAAACCTCGTGATAGTATCTTCTTTACATTAGCATATATCATAACCTCATATTTTTTATTAGACAAAGAAAACATCCGAAGATAGCTGCAGAAGAAATGAGAAAAAGGATTCGGATACACATGTGGTTAATCAGAGAAACACTTAATAATTAGAGAAAGTTTTAAAATTTTGTGAAAGAAATAAACATATTTGAGGCTCCTCATACTTTTCTCTTGAAATGCAGTAAACATGCACATTAATTGAATCATTTGCTAAAATGAAAACATCATCTTAGCAGTGCATCCTTTTTTTTTTTTGAAATTATCTTAGCAGTGCTTTCTAGTGTGAGCGTATCTCGTCAATCTAAGTGTACACATCTGCAAGCATGGCTACAGCTATTCTCATAAATCATTTCTAGAATACTTATACTCCCAGAAGGAACGGCCAGACGTTTGCTCTGATGTTTGGCTATGTTTGGCTCCGCTGAATACCGTTTCACAAAAGCACATAGCTCAATCTAATTACTTTGTAGACTACATCAGATAGTGCGTCGCCAGTGAACTGCCGAGCCTCACCAGCTCCACTTCGGACCTCCACGACGCCATCGGTGACTCCTCTGTTAATCCACCTAATGCTCTGCCCCCTGCACATCCACCCGGCACCAGGGCCGCCATCCGTGGACTGCGCAAGTCTCGTCGGTGATTGGACTGATGGGAAGCTCCAAAAACCTGTGGGTAATACAGTTTCATAAACTGCTGTAGAAGGGAACGGCCTAAGCTAATGCTAGTACTACTCTGGAGCTTGCTCCAAGCATTTGGTTCAGTCGTTTCCTCTGAAATTGAACAATTAATTCCCTAACCTGGCCGAGCATCCATCAACTAACAGGACAGGTGCAAATATAACTTTTTCTAAGCTGAATACTTTCTTACCCAAATAACTGAAAACAGAAACTTACAACAGTCAACTTTACCAAGTTTAATCGGTCCCCTTTTATCTTTCTATACTACTCCCTCTGTTCCACAACGTAAGGGGAACATGGTGACCTTTGGTCAGGTCAAAATTTGGACATGGTGTTTCAATTTGTGGCAGAGTACGTTCTGGGTAATTTCCTATTTTGGTACCGTCAGAAAATATTCATGGTTCAAAAATAGAGCATGTATTGATCAAAATAAGAAAGCAATGAAAATCAATCAACGAAGAAAGAAAAATTAATTGTGCATGTGGATGGGCTCTACCCATGGGCTCATTTGCAGGTGCATTTGTGTCAGATAAAAAGGAAGGAGATTAGGGGAAGTGCCCCGGACAGATTTGACCGTGGGGACAGATGGTCACCCGTAGAGGACCGAGCAATCCTGCAATGTAAGGCTCATTATGGAACGGAGTGAGTACATGTATAGAATACGCACAATTTGCACTACTACGGGATGCAAATTCCATTTGCTAAACTTCCAAGGAAACAGACAATTTATTTATAAGATTCACAAACTCAGCTCAGAGAGTGTTCGAAACCTGAAGCGATCAGTTTGACAGAAGAGCACAAGGTTATGCAGACTAGTTGTGCCCAATTCTTTACTGTCATCAAAACTCCATGGTCGTTACAAAAAATAAAAACACAAAATGTGCTATCAGAATTCAGGAGCCGGATTCTGCAGTTGATGAAATGCTGTTGACCTCAAATGCAGATCTTGAAAGAAACTGATGGAACTAACTATCCCATTCTGTTACATCCCTTCAGGCACAAAAGGTTGCCCACGTAAGCTCACTTGCTACCACCCTACAGCTATTGATCACAGGAATCCACACACCCTTTTCTGGATAAGTAAAAGCAAGATGTTCACCCGGAACCATTGTTCTTGTCAGGTGGAGATGGTACACTGCATCATCCAATGATTTGGCAAAGCCATTGCACCAGAAAAAAAAATCACACGATTAGCGTCATATGCAAATGCATTATTAAGCAAGCAAAAAAAAGTACTTTCAGAATGACCAGAGAAAGGCTAGGACAAACTGTCTTGACTCCATTTTAGTTTCAAAACTAAGACAAATTAAAAAGGGTGCATTGCATAGTTGCATATATCTACTCTAAGAATAAGTTGGGTTCGCCATTAAGAACCCTGTCTCTAAGAAGAGACATGGTTTGATACTGGAGCCAAGTAAGATATTGTGTGAGCACTATTAAACTTCTACCTTGATGGTAATCCTATTGCATCATACAATATGTACCATATTAATGGCTGCCACTTCTCCATCAGTTTCAAAAAGTCGTCTCGTTCGGCGCACATGTCCTGTCGTAGACAAAACAAAGTAGAACAAGGTGTCAATCTTTGATCTGAAAAACAGTGAGGTGGAAAAAAAACCATATTATGCAAGCGACAATCACCCCTTCTTATGGTTTGTTTATCCTTTATTATGACACGTGTACAAAGATTCATGCATTAGACACCAAATACACATGCAGGAGATCTACATACCTGGAGTTCTGGCACTTGTTTACACACTGAAGGGTGATGCTTGAAAGTCATACGGCAGATCAGCACATAATCATAAGGCTCTTTAGTGGAATACGGATATGGGTTGGGCCTGGTAGTTGCATTCTTGATGAGTAGATCAAGTAGGTGAGGTGTCTTTGCTAATACCTCAGGCCATTTCAAGTCGCCTTTTTCCAGCATTTGACGTACAACACTCTCATTAGCACCGATGACAGAGATCAGATAACACCCCTTCTGTTTATAAGACCACGTGTGAGGGTATTGTGAAAGCATATTGAAACCATTCCCATCTAGCATATAGGCCATATTCCCAATGCACTTGAGAAATCTTTTATCAACCTCATTCAGCTCAGCACTTTTAGTCTTCTTCCTGATCTCCTCAGTGATCGATCTCACATGTTCCCATAGTAATGTTTTCCTGGCATTTGCAGTTTTCTTCCGTATAATCTCTGTAGCTGGTAAGTCAAGGTATTCAAGAGTGGTATGAGTATTGCTGCCATGTCAGAATATTATGAACATCTATAGCAAGCAAGGAAAATTTTCTTGATCACATACCTTGCAAGATTAGCAGCTGTACACGTTTCTTTGTAGGACCATGCTTGCAAACGTACAGATCACTAAGGTTGATTTCTTTAGGGTACAAGTTCATCTTGAACAGGTGCTCCAAACCACTACACATGTCACTAAAAAGGAATGCAGATCCGTCAAGAAATTTCAAACTAAATATACCGCAATTGCTCACACAATGAGAATCAAATAATCACTTACATGATAATTGTTCTGAAGTTTCCTGTAAGACCACTGCGACCTCCTGTCGAGATAAAGAACATCGAAGCCTGGTCAGGTGTTACCAGGTCTTCAAGCTTACAGTCGACGGATGACAAGATAACACTCTTCAGTTGGCCGTCCATCTCAGAGAATGCTTCATGTCTTACTATGGCAGGGTGTCTAACAGGTTTCAGAAGAAAAAAAGTAGGATATGAAGGGTTTTCCAACTCGTAAACCAAGCACTTCACCTCACTAGATGCCATCCAGTGAGTTGCCTGGTACACTTCTTGTGATTCCAACTCCTGTTCCTCACACTCTATCACCTTGGTTAGCCCAAACTCTTTCATTGAACAATGTTCTTCTCTCTTTGCTGCAAAGTCCATGGGGCTAAAATGGGCAAAAAAAGAGTCTGATTTAATACGTGTTTACAGGCTTTGACCAAAAATACAAGTATTTATGAAAGAAAAGCAGGAACAGGATTATTGCTACGATAAAGCACTCGATGGTATTCCAGGGCTGGAATCAAAACCTACCTAGTCTATTTAACCGAAACGGAATACATACTGAAAATCGCGAAATGCCACAAGGTTCCACTCATCCCACCCACGTACGAATTTCCTCACCCACTATGAGCTATGCTAAGGGGGGTTTCCTCCCCTCTTCAGCCTAGTTTTTGAACAGAGATAATAACGAAGACCAGGAGAAGGGATTACCAGTCTTCCGGGGCCTCGGCCTTCTCCTCGTCCATGGCCTGAACAAGAGGGCAGATAAGAGAACAGCCCAGATCTCCGGTGACTGCGCGGTGGCAGATAGCTGGATGGTTCCGCGAGCGGATGCGGAGTTGCTGGGTGTCTGTGCCTGCTCTGCTCTAAGAGGTGCAGCCACGGCGGCGAGGACGGAGGGGAAGGGAGATGGTGGGATGGGGGAGTGGGGCGGCCGCCTGCCGATCAGAATGGGCTTCCAATCCCAAGAGGTGCAGCCACGGCGGCGAGGACGGAGGGGAAGGGAGATGGTGGGATGGGGGAGTGGGGCGGCCGCCTGCCGATCAGAATGGGCTTCCAATCCCAAGAGGTGCAGCCACGGCGGCGAGGACGGAGGGGAAGGGAGATGGTGGGATGGGGGAGTGGGGCGGCCGCCTGCCGATCAGAATGGGCTTCCAATCCCAAGAGTATCAGCCTGAACTTATTTCGGCCCGTGTTACATTTAATGACTTTTGGTGTAAACCAAGGGGGGGGAATCGCACGATCGTGAAAAGCGTAGAGCTTCCCCTCAGGAAAAGAAAAGGAGCGAACACGTGGAGCTGTATATGCGAGGTAAGAGCAAATCCGACGGCCCGTTTTAGTCCACGGACCAGGATTTGGTTGAAAAACCAATCCCAACGGAACAAACCAAAGGGGACAAAGACAATTAACGTGGCCTAACTTTGCTCCTGGTCAAGTCCACATACGAAGCCACGTCCCCCCACGCGGGCACGACCCCTCCGTCTCCCGCTGGCCCCGCCAGTCATAGGCACGGGGCACTTCGGCTACCTTTGACCGGTCTTTTTTAATGGAATCGCGTCGAGGCGCCACTGCTCACTTCCGCGCCGCACCGACCAAACCCTAGCCTCTCGCCGGGGCTATGGTGAAGAAGGAGCAGCTGTTCCGCCCAAGCCGGAACGACCACGAGGCGAGATGGTCGCGCCGCCCGCGGGAGCCGTTGCATGGACTTCGACAAGGCCACATGGTACCGCCACAGTGGCACCTCAACGCCAGGCGGGAGAAGATTGCGCGGCAGCGAACGTTACTCCCGCCGAATCTACGGGACGACCCCGCATTCGGCTTTGATAGCGGTCTTCAGCGGGTCGCCCCAAACGGGCGGATCTTGTCCAATGTGGCGTGCCAGTCGTGCACGAGCAGCACCTCTTCCCGCTGGAAATAACCAATATGCTATGTACGATTTGTATCAAAAGGGCCCCGAAAACCGTTCCAGCGAATAGATAGCACAAACCCATCCTGATTAAGGTGTACTTTACTGGTAACCACCATTCTACATTTTGGTAAAAATACCTAGACATGCAAGTGGGTCATTATTATGGTACCTCTACCCTCTTTATTTTTTTTAAATAAACTATCTTCTCCCATGACATCATCTTTTTGAAAAAGTTAGTTCATATGTTTGAACTACAGAGGACGATGTATCTAACTCGCATCCTTAAAAAGACCTTGGTCCAAGGTAATAGCCCGACTTGACGTTGTTTCTGGCCGTTGTTTCGGGCCGACCTCACACGGGTGACGGTGTTGGGTGACGATGTTGCGTAACGTCGTTACTAGGCTAGCGTGTGCGTGTGTTTTTGCAAGTGCTCCCACCAACAAGATGGTGCGCCGTGCATGAAGCTGTCGTAGCGTCGGCCCGTGGAACATCAATTTCCAGGTTCGGTTTCTTGTCGACGAATACCTTCCACCAATTACACAGTACCCCTCTAACGTTTCCTCCTCCTACAAGATATGACGAGCAAGTAGGAAGAAAACGAGTTCTTCCGTGAGCTGTCTACATGAAGTGGCGCCGAGGTAGCTTGCCAACAGGGGAACTACGGCGTCTGCCCCACACTGTAGAGTGGAGGAGACAATCTAGTTGCGTATTGTTGCCGCGATGGAAGAAGTCGCATGTGCTGGATTCGGTAGCTAGGAATCGTGAGGCAGGAGCCATGCATGGTCGTTCTCCCGCGGCATGTCGGCTTGATGTGCGGGCTCGAACGGACAAAAACAGTATTAAACCAAGCTAATTGAGCCATCAATGTGTATTTTACATACCGGTGTTTTTCCTACCAAAATGTAAAGTTGCCGTTTTTTATGAGGGGCATATGTTTTTTTATTAAGTTTCAGTCAATTCAGAAAAATGCAACTATAGTTTTCTCTGTCCAGAAAAAAGCAATTGCACTTTTTTAAACTACGGTTGCACTTTTCTCAAAAGTTACCGAGACTTCAGAAAATCTTACTCAGCTGAGATTTAGCAAAACCGTTTTCACAACTATACCTGGTCATGGGCAGCCTGGCCCGGACAGTCCGACCCGAAAATCCAGGAGAAGGCTAGGGCCGGAATATTGAGCCCGATGGCCGGGCCAGGCTCGGTCTTACGAAAATTCAATTTGGTTGGGCGGGGCCATGTCGGGTGTTTTCGGACTATTTGGTAGCCACGGTTCTCTATATAGGATTATAGGGTAGATCTAGTTGCTCTCGCCTTAGAGCATCTCAACTCGTTCGGCCTCCAAGTTGTTTTTTCAATCAGGACACGCCCACTAAAATTCGGCAAAATTCGACAAAACAGAACGAAAACTAGCAAACTAGGACATAACAAATAAGTTTACATAATATTTGGGCGAGGTAGGAGAACGCAGCCGTAGTAGGCATGATTCAAACTAAAAACAGAAAACCTATGGCTAGTTGATGCCGAGGATACAGTACATCTGGGTGTAGTCGCTGTCGTCGTCAATGTCGCCCGGCGGCTCGTCCTTGGGCAGGGCATAGCTGCAACCCTCTCTGACATTGTTGAACCTTCTCTTCGCCAGCCTGGCCGCCTCCTCGTCACTATCGTCCAGCACGACGATGGCGTCTTCTTCTCGGCTGCGGCGGCGAGCAGCAATTTCCAAGAGAGCGTTGTGATGACATACATGTGGCGGGACAAGGCCATGCCGGCCTCGATATCATTCGGCGCTCACTCCGCCTGCTCCTCCTTCGGCAACACCAGGTTGGGGGCTTGGCGAGCAACCGAGGGGTCGCGGCGGGCACGACTTGGAGGCGAGGGCTCGTGGCGGCCACCCTCGTTTATAACGAGGGGGGCTGCGTGATGGCGAGAGCGCTAGCCACCCTCGTTTATAACGAGGGAGTTGCGCGATGGCGAGAGTGTCGTAGAAGTCGTGTCTTCGACGACGACGACTCGGGCTATGGCATAACGGGAACAGGGGGACATGCGGCGCCGAGCCGGATGACCGCGAAGACGTGGCCACGGACGATGAAGAAGATCCCGAAAACTGCCTCAGCAGCCAGGCCGCCCCGCGGCGGCAAGACGTGGACGACGGTGGGTACTCCATCCGCAGGGTATTGCCGGCCTCGTGCGTCCAGGCACGCCCCACCAAAGACGCCGACCGCCTGAGTTCTGGCAGCCGGCGACCACAGCAGCGCCGTTCATGGACTCCACCTGCTGGGCGCTCGAAGTAGGTCGTCCATACGGGCGTGTTATTGGCCGCCCAAGGCGGGTCGACCTGCGCGTCGGCCGGGATGGCATGCACCTCAGGCCGGCGCTGGGCGGAACGAGGACACCGCCGTTGCTCAGGCGCTATGTGCCCGACACACGCATGTTCGGCGGCACCAGGTACTCCGCACTCATGAGAAGGTAGGCTTCATCTTCCCTCAACCAGCGGGGGGCGAAGCCGTTCGCCGCCGAGCCGTCACCGGGGAAACGTTCCAACATTTTTGTAGGAGAAGGACAAGTAGAAGAGGGCATGCTTTGACGATGGCGGGCGAGCAGCGGGCAAGTAGATGAGTGTTCGCCGGCAAGCTGGGCGGCATTTTATAGTGTCAGGCGAGGGCGCGGGAGGGGTGTAGCGGCGGGAAACCTGAAGGCGGCGGCGCTGGCTAGTCTCTCGATCACCGAGTGGGCGAATCGTCTAGGAAAAAAGTCCGCGGACGCCGCCGCGTGGCGACCAAGCACTGCCGGTGCATTGATTCGCATGGGCAACGAGGCAAGGCGATGAGGATAAAGACGCCGCACCCGCTGCCAAGCCGAGTCCACCGCCGAGTTATTTTCACGTGAGCCATTTCCCGCACCCCCAGCGCGTTGGGTTCACCGGCGCTATTTTCGGCCCAAACCGGCGATTTTTGGGCCGCTGCGGGGCGAGTGCAAAGTTTTTTTTCCGCCGACGAAAAAAAACGTCGAAAAAGTGGCTGGGAGGCGAGTGGAGATACTCTTAGGTATATGGGAGTACCAATGCACCATATGTGGGCAAAGAGCTTTACCGTCCGCTAGATGGTCGCGGGTCGGATCCTAGCTGTTTCTGGTGATATTTGCTACAGTATCTCGTTGGGTGGTTATGTTCACACTCGTGTTTCATGCTTACGATGAGTCATGCTTTTCAAAAAAAAAAAACATGTAATTAGTGCTGGTGATGTTGCTTGCTACTCCTTTGTGTCAATTATAAGATGTTTTGGTATAGATGGTAACATGATGCAAATCTGACGTGCGTGATCGGTACAATTAATGGCAGAACCTAATTATGTAATCATTTAGAGGACCGGAAAAAGCTCATATCACATACCTCAAGGGAATGCTTTGCATCATGTTGTTTTTTGTTTCGTCCACAAGTCCCCATTCCATTGATCAATCTGCAACTTGATACCCCCGAAGCATGTGAGCGCTAATATTGACTGAAAATTACATCTGCACCAGGTTCGTTCATACTCGTGAGTAAAAAACGTAATGTCGTTGAAATAAATTCAAAGTACATACTTAAAAATCAGTAACCTGGTTGATAATCCAATCGTACGGAAAACTGACGGGCATAGCAACAGTTTTGGCCAGAGTCTCAAAATCGTGGTACATAAACGCGTTGCGTCCCCTCCTGATACTGAATAAATCACAGAAAAAAAATAACATTGTTATAAACTGCGAACCATGCATGTGGACGCTACGATGATATATACGAGTATTTCCTGCTGGCTGTCAGCTAAAAGTTGCACGAAAGAATAAAGTATGCATGGGTTGTGCTCCATCTGCCCTGCAATATGGACCTGGTAGTGTGCTACAAAGAATACACAAAAACTAAATAGACTGACAACCTCGTATCAAAATATAAGATATTTAGCATTTTCTATACAAAATCTACACACTAAAACATGTCTAGATACTTTTTGTCTAAAAAAAACTAAACATCTTACATTTCGATACAGAGAGGGTAGTAGGTAAAAGATATAATCTTTGGAGTTCATATGTCGTCGACTCAGCCTTACAAGTGGGGATTCTGCGTACATACCAATGTCACATTGTGCAGAACAAAGCTTTTCCCTTGTGCACGGTTGTCCGTGGACGACGGACATACGGCATCAATGTACGTAGCGTGGTAGCCATGTAGCCTGCAGCGCCATAGAGAATCTGCAGTCGGACTGTCAGATGATACAGAGTTTCCTTCCATGAATAATCTTTTTTTATCAAATGGGCATGCACCCAGCTTCATCTAATATAAAATTAGGCCATGCTTGGATTGTCCTATTCCGGCCGGAAAGCTAAAATTTACGGACGTCCGTCCGTATTATACGGAGGGGGAATTAAACAACAAACCAAGCGGGGCCTTAAGGATTGTCAAAGAGTGCTTTCTTGCATTACACCCGGCATATTACTAACAGTGCAACATTTCTTTTATGAATAATGTGAAACTTCTTTTTTTTTCTTCTATGTAGCAAACGGTGAAACGGTAGCTTTTTTTTTCTGATGCACTATTATTCCTACGGAAGAAAATGCAAATTCGACTGTTATTATTCATAAACACGTGGACGCGAATCTATAAAAGAATGGATCATGGAGTACATGGATACGAGCTAGTGTACGATGAAACGATAGTTTCCCTAGGTGTATCTCCAAAGAGGAAGAATATGCTTTGTCCGCCTTAAATGCGACATCACCGTCCGGAAGTGACGATGTTTTCTTCCAGTTGTGTAGAAAGGTTGTTGCGAACTGTATGAGAACTAGGTTTTGGTAAGATCTTTGGTTAGAGAATAAACCTCTATATATGCGCAGTTTAGTAGAGTGTATACTATTTACTTAAATGTTATGTTTGGCATTGAAGCTTTTCTAAAAAAAATCCAAAACTAAAATATTTTCATGTTTAGGCAATAAACAGAGGTCAGACCTGTATTGTGAGCTGGTCACATTGGAAAGTTTGGTGGTAAAAATTCCTTTGGAAATTAAAGTTATTGTACACGGCTCCGAGTAATAGTATTCTGACTAAATATGTTATACTAAGAAGAGGCTGGAAAGGAAAACATGGTAAATGTTGTTTGTGTGATGATTTTGAAACATTGGACCATCTTTTTTATTATTGCAAGATCGCTAGATACGTTTTGGGGGTGGCTAAGTTGGCTTAGTATAGGTTCCAACATGTTTTAGTGGATGGATTATGATTTTTTTTTTTGGTTAGTCAGTCTGGAAGACAAGGAATGCAGCTTGTTTTGATCCTATACTAGTGTGGTGCACCAGATCTCACGTTGGATTAATGCTCCACCTTATTTGCGTAAGGTAAGCATGGGAGAAAAACTAGAGCGGAGCTGCTCTTGGCAAGAGTGGCCTCGAAATTTTCCAGTGACTCGCAAGGATTAGGGTCGATTGAGGAGAGCTTGTTCAAGCTGGCTACCGGATTTTGTTCACGGGAGAGAAAAGACTGGGGCTCCCTCCCATCGGTAAAAAGTGTCGCTCCTACAAAGTTATTTTTTAGCATAGTATCTTCTGTTTACAATGATTGTACAAAAATATAAGTTAATGAAAAACGAGCTACTACGTCAGACTGGCAGACCTAGGAATGTATGACGCACCACGACCATGGCACAACATACAGTAGTCAAATCTTTTGGAAAGAGGGTCGAGCTTTTTTTTCCCCTACCCAGTTAAATCTGACTCTCTCGCAGGTTTCGTTAGCATCGTTCTGCAAGGTAGCGGGAGCGGGTTTGTGGGAGAAAATTGGAAAAGCTTTATTCGGTCGAAAATAGATCACGTGGTGAATAGCTGATCTATTCCTCTCTCTCCATCCGTAGTCGATCTATGCCGCGGTAGATCAGAGCTGCCAGCTCATACTTCAGCCTGGATAGTATCCATCTGTCAGTATGACGTCAGTCTATTACCCGTGTGTTCTTGGACATCGTGAATAGCCATTGAAGCAATCAGCCGAGGTCCTCGAAATCGAATATATGAGCTGGGTGTGCGAGATCTGGCCGGGCAAGCGAAATCCGCGTCGCTCGTGTGACGCCCGCTCCTCCTCTCTGGTTTATACACGAAGAGGTGGAACCATGAGAAGGATCCGGGAGCGCGAGCAGAAGAGAGTCAGCAAGAAACTAAAGGCAGATCTACAGTAACAGAAGCGAACGTACCTGGTTGCTGCCGGCCGGAGGCTCACAGGCCGCCGATCTCCCGGATATTCAACCCGGGGAGCCCCGTGCCGGATCCTTTTTCCTCTTCCTTACCACCTGGCGGCATATTTGAGTCAGATATGTGGGTGGGGTGAGTGAGAGGGAGGGAGAGCGATCCATAGACTTCTCTATGTCCCCCACCTTCCCTCCCATGGCCGCTTGATGTGAACGAAGAGTCGGCGGTTGGGAGGAAGAAGATGTGGTGGCCAGGACCGTGTCTAATTGCTCTAGCACACCGGTTAACCCTACCCCAGAAACAAGCCGTCTACAGCGCGGCGCTAACCTTATGGCCCACCTGCAGACTGCAGAGTAACGTACAAGCACGGTAAATTCTCCACCCATCCGGTATCTTACCAGAAATTCAGTGCTGGACGTGACCTATTTCTTACCTTGTACCGATGGCGTGTATCAGACTGCAGAGTAGTCCTTTCTGCCATGCGAACCGCGGAGAAATTTTCGATTCGTCCGTAGCAATGCTCTCTCGTGATCTGCGCCATGCAATACTGATGTGATACTGATCGATGAACCGGCTTGCGAAATTTTACACAAATAACCTTTTGACGTAGCAAATTCGCACTATAATTCCCAAACAAAAAATTAAAAATAAATAGGGCTGTTTGGTTTGTGGCCAGCGGTTAGCTTTCCAAAATATTGGGGTTGACTCATGACAAAGGCTGCCATTTGGATTGAAGCCAAATTTTCTCAGCCACCCCAAAATTTTGGTCACTAGGTCGCACGGGCAAAAGTATGGCTCGCAAATTCTCAACCAAAATTTTGGCACACACTGAATTTGGTGGGGCGGACGTGGGCTCAAACCAAACAGCCCCATAACCTTTTGCTTAACGTCCGTCTATAAGGCGTTATACCCATAGCTTAACGCGAAGAGCTGGTAAGTGGTCGGGACAGCCACAGTCTACTCCACTCCACTCTCTACTTCCCGCTCTAAAATCTAGCTCGGCCCTCTCTTTCACTCCACCCCCAATCCTTTCAAATCTTTGTGAATTCTTCGTGAAATTCGGCTTCCCTCGCTTCTCCAAGGTAATCTCCCCTCTTTCCCTTCGTTTTGTCCAAGCAAAATATTTCCAGTGAGTCAATTTGCTCCCCTATTTTGGAAACCCAAGAAATTGGTTCTTGCCAACCTATAATTCCTAAATTGGTTAGTTTATTGTTGATGTATGGAGCATATGTGGTAGTTACGATGATCTAGATCTACCAATTTGGTTGCAAACCCTAAATATTTTTGGTAGGGCCTATCCCTCATATGACCAACTAGGAATTGTTATGTTAGGACGGACTTGTTAGCTATTACGGCAATATAATAGTTCTGGTTTTTCTTTTCTGGATGTTGTAGAGAATCGGGAATACTCATCATGTGGACTTTGCCGGGTTTTCGAAAGGAGACATTGATTACCGAGACCCGGACGAGATAGTCATGTTCTTCGACTCTAGCCCAACATGTTGTGATGTTGTGGAGAAGGTCCGAAGTGAGTTGAATTGGAAGGACAAAAATGGTGTAGTTGACTTGCAAAGGAGGTACAATGTTTCCCATGGTCATTACATTCGGTGGAAGATGATGCCCGTCGACTCGGAGAGTCATTTGGGAAGCTTAACACGGTGGTTGTCTTCGACTCACAAGACAGATCGTTTGGGTTGTTTGCCACAAAAAAGGTTGGTGCTCGAGTGCATATTGATTTGAATCTTGAAACATGTCCTAGTGAAGGGAGTAGTCCGATTGAGCGGGGTGAGCCATGTGTCGACACGAAGGCAAAAGTGTATTAAACAATTATGAGCCAACCTTATTTGACACAACCCTTGATCCCCTATTGAAATAATGATTATCGTGATGACTACGATGACGATGATGGTGGCGATGATGAGCTGAGAGGAATGCGGAGGAAGATGAGCCCCAATGAGATAATGGTGGCGGTCATGAGCCCGAGAGGCATGCGGAGGAAGATGAGCCCCAATGAGATAATGGTGGCGGTCATGAGCACGAGGCCCGTGCCGAGGTTGTGCTTGAAGAGACCGAGGGCGATCCAAGGGAACGTTCCTTCCGTAACCATAATATTGGAGATGTGGAAGAAAATTGTTTTGAAGAGGACATGGACCGTGACATCCCATACTCGCGAGCACATACAATGGACTCGGAAGATGAAGGCCCGGAAAAGGAACTTGGCGAGGATGGTTTGACGGCTAAGGAAGCAAAAGCCTTTATGTATGCATTTGGTCGGATCACCATACATCATTGTTTCGTGATCTAAGCCTTGCGAGTAAGGCTATTGTTGATGGTGGTACCTCTAAGAATCTTGGGCCAATGTCTTATTCTAAGAAAGAAACCGAGCTACATAATCATGGTGTCGGTAAAGCAACCATCTTTTCATGCATGGAAGAACTAAAGTAATGGGTAAAGGACTACTAATTTAAGCGTCATGGAGAATTCAGTGTTAAGTGCTCGGACGAGAACCTCCGTTACCAAGTGATATGTGAGCAAGATCATTGTCCATGGACTATACATGCAAGGCCTATCAAGAAGTGCGGACCTACAAAAATACCACGGTGGAAGCTTACAGGATGTTGCCTCACGCACCGATGTGCCCCGAAGAATATCGACCTAGCCAATTCTAAGAATGATCACCGCCAATGAAGTTGTGAGTTCATCGGGAAGAGAATTATCTCAATGGTCAAGATCCTACCAACATGTCCCATTAAAGTCGTTATCAAGTATGTGTTGGACCTATACGGCTACACGGTGAAGTACGGGAAGGCATGGAAGGCTAAGCAAGCCGCATTTAGGATGTTGTATGGAGACTGGGAAGAGTCTTACAACCACATGGACAAATTATTGGGAGGGGTGGACGCAAAAAACCCTGATATGTACTATGTGGTTGAGCCATTTGGCTCGGAAACAATGATGCACAAAGGTAAAATTGTACGACAGTTACAAGGGCACAATCATGGCGGCGGTAGAGCATGACGGTGGCAACCAGTTGCTAACGTTGGCATTTACACTTGTGTTCGCTGAAAACAATGATAAATGGGAGTGGTTCCTTGGCCTAGTGACGAGTAGACTTGTTGGACGTCAAACAGAGGTTTGCATCATCTCATACCGACACCAAGGTATACTTAACGTCGTGGAAGCTGAAATCCCCGGATACCCCCGTGTTCACCATCGGTGGTGCATGAGGAATTTTGTGTTGAACTTCTACATGGCATGTAAAAACAAGGAGCTAGCTCATTTGCTCCAAGATGGATGCCTCACCTTCACCACTTGTCATTTAACCAAATATACACGACTGCCAAACCGGGGGGCAAAGAATTCTTCACAAGGAACATGTTAGACAGGACAAAATGGTCGCGAGCATATGACCACCTCGGAATGAGGTATGATGACATGACAAGCAACATGGACAGATGTTTCAACAATGTGATTAAGGGTGTTCATTCATTGCCCATGTCAGTGATAGTGGAATATACGTTTTCGAAGATGAACGGATACTTTCTGAATATAGTGAGAAAACGGAAGAGCGAATTTTCGGGGAAAACATGGCAAAGAAGGTGTACAAGTACACCAAGAAGATCGACCGTTGGATGACGTACCAGCAATACAAGGCGGACACGGTGGAGGTAGAATAATTCGACACCACAAATTTGATTTATCAAGTCATCGAGTCGTGTGGGATTACACAGAGTGGTGTCTAGTATGGAGGCGGAGCCTTCAAGATTAATCTGACAACCGGCGAGTGTTCTTGTTGTAGACCAACCATATATAATCTCCCATGCACACACTTGATCGCGGCTGGTCGAAAGAGACATGCCAGTTACGGGTCTTCAAGTAATGTAAGGATGTTATACCATCGAAGTTGTGAAGGCCACATGGGCAGGGAGGTTCGAGCCCTTCCTGGACCAATCGGTTTGGCCAGATTATGATGGGCTCCCGCTATACCCTGATCCTGCTATGAAGGCCACGAAAGTAGGAAGACGTCAAACATGTTTCAAGAATGACATGGATGATTGGGGTGGTGGTGCTTTCCCCTACATGGGGCAGCCAACATTTATATGATCCTCGTTAATAGAAGAACCCACTGGATGACATTGTCAAGGGTAGTACTACTCCTGCTCTTTCGATCTGTATTATCAATAGATTGGTTACAATGGGGGGTGCTCAAGTCGAGAGTATAATCTTGAGCTCAAGGCTTTGGTCGTCTAGAATAGATTGGATTCCCCCTCGGTGGTTCTCCTGGCCTTATATAGGTGGCCACGTCCGGAACCGTACCCGGGGGGTTACAAACCCTAGCTTTAGGTCGATATCAGTTTCCTTCTTGACCCGCAAGTCATTGCGGGTGCGCTTCAGCTGGGCCTTCCAGAACTGTAAGGTGGCACCTCCCTTTGGGCTTAGGTCTTCGGCCTTGGACCGGGTAGCTTCACACGATAGGTCCAGGATTCATCCCCACGTCATTAGTCCCCGAGTGTTTATTCGATTGAGAATCGGTCGAGTGGGCACTCATAGTTCGCTCTTGATTTCTTCGACTAGTCATTCAATCGCCTGATTTGAAGGGTGCATACCCTGTGCGCGATGCGCTTCTGTACTCGGGTATCGAGTGATAAATGTGCCTTGTATCGGCTGTTTTCGCAGAAGGATGTGGCTCAGTCGCTTGGCTCTCCCGAGAGATCAGGGCTAATTAATTGCATCCAGGGAAAAAACGGTTTTGGCCTACGCAAATTCGAGACCTCCGACTCAAACCTGGCGAGGTGATTGTTGCGACTGGGCCGTGGAGGTCTTACCAAGTCAAACTTAACCTAAAGGGGTATCCGGCGCGTCCGCTAGGATTTTTCTTCGTGTTGTTGACGCGGAAAATTTACCGGATGATGCAGCTTGAGTGCGATTCCAGTCCTACAGGAGAGATCCCTAGGTCTTACCTTCGTACTAGAAAGAATACGGCATCCGGATGTGCCTAGTCGGCCGAACGATACAGGATAAGGATGTGTAAATACATCGTGTGATAGAGTTGCGGGATCCGCATACTCGCGATTTTACCTTAAACATGTTTTTGCGATTCTTCGGGTGAAGAGGTCTTCCTTCTTCTTGTTCTTGTGCGAAAGAGATTTCTCGTTTATGAAGTTTATGTGGAAAAAAACCGCGCCTTGATATGCCCATACGAAAGAGATTTCGTGTTAGGGTGCTTATGCGAAAGGAATTTCGCGTCTTGACGTACCCATACGAAAGATATTTCATGTCAGGGTGCTTATGCGAAAGAAATTTTGCGTCTTTATGTGCCCATGCGGAAGATATTTCGTGTCAGGGTGCTTATGCGAAAGAATTTTTGCGTCTTGACATGCCCATACAAAAGATATTTCGTGTCAGGGTGCTTATGTGAAAGAAATTTCGCGTCTTTATGTGCCCATACGAAAGATATTTCGTGTCAGAGTGCTTATGCGAAAGAAAATTTGTGTCTTGATGAGGTACGAAGTGGCTCACAGCATTCTTGATCATTCTGAGTCCTCCCGATGGGACGTCACAAAGCGGAGTAGAGCACGCGGGCCCATCTTGTCAGCTTTTTTACTGGAGACGATGGGTCGTGTCCGGTTTTTCCGTTGGCCGAGTGTTGTAAATACGCACGATCTTTTCATAAAGATCATGCCAGAGTAACTGTTCCCTGCCGCTTCGTTTCCACTTCACGCGTGGCAGCCGCAATGAATGTCACGTCGTTAGATCTACGGCTTGGATCAGCCTAGCTTGGGTATAAATAATGACCTTTAGGGAAGGGGTAAATTTCCCGGCGCTTAGTCATCTTCTTCCTCCTCGCGCACACCTCTTCTCCATGAGCACCAAACGTCCTCCAATGGCGGGATCGAAGAAGCGTGGCGCTGCTGCAGCGTCCTCGAAAGATGTGGCGAGCGCTTCCACGACGCCTCTCGTGAAGACGGGCGACTAGCGCGCCGCGAACACCACCAAGAAGAGCATCACCGAGATGCATCGGGAGGGATTACTCCCGTCGGAAGCTGACAAGCGTGTGCGCCTGTCCAAGAAGGAGGAAGTCCCCAACCCCCTCGTCAACGAGTGTGTCTTCTTCTCTCAGCACTTCTGCCGCGGCATGTCGCTCCCCCTCCACCCGTTCTTGGTCGGGCTGTTGTATGTCTACGGCATATAGTTGCACGACCTCCCTCCAAACGCGATTCACCACATATCATGCTTTATCGTGCTTTGCGGGTGCTTCTTGGGGATGCGCCCGCACTGGGGGCTTTGGAAAGGCATTTTCAAGGTGCGGATCTTCCGGGAGAAGGCGCGGCCAGGCGAGAATATGGGGGAGCCGCTGCGTACCGGAGGCTTCGGGATCGAGGCAAGTAAAAATATCCCCTACATGGAGATGTACTTCGTCGACTCGGCGCAGGGGTAGAGGAAGAAGTGGTTATGCGTCATCGATAACAATGCGAGTGGAGCCCGTGAGTTCAAACCATTTTCCACTCTGAAGCGGCGGAATTCTCGGCTGCACTCGCTTACCGCTTAAGAAGGTAAAATTGTCACACCTCTACTCGCGAAGGTGGCGAGCTTCCGGAACAAGGAGTTGGGAACCCCGCTGAATGGGATACACCTGTCGGGTGTGTTTCTTCGTCGACGAATCCAGGCCCTTCAAGAGAGGCCAACCGCCATGTGGGAGTAAATGGGCGTCAAGGATCCAAGTCGTGTCTGCGAAGATATCCTTTCGAACGCCGAGTTCGAGAAGAAGATCGCGGCCATCACCAAGCTAAAGAAGGGAGAGGACTGCTCGGCGTGTCCTCTCGAACCATTCGAGGCGGGGAAATCTCCGACTGAGGTGAGATGTTCAAGTTTCTCTTCTTGGCTTTTGTTCTTACACGCCTGGTTTTCTTTCGAATGAACAATTTATTCTTTTTCTTCTGTAGAATCGGGATGCGGCAACATGCTACAGGCCAGTTTCTGCAGACGATGTCTCAGACCTTCTGGCGAGTAACATTGAAGCTCCTCACGAAACTAGCGTCGCGGAAGCTGACTCAAGCTCTGAACGCGACTATGTGGATGAGCAGGAGGAGTCGGGTAGTGACCAACTTCACCACCGCAAGCGTCACAGGAATGAGGATGACGAGGTCACTTCAAAGGGTAGCTCCTTGGGTGATGAGTCTGTCAAGGATGCTGAGCCCCTTCGGGTGGCTCCTCTAAACGTGCTTGCTTCCGTGGGCCGTCATTCGAAGGTCTCCACCACTAGGAACCCGGATGTTATTGACGATGATGATGACGAGGATGAGTAAGTCATGTGCACTTTGTTTTTAATGACGAATCTTCTTCCCTTTCCTTTCGTCTTTGCTCCTTATCTGATTTCATTTTTTGCAGGAGTCTTGCGACCATCTGTCCGGGCCAGTTCGCTTTCTCGATCCCTTCCGTGAAGAGGAAAGAGGCCGTCGTGGATCCTGCTTCAGCTGCTGACGATGCCCGAAGATCTTTGAGCCCAGTAATAGCAACCGAAGCCCCGGCGTACGAGATGCCCAGCTTTGCGGGTGGAGCGCCTGTGGATGCTAGAGCATTAGCGAACCGGGAGGTCTCGGGTAGCTCAGCGGACCCTCTGTCTACCGCCCAGGGCAAGGTAAGCCCGTTTATTTCCTTGCATCTTTCTTTGCTTGTTTCTAAATTCTATCGGGTGCACTGTAGTGCTCCCGATGGGAGTAGCCCTCAAGTCTATGGTCAATTGCTTGCATTTGGCCATGGACTCAAGTCAAAGTGTTCTTCTTCTGCTCGTATGTTGGCCTTGTTTTTCATCGGGTGCACGGCGGTGCTCCCGATGGGAGTAGCCCCCAAGGCTATACTCGACTGTGTACAGTCGTGTACAGTCTCAAGTGATACATCTGTGGTTTCTTGACTTGGAGTTTTGCAGGCCCTTCTCGACTCCCTCACTGCTTTCGGGCGCCGAATTCTTTTGGCTGAAGCAGACTGCATTTTCCTTCGGGCGGATCGCGACCAGCTCGCCTAGGATAACATCTCCCTTCAAGGTATGGTAGTGCACACTTTTGGTCTTTACCATTTCTTCTTGGTTGTAATGTGTTGTTCCAATCGTGTCTTTCATATTGCAGATGAAGTTAACCGCTTGAAGACTGAAGGGGCGGAAGCTGTTTCTCGGGTGAAAACTCTTGAAACGGAGCTGGAGTCCACCCGAAAGGAGTTGGAGTCGGCCCGCAAGCGCCCAATCGACCTTGAGGGGAGTCTTGCGGAAGCTCAGATGGCTTTGAAGCAACTGGAGGAGGTGAGCGTGAAGCATGACGACGATCTTGTCGGCATTATTCGTCCTCTGGCCCAGAAGCTCGCTGGTAAGTTGCGTTGTTTCTTCCTTCGATTGTGGTTCGTTTTTCTTCCTGTTCTGATAGTCGCTCTGTCTGTGTATCAGATGCCCTTGGGGTTGGGTTGGAGCTAGCTGGACACCAGAGACTCGATGCTCTCACCGACTCGTGTACTCAGCTTCAGGAGAACGCGAGTAGGATCTGCTCCCTCGTTGGCGACGCTACCCGAGTGCTGACACGGTTCCACGAGCACTTGCTCGTAGACGTGGCGGTTCCACCTACTTTGGGTGGTCTTCTGCAGGTTTTCCTGGGCGATGAAGATCTTCTCCACGAGTATTCGCTAGCGCAGACTGAGTGCGGGGCCAAGATGGCTATCCAATTTGCTTTGGCGCATGGAGTCTCGGGTGATCTGGAGAAGGTGTACTCGAAAGTTCCGCGCGACTCGCTGGGCCGAAAGGTAGCGATCCTTCCTTTTGGCGAACGTGCTGAAGATCTCGCGAAGATGCTTTCTGGTGTGCTTTCTCGCGCTAGGCGTAAGGGACAGCCTACTGTGAGTGGGGCTACCTCTGTCGCTCCATAGGATAGCTTTTGTTTTCGTGGGATCTTTATGTAATGAACCTTGGGATGTATTCCCGTACTTTATTTTTCCTAATCGAAGTGTTTTCCGAAAGTGTCAGCGTTTTGTGTTGCGCCTTACTTTGTATTCTACCGATGGGAGTAGCCCCCGAGCACCCGAGTTTTGGGTGGTATATTCTCGAGTGGGGTCTTATATTGTCTCTGAATATTCTTTGTTCCTTTTCAGGTAGTGGATTCCATCATAGAGTCTTCAAGTGGATCTGCTTTGCTGGTTAATCCCTTGGTTGCCGTTTCGAGCACATTTGCGGCACTCGGTGACCGTGTCGCGGATGGCGATCATAAGCTGAAGCCTCTGCGAGGTGTGGCTGCCGTTGCCAAGTCGAAGCAGAAACTTGCGGCGGAGTGTGAGCTATTTGTGATGGAAGAACTGGCAGCTGCTGCGAAGGGCATGCTCTGTAAGTTTGTGATCCCCCGAGTACTTGTTGCTTGTTACCGTCTTTATTTTGACGTGCTCGTTGTTCTTGCAGTTGTTGAGCCTGACGGAGTCTGTGTAACCCATTGGGTGGACAATCATATTCACTACCAAATTCCTCGTGGTCTGGGACGTTTCAATAACGTTGCGGATGGGCTCCAAACTAATGCTAAGGGAAATCCGCGACGGTTTACACGAGGAGTGAGAACGTTCATGATCGACTGTCATGGATGATTCTGCGCCGAATAAATGAACACTAATCTGTCGTGAAGTCCGCGACGGAAATTCGACCGTCGCGAGCTACTGGCCGGCCCAGCACAAGGCCCAATAAGGAGTGACGTTTTTTTTCGTCGCAGCGTGTGCACACGTGGCATCGTATTTTCCGTTGCCCGTTACCGGCGCCGCTGACGGTAGTTCTACCATTCCTGACGTCATCATTTTCCTGACATTTTAAAACCGTTACCTCATTTTATGACGTTATCGGTCCCGATTTATGACGTCATAATACGTGCGACGTTTATTTTCCCGTTGCGGATTCAAGCACTATAGATGTGCCATGTGGCGCTCTCATAAAGTTCCATGTATATGTTTATTATCGACGAATTTATAACGTTGTCCGACGGTGAGACGTTTAAGTTCGTTGTAAGACGTCGCGAATCATGAGCCAGCATGTGGACCAACATGGCATGTCCACGTCGAAACGTATCCGTGACGTGATTTTCCGTAGCGATTTTCATCCAATAAGGTTCCGCCTCGTGGACCTAACATATAGTACCACGTGTTCTCATATCCGTAACGGATCGCATCCGTCGCCAGGTGCTCTGGTGACGTCATCGTGCATCGATTTTTTTTCTGTCGTGGTTCGAAAGGCCGTTTAGCCGGTGCGGAATTTTTTTAAATTCTAGCATTGCTAGTTTTCACAAAAAAGCACACGCAAAAACATGCAGCAAATAAGACCGGTTACAACCTCACAAGGGCCACCCGCAGAGGCATCAAAGGCCATCTGCAATAGTTCACATCCTCACAAGGGCCACCAGCAGAGACATCGAATGCCATCTGCCATAGTTCAGAGCCTCACAAGGGTCACAAAAGAGCTCACCAAGGGCACCTACCAAAAAGCCACCAAAATACATCACGAAGAGAAACAGTTTCATATCAGCTACCCAGTTCGCCAGCCGCAGGGTTGTGTTGGGGCGTAGAAAGTGGCCTACCCAGTAGCTCCTAAAGAATGGCATTGGATCTATGTTGAGCCTGGGTATACTCTGCAGATTGCTTTCAATGTCATCCAGTTCTTGTTGGCGGGCGATCCTGTCTGCATCAGCCTGATCCCTGGCTGCCTTCAGCTCCATGACAAGTTCCTGTTTCGTGCTTATCTCACGGTTAAGCTGACGCTGGAGCTCAGCCTTTGTTGCTCTAAATCGGGTGGTTGTCACGCCTATGTTCTTTAGGAATGTAGGCTTTCTCTGGCCCTGCCCGAGCACCTCAGCGACAGCTTCGGCGGCACACAGAGGTGGACTGACAGTGCTCCCTGGCGAAGCTGGCGCCATCTTTGCTTCACAAAAAAGCATGCAAAAGGATAAGATGAGATAGCAGCTGAACTAGCTCATAAGGAACATTGATATGAAATATAAGATGACAAGCATACATAAGCTAGCAGATAACAAGCAATTAAACACGCATGCACATTACTAGCAACAAGCGTAGATAAATTAGTTGACGACAAAGATGTACAAAACATAGTTGGAAACCATGCTGAAATGACAGCACACTCAAGTGCATATTTTAACAGACGTATCTGGTGATGCTGGAATGACAAGCGATCTGCATGTACAAGCATATATGCAACAATAGACGAACTAGCTCTTTTTGTAGATAAAAGGCATTTTATTGCTCAGCTTTGACTTAACAAATCTGAGAGTTCGCACAGAGTTGATTACACGCACTGCGGCATACATCTTAGCCAAAGTAGCTTTTAGGGGACATAGATGATGGAAAAACAGGCATCCGACGAACATAGATGAAAATAGCACACGAAAAGCATGTACAAAACATAGATTAAAATAGCAGATGACAAGCAAGTTAAAGCATGCGTGTACATGAACTAGCATATGACAAGTAAGTTAAAGCATGCATGTACATGAACTAGAAGATGACAATCATGGGTGAAATAGCTGATGATAGAAGTTTGCAGCAGAATTCACAAAGGGAAGTTGCCCTACAAGAATCTATTGAGGTAAAATGTTGATTGCAGAGATGTGAAGAATTTTGGGGGGCTTACAATTTATTTTTTCACGGGCGAAGGGTATGTTCCATCCAGCTTGTTTATGTGCGTAGCTTTGAACAGTTGAACTGCATATTGATCCTTGTCGCAATAAATCTCATAGCTCTGGGAACCCGTATGAGCAGGGTACATGACACAACCTATGCTTCGTGCAGCTTTCAGACATGTCGTCTACACAAACAAAGTATGAAGTATTAGCAACAATCATGGTTATAGAATTGATGCAATAGCAGTTCGAGTGAGCAAAGACACAGACATGTTTCTTGGCTGAGCCCCAGCTGGCTAGTAAAGCTTTCCATTCAGCATCTCCAACCTTCTCTATTGGTGGAGCTTTAGGCAAAACCTTACTCTTGTCCTTGACTCTGTCCCGATACTCCTTCTTCTAAACATGACGTATGTGCTTTGTACGGCTCTAAAGATCCATTTCAAGAGAGGACACGATATTGGGGTCATCGGGGTCCATCAGAAACTTTGACTGAAACAAAAAGAAATAGCATACTTCAGTTTTATGAACAACAGTGGACAGAACTGGAATCAAGAGTTACAAAACTTACAACCACATTGCCAGCAAAGGCTTTAAATATGTCGGGCCTTTTCTTGTACTGCTTCCAATGGAGAAATACGGGGACAACCTCCTTGACTGCAATTGAACATGCAGTGGTATACATGGCACTAATCTTATCGTCAGCTGGCCTAGTACATCCAGGAGGAATAACTATTGAGGTAAAATGTTGATTACAGAGATGTGAAGAATTCTGGGGGGCTTACAATTGCTTTTTTCACGGGCGAAGGGTATGTTCCATCCAACTTGTTTATGTGCGTAGCTTTAAACAGTTGAACTGCATCTTGATCCCTGTCGCAATAAATCTCATAGCTCCGGGAACCCATATGAGCAGGGTACATGACACAACCTCTGCTTTGTGCAGCTTTTAGACAGGTCGTCTACACAAACAAATTATGAAGTATTAACAACAATCATGGTTATAGAATTGATGCATTAGCAGTTCGAGTGAGCAAAGACACAGACCTGTTTCTTGGCTGAGCCCCAGCTTGCTAGTAAAGCTTTCCATTCAGCATCTCCAACCTTCTCTATTGGTGGAGCTTTAGACAAAACCTTACTCTTGTGTTTGACTCTGTCCCTATACTCCTTCTTCAGAACATGACGCATGTGCTTTGTACGGCTCTAGAGATGCATTTCAAGAGAGGACACGATATTGGGGTCATCGAGGTCCATCAGAAACTTTGACTGAAACAAAAGAAACATCATACTTCAGTTTTATGAACAGCAGTGGACAGAACTGGAATCAAGAGTTACAAAACTTACAGCCACATGGCCAGCAAAGGCTTTAAATATGTCGAGCCTTTTCTTGTACTCCTTCCAATGGAGAAAGACGAGGACAACCTCCTTGACTGCAATTGAACATGTAGTGGTATACATGGCACTAATCTTATCGTCAGCTGGCCTAGTACATCCAGGAGGAATAACTATTGAGGTAAAATGTTGATTACAGAGATGTGAAGAATTCTGGGGGGCATACAATTGCTTTTTTCACGGGCGAATGGTATGTTCCATCCAACTTGTTTATGTGCGTAACCAAGTCGAGCTCGCACCATTCCAACATAAGGGGCAAGGTTCCCAAGTCGAGGAGGTAGATGCCCACTCTGAGGCACTGGTTTTTGACCTATGGTCTGAAGATCAGCATCACTTGTGCAGGAAGGTAACATGTTGCAGAACTGTGCTATCCATTTCCAGAATTAAATCTGAAATGCAGAACGATAACTCTAGCGCGGCCACATTTTTTTAGATAATCAACCTGGAGACATCACTATAAGTGGTGGAGGTGGGGTTGAAAGGGGAATAAACATGGGAAAGGGGCTGGACAGGATGTCCGTTCTTAAACGTGCAAATTGTGGCTTTACCTCTTTCTTTAATAAAGAGAATGTGATTGTCACTTGGGAAACAACTCTTAAAGTAGCCTTTGTTGGATTTGTCGAGAACGGCATGTATGTAGTGGACTTCTCTAAAGGAGACACGTGTGCCGCGACATGCCTAATGGCTAAAGTTGATGTGGGTTGGCTTTGGCATCGCTGGTTAGCCCACACCAATATGAGAATGTTGCATGACCTTCAAAGTGACAATCATGTTCTAGGTCTACCCAAGGCTAAGTTTGCTAAAGATCGTGTGTGTAGATCTTGTGCCTTTGGGAAGCAACACGGAGAACTTCACCCAACCAACACTACCATCTCCACCACAAGAATTCTCAAGCTCATTCACTTAGATCTCTTTTGTCCACTATCTTATGATAGTATCGGAGAAAATAAGTATTGTTTGGTGGTTGTGGATGATTATTCAAGATATTGTTGGGTGTATTTCTTCAAAAGGAAAAGTGAAACTCAAAAGAGAGTCATCGAGTTCATCACTCTAGTGGAGCGCCAACACAATGCTTCCATATTAGCCATCCGCAGTGATAATGGCTCGGAGTTCAAGAACTACACTGTTGAGGGTTTTCTTAGTGAAGAGGGAATTGCTCATCAATATTCCACTCCTTATACCCCTCAACAAAATGGTGTTGCGGAGATAAAGAACCGGACTTTGATGGATGCGGCTAGGACCATGATTGCAGAGTTCTCTTCTCCCTATAACTTTTGGGCCGAAGCCGTCTCCACCGTGTGTCATGCTACCAACCGGTTATATCTTCGCAAGATCTTGAACAAGACTCCCTATGATATTCTCATGGGCAAGAAACCGGATGTATCTTACTTCAAGGTCTTCAGTTGCAGGTGTTTCATTCGCAAGAAAGGTAAACGGTTGTCAAAATTTGAGACCAAATCTTATGAGGGCACCTTTGTTGGCTATGCCACAAACGCTCACGCCTATAGAGTCTACAACAAGTCCACTGAACAAGTTGAAGAAGCTATAGATGTCGTGTTTGATGAAGATAATGGCTCCCAAGGGGGGAGTATAGATCATGGTGTTGTAGGATATGCAATTCCTCCCATCGTCATAAGAAAAATGGGGATTGGTGAAATAATCCCCATTGAGGGTTACCGGATGACGGAGGGAGAAGGACTTTGCCCCACTCAAGTGGAGCCATTGACTACACCCATTGATGATGAAGCTACTAAAAAAGATGCACCAAGCCCTCAAGTTAATGATAAAGGTCAAACAAGTAATCAAGTCCAAGCTAATGATCAAGGCCAAGCTACTCATCCTAATCATGATCAAGGTTCTATCATTGTTGAGAAATCTCAACCTAGTGGTGATCCTTCACCCATTATTGATAAAGGACGAAATGAATATGGACATTTCTCCGATGAAGAAGGTGATTCTCGATCTATATTCAAGGAATCTTTGGAGGATATGCTAGCTCGTAGAGCAAAGAGAAGGCTAGAGAATATTGAACGAGCGGGTCACACGGAGGACAAGATACTTGGGCAAGTTCGTGGAAGAGTTGTCACTAGGAGGCAATTGGCGGATTTTAGCAAGGCTCGTGCTTTTTTTCTCTTTCATAGAGCCCAACAAGGTCTATGAAGCACTCAAAGATCAAGATTGGCTTGAAGCCATGCATGGTGAACTCAATAACTTCGAGCGTAACAAAGTGTGGAAGTTAGTGCCAAGACCCAAGTATTGAAAAAATGTTATTGGCACCAAATGGGTGGTCAAGAACAAGCAAGACAAAGATGGTATTGTCATTCTCAACAAGGCAAGATTGGTGTCTCAAGGGTTTTCTCAAGTAGAAGGTATTGACTTCGGTGAAACCTTTTTCTGCGTAGCTTGACGTTAATCCATTTTCATCTTACTTGCTTATGCATCTCATCATAATTTCAAGTTACAACAAATGGATGTTAAGAGTGCTTTCCTAAATGGTCCCATCAATGAGTTAGTATATGTCAAGCAACCTCCGGGTTTCGAGGATCCCAACCACCCCGATCATGTCTATAAACTCGATAAGGCACTCTATGGACTTAAACAAGCTCCATGTGAGTGGTACGAGCACCTTAAAGAGTTTGTAGTAGATCGTGGTTGTAATGATAGTTTAATCGATCCCACCCTATTTACCAAGACGGTTGGAGGTGACTTATTCATATGCCAACTCTATGTGGATGACATCATTTTTGGGTCTACTAACACCTTGTTCAATGAGTAGTTTTGCAAGCTTATGACCGATAGGTTTGATATGTCCATGATGGGAGAATTGGAGTGCTTCCTTGGTTTTGAAGTGAATCAATATCATGAAGGAACCTTCATCAAACAAGCCAAATACACTCAAGACATGCTCAAGAGATTCAATATGCATGATACCAAGCATATGAAGACTCCCATGTCCACAACCACTGACTTGAAACCCAACCCCAACGGTAAAGAGGTAGATCAAAAGTTATACCGCTCCATGATTGGCTCTTTGCTCTACCTTTGTGCATCTAGATCGGATATCATGTATAGCGTAGGTAAATGTGCAAGGTTTCAAGCCTCTCTGAGGCAAAGTCATTTGGAAGCGGTGAAAATAATCTTTCGATATTTAGTTCATACGCCAAATTTTGGTCTTTGGTATCCCAAGGGTTCAAGCTTTCAGCTCATTGGGTCTTCGGATGCGGATTATGTGGGAGAGAAGACGGATAGGAAGTCCACATCCGGGGGTTGCCAATTCTTTGGCCTCTCCTTTGTATGTTGGTCTTCAAAGAAGCAAAAATGCATTGCTCTCTCCACCACCGAGGCTGAGTATATCTTCACGGCAAGTTGTTGTGCTCAACTGCTTTGGATGAGGCAAACCTTTAAGGATTATGGTATTCATTTTGACAAGGTGCCTCTTCTTTGTGACAATGAGAGTGCTATCAAGATCGCCTACAACCCCGTTCTTCACTCCAAGACGAAGCACATTGAGATCCGTCATCATTTTAATCGGGATCATGTTGAGGAGGGTGATATTTATCTCTCATATGTACCCACAAAGGATCAACTTGCCGATATCTTCACGAAGGCCGTTGATGAACCAAGATTTCGAGCTTTGAGGAATGAACTAAATGTCATCGATTCTTCAACTTAACTTGAAACCTTGCATATGTACCTTCATTTTACGAGTTATTAGGTTTGGATGTAGGCATGGACATAGGGGGATTGTCCCTCAACTCATGAGTATACACTCGTCTTATTATGCGAAAATTAATTCATCTTTGCATATCTAGTCAATTTGTGACTTATTGTGCTTAATTGTGAGTAGTACTCTTGGACCCAAGATATATCTTCGCGGTGCGAAAGTATACACTCAAATATGGTGGCTTTGGCCACCGACCTCTTTCTCTCGGAGTTGTTTTTTATTTTTGTCTCTTTCACGCATATCCTATTCCCCCTTGACAACTTGTGTGGGTTCGGCTTTTGTTTCTTTTCATCTTCCTAACCCCCATCGAGTAATGTCTCTCGTATGACATTTACCATCATCCAACCCAAGCTTCCTTTTCCCAAAACACCATTCCAATCTTAATGCTCTCGTTTTTCTATTCTTGGCGCGCGAAAACTGGGTCTGGCGGAGGCTCCCCTGCGCCTATACACAGGAGCCCACCGGTACCTCCGCTGATGCGAAATTTGCCCAGCGAATCCGTACCGCACTGCGCTAGTTGGACAGGGGGCGGAGGCTCCGGCAAAACCACCGGAGGCTCCGCCTGCTGCGATTTTGCGGGATAATACCTAGAGCGAGCGGGGTCAACGAGATCTCAATCTCATTTTCCCCCACTCGCCCTCCCCCTTCTCCCTACAAACCGCCGCCGCCTCCCCCGTCTCTGCCGCCGGGAAGGTTCTCCATCGCCGGCAGTCTCTCCTCCTTGCCTTGGACCACCCCGGGATGTTCTTCCTCCTCATCTTCCACCATGGATGCGGGTATGTTTGCTCTCTCTCTCTCTCTCTCATCTAGTTGATGGATGGGGAAACACTAGGAGCCACATGTTCTTCACATCTAGATGCGTGGATTTAGGTTTTGGAGTAGGAAATCTCGAGTACAAAACCTAGAAACCAAGATTGTGAGTATTAGGCTTGAATCACTTTGGATCTTAGGGTGGATTTTTCATATTCCCTACCCCTTGTTATTCAACCCTAATGTTCTTCATATCTTTTTTTCTTGGATTTGTGCGTCACATAAACTTGAGCATTACCTTTTCTTCATGATTTTTCTTGCTATTTCATTCATAGATGCCTCCGGGTCCATGGCCAAGAGAAAGGGCCCTCGCACCAAGAGTGTGGCTAGTCGCAAGGATCTAAGGATTGATGAAATCGAGGAAACATTGGACCCATCTCAGACCAAGCGCATATCGAGATTTCCGGATCCCGAGAAGACTTTGCCTCGCAAGGAAAAATCAGCTTCCCAAATGACCGAGGGAGTGTTCTTGGCACAACGTCGCGAGAACCCATATATCATTGAACGCCACCGTTTGATGCCACAGTTCCGGGGTAAGGACCCTCGATTCCACACCGTCTTTCTAAGCCAAATTTACCATGATATTTTGATGAGGAAGCCCAAGGAGAATGTTGCTCCTCAACATGCTATTAACTTTGGTCATTTGGAGAGGACTCCCAAGTACTTTGGAGAGGCACTAGAGATTTTTGATGCACTTGGTCTTGCTCCCATTATGGAGGTCCAACAAGATTATGATGAAGGTTTGGTCTGTGAGTTCTTGGCCACTGTGCATCTCGCTAATGAGACAGAGCGTCATCTTATTTGGATGACCAAGGGACATCAGCTGACTATCAAGTGGTCTGAAGTTGGGACTCTTCTTGGCACATCCCGGGATCATGGACCTTTTGCCGGTGGCGAGGAGTTTGACAGTGGATGGTTCCGTGTTCATGCCACCAATACTCAATCACTCTCAAAGGATCAACTCGCCCCTCTGTATCACTGGAAGAAATTTGCTGTTGGGTTTGTCAAAGGTCTCTACCCCACTTATGATATTATGCTCCGCATCTATCGAGAGACCATCAACCCAAAGGCGGGGAACATCGATGAGATCCAAGGTTACCTCAAAAATCTCATGCTTCTTACTCATGAGAAGCGGCTTGCCGGTTCAACTCAAAAGCTTGATGTGCTCGATTATCTATGGAATGAGTTGTGACACGTTATTGTCAATAGGAAGAATGCTTGCTTTGGGCCCTTTATCATGAAGATCATCTTGCATGTGTGGGAGAACAAGTTCCCGGAAGATCCTATTTATGATGCTCATTGGATCCCACACACGGAGAAGATACTTCTCATCAAGGACCACACCGAGCCCATTTTGCATCCCACCCCTGCTCCTCGCAAAGGCAAGGCCAAGCCACATATCATCGTTGATGAGGAAGAAGAAGAAGAGGAAGCTGGTCCCTCTCGTCCTCCTCCTTCTAACAGTGCTTTCAAGTGGATGGCAAGGGCCCTCAAGAAAGTGTTCCGAGTGAACAAGAAGATTGAGCAACATCAATGGGAGATGCATTATGACAAGGAGCTTAAGCACCGCACAGCAGCACAGGCAGAGTGTCATCTTTGTCGTGATGGTAGCAAATCTGTGGAGTCCCCGGTGCTCCCTAGCATCACCAACTCGGACAAGTGGAAAGCCAAGGATTCCAAGGGCGATCTGATTGAGTGGTTTGATGAGGAACCTGGAGAAGAGGTCACCAGCTCTCGCCGCCGCGCCCGCCCTCCGAGCATGGATAACTCCTCCGAGTGATCTTCGGGACGTTAGCATTGGTCTCCTCCCTCTTTTGGTATCTTGATGCCAAAGGGGGAGAGATATCTATTTAGGAGCGGCCATTTGCATGGGTCTCTCAAGGAGGTTATCGATTTGCATCTTTTCTCTTGCTTGAGAGAGTTGGTCTTATATTTGGAAACTTCGGTTGTTTAATTATTATGCGTTGTGAACCTCGTTATATGCATTATGTTAGCTCGTGAACTTATTACCTTGATTCTATCACTTGTTGTATGCTCACTATTACATATATGTTTAGATATCCATTGTGTCGAGACATCGTAGTAGAATTCATAGACGGGGGTGCCATGAGACTACGGGTAGAGACGTGGGGGGATGTGGTTGTGTTAAGGACAAAGACACCGAGTATACCCAGGTTCGGTACGTCGCAGTAATGCGGCGTTCCTACTCCTATAATCTCACTAATCAGGACTAAAGCATGTGTATACAAAGTACAATGTGAGGTTCTGTTAGCTATTCGTCGAGGATCAACCTCTCGACGAGTTAGCTAGTAGCTTCTTGTCTATCTATCATATCTCCCGTTCGGCTTTATATAATAGCCGGGTTAGGGCATACAGAGTAAGAAACCTAGAAGACTACGGTAACTATTAGCTTGGAAAGTAAGGAATCCGCCTTCCACTCCAAGCCAGATCACGTGGGCCGTGATCCGGGTTCTTCTAGAATCCGGCTTCTGTGCGTCAGCTTACTGGGCCGCCCAATGGACCGTAGCCCACTACCACTTGGGCCACCCGGGTAATCCGGCACTTTAGACTGCCATCCGATATACCCCTATTCAGTATATATCCGACAGTAGCCCCCAAGAAGGATTAAGACTCTGATTCGCCGTATTTCGCCAAATGCATCTTTTTCGAGAAATATCGGCCAACGGTCTTGATTCTTCTCCTTTAAAGGATGTTGAAACGAAAAACTCGGAATCCTGGAAATCCGGCTTTTCTTGCACGATCCTTCGTGGAGAAGGAACCTCCTACGTCAGCGCTTTAATCATGCTGACGTAAGGGACGTTTGGGTTTCAGGCGGGAAACCCAGAAACATATCTCTTACAGATTCTCGCGGGAAACGAGGAGATAGCAATAATCACCCGTCGTTTCATTTCCCGGATTTTTCGGCGAGTGACACGCGTTGAACATCCAACGGTCAAAAGAGCCGTTAGCACGCATCATGACGAGTTTCCGGCTATAAATAATCGTCTTCGTCCTCTGTGAAAACCTTCCGCTCTCACTTCGCACGCCATTCCCAGCGCCTGAGCTCACAGCTGAGCAGCTCCCGAGCGCACAATCGCGTCCAAGACCTCACCGGAAACGACCGAGCGCCGCTACTCGATGGCCTCACTGTCGTCTTCCCCAGCCCGTCCTGTCTCCAAGGATATTGACGAGATTATCGACACAATAGATCCGCAATTGGATTCCCCGGTGCACGCCTCCAGCGACGAGCCGACGAAGACCACGGGCACCGCGGCGGGCGAAGGAAATCCTTCCGCTGTCGCAGATCTTGCGGAATCCTCCTCCGCGCCTACTCCGCTGTTCGCTCCCGAAACGGTGGAGGAAAAAATCACGCTCGTAGGCTACGAGCTCGCGGCCGCGGAGGCCGCAGCGTCCGCCGCCGTCGGAGCTGAAGAAGAGGCGGAAACCGCCGGCAATTGGAGTCCAAGCAGCATTCCGCCATCCCTCCTTCCGACAATGGAGAAGGAGGGGCTCGTGCTGAAGGGGAAGTGGCGGCTCCCAGAAGACGAGGCCGAGCCAATGCCGAATGACGGAGAACGAGTCCTTCTCTCCTCCCACATTCTCAGAGGTATGGGTCTTCCGCCATCCGCCTTCTTCCTCCAAATCCTGTCCCACTACAACATCCAACCTCATAATCTGCCCCAAAATTCCATCCTCTACTTAGCCGGATTTCAGGCCCTTTTCGAGGGTTATCTAGGTATATAACCTAGATTAGATTCTGGCTTTATTGTTTTGGGGTTAAGCGGAACTCTTCGGAGGGCGCACTCCCAACTTGTGGGACCATTTCCTTCACTCTCTGGAGATTTAGGGAGGATTGGTTCCCCAAGATAAAGACATCGGAATCCGTCAAATTTTGGACGGGTTCCTTCTTCTATCACCCTGATGTTCCTTTCCCTAAGAAAGCCATCGGGGTTCCATCTTTCTTGAACACCGCCGCTGTTCCCCAGGAAAACTGGGGGACGGAAGCTGTCCAGATCCTGCCGCCTGATCTTCTCAGGATCAAGCGGCGCATCGCAAAACTCGTCGCCTCTGATCCGCCTCTAACCGGCATGGACACAGTCCTTTGCTGGTTGAATAGGCGGATCCAGCCCTTAGCTAACCATGGCGCTCTCCTTCTCTGCGAGTACACGGGCACCGGCGAAAAAATGCGGACAACCAGCAAAGACTGGCCCGCGAAGGACTTGCGGAAGCGCGTGAATCAATTGGTCGCATCACGCGACCAATATGAAGAAAGCCGGCCAATGTACACGGCCGAAAATCCGGTTCCCAAGGTATAATTTTTCGCCTTTTGGGATTTCAACTCTTTCTCATTTACTCGGTTTTTGTGTTTCTAACTCTGCTTTTTCTTCTTGACAGATTGCCGAACTTCCTGAGTCGGACCTTGCTTCCGACGCTGAACTGGAGACATTGCGTGCCACCTTTGCAGGTGGGCGGAAGCGCAAGAAGATCTCCACTTCTCAGGAAGTCATTGATCTTGACGGGATTCCCGTCGCCACCTCCAGGTTTGAACATCTGGTTTTTTTTTTGTCAGAGTTTTTCTTTTACCCTCGGAGTTTAAACCTTTTTGGCATTTTACTTTCTTTTTAGCCTGCCTCCTTCTACTCTGAAGCCGAAAAAGCTGAAGAGGCATAAGGCTGCGGTCAACAGAGGCCCTCATCCTTCTCCTGCCACTGCACTGGACATGCCGACCACGACGACAGAAGAGCACGCCGCAACCCCCACCACCGAGTCTCTGGAGACCAGCCAGCCCGTTGTGCCGGAAACGGACACGTGGGAAAGGGTGGTTCCTGAGGTGGGAGGTCCTTCTCGGATAACTGAGGAGGAGATCCCCACCTTTGACAAGGATTTCAAGAATATCAGCGATGGCCTTAGCGCGGCCGGGACTCTTTTTGCGGAGTACGCAAAAGAGTTCACTGAAAACTTAGCAGGGTTACGGCGGTTGAGCCAGGTATTATCTCTAGCCCCCAAGCATTAAGTAAAATGTCTACTTTTTGCTTGATGCTTTTCAATATCATGATTTTTTCCTTTCCGTGTTCCAGCAAACCGCTGAAACCATAAACATGGAAGTTTTCAACAAGCTTTCTGTCAAGAATAAGGAGGTTAGGAACCTTCTAAATATTCTTGACGTGAAAGAAGCAGAGCTGGCATCGTCTCAGCTACAGCTGTCGGAAACAACAGGTATGTTTTATTCTCTGAAGTTTTTTATCCAGATTTTTGTCTAAGTACTTTCCCGAGTTTTTCTAAACTCGGAATTTTGTTCCTTGCTTTCCAGCTGCTTTGGCTAAGGCCAAGGAAATAGCTGAAAATGCCGGCAACGCCGCAAGTCTCCGCCAGGAGAACGTGAACCTTCATAAGGAGCTTATGAAGGTTTAAAAAGATCTGGAGGCCATCAATCTGGCCCTTCTAATTGCTCAATCCAAGGCCTCCCAGCAGGCGGACAAGGACAAGGCCACTATCCAAGACTTGGAGAATGCCTTAACCCTGCGCCTGGAGGAAGGCTCCGAAATGGACAAGATTCTCCGTAAGATATTACATTTACCAGTTTTTCCATGTCTTGATTTCTTTCTCTGTTTTTTTTCACTAACCTTTTGGTTGTTTGTCTGAAAAAACAGGAGATAACCTAGATCTTACTCGGATTGAGAAAATCCGAGCTTTTGGGAAGGTGTGGACTGCGATCAGAGCTGCAGGTATGCAGCTGGTCAACAATTTCCTTCCCGCAAGAACTAGGGAATTCTCGGAAGTTGAGAAACTTCCGGAAGCTATGCTGGAGGTGGCGGAATCCAAGGAGTCCACCTTGCGCTCTGCAGCACGGGGTGGTGCATGCATGGCTTTAGGCCTTATGCGTATGCATTACCCTAGTGCCAAATCTTGGCGCGTGGCATCCGGTATCCCTCTTGGATATTCGGAGACCCAGCGGACCACTATCTTTGACGAGATTAAGGGTCACGCCACCAAGATCGCCTCTATGGTGAACATCTCCATCACCTACCCAGAAGAGAAGATTCCTGAGGCCTCCGAGAACGACAGCAGTGACGAGGACTCGGATGCCTGAAGGATTCTTCTTAACCTGGATGGTGGAAGTAGAAAATAGGAGCATTACTGCACTTTACAATGTTATTTATATTGTAATGCTTCTATTCTTTTGTATGAACAAGAACTCCGCCTTTTGCAGTTTAATTATGAAATTCTTTGCAAGTTTTCCGGGTTTATTATTCCTTTTTCTTCTAAGTTCTCTGGTTTATGTGCTTTAACTGTCCTTAGTGTTTGAAATGGCTCAATAGTACTATGAATCGTCATGCCGAGCTACTGGGTAAAACCAATCAGTTTAAACTCAGAAACATGGATCATACTAAGGGCATTTTTACTAACTAGCTCGAGTGACCCAACACATAAACAATCAGATAATGCTTAGAGAATAGTACGGAATTTTTTGAATGAAACTCGGGCACGCAGGCACAATCCGAGTTTCCTTTAACCTTTAGTAGGCTGAAAATCATTCAGTTTTTAAACACCAAGCACGCATGCACAATTTGGGTTAACATTCAGTATTTTGTAAGATCATTGGGAAATAGATAAGGTGGAATCATGTTTTGCACTATAATAAACTTGTAAAAAACATGGATATAAGAATTCCGACAACTTTATTTCATGATCTCAAAGATGTTTACATAGAAATTGAACTAAGTATAGAAGGGACGTAACTGCTGGATACTCCAGGGCCTCTTTGTCTCTCCTAGTTCAGCATCTATCTTTCTCTTTCTTTTGCGATTCGGCTTGTCAGGATGATCTTCCGTATCCTGAATATCTACAAGATAGTATGGTCCATTTTTCATAGCTTTGCTGATGACAAATGGTCCTTCGCATACTGGGGCCAATTTGTGCTTTCTTTGCTGCACCAATCTTAGCACTAGGTCACCTTCTTTAAAAGAACGATGCCTGATTTTCCGACTATGGTAACGTCGTAAACCTTGCTGGTAAATGGCGGATCTTTGAAGCACAAGCTCTCGTTCCTCTTCTAAGAGATCGACGGCATCCTGTCGTGCTTTTTCGGCATCCGATTCATCGAAATCCTGCACTCTTGGGCTATCATGGATCATGTCCGTTGGAAGGATTGCTTCCGCACCATAAACTAGGAAAAACGGGGTTTGCCCAGTTGACCTGTTTGGTGTTGTTCGAATGATCCAAAGTACGGAAGGTAGCTCCTCTACCCATGCTCCAGCTGCTCTATGAAGAGGAGATTCGAGTCTTGGACGTATTCCTTGCAGGATTGAGCTATTCATTCTTTCAACCTGTCCATTGGATTGCGGGTGTGCCACAGATGCGAGATCTAGGCGAATTCCCGTTTGTCGGCAATATTTTGCCAACTCTCCTATGGAGAAATTTGTCCCATTGTCAGTTATTATGTTGTGTGGAACGCCGTATCTCATGACTATGTCAAAGATGAAATTTCTGGCAGTTACACCGTCAAGCTTTTTGATGGGTTTAGCCTCCACCCACTTGGTATATTTGTCCATAGCTACTAGTAGATGTGTGAGTCCGCCTCGCGCAGTTTTGAATGGTCCCATCATATCTAGCCCCCAGACCGCAAACGGCCATGTAATGGGGATAGTTTTGAGTGCTTGGGCTGGCATATTAGTCTGCTTGGCGTAATACTGACAACCTGCACATGTATTTACTATGTGCTCTGCGTCAATCTTGGCTGTTAGCCAGAAAAACCCGGCACGAAATGATTTTTTAACTATGCTTTTTGATTGAGCATGATGTCCGCAATCTCCGGCATGGATTTCTTGCAAGATTTCTCGTCCTTCTTCTGGTGAAATACATCGCAGAAAAATTCCAGAAGTACTGCGTTTATACAGGTATTGTTAATTACCGTGTATCCTTTTCATCGACGCTAGATCTGTCTTTGCAAGACTTCGTCTGCTCCTTCCGGGTACTTCTGATTAACTAAGAAGTTTAGATATGGGATTGTCCAATCCGGGTTAACGAGCATAACTTCAATTGACTCGGAAGCCAGAGGATAATCAACATCTCCAGCTTTTATCGATGGTTCGTACAAATGTTGGACGAATACACGTGGTGGTAGGATTTTTACCCTTTCCGATCCCATGCGGGCTAATGCATCCGCGTTCCAATTTTCCTCCATTTTAACATGGATCACTTCGAATCTGAAGAAACAAATGGCAAACTCGTCCACCGTTCTCCGGTATTCGGCCATTATAGGGCTTTTTGCGTCCCAAGTTTGGTTGAGCTGGTGATGTACCAAATCTGAGTTGCCGTAGCACAGAATGCGCTTGACACCTATTTCTTTTGCAATATGCAAGCCATGAAGCAAGGCTTTGTATTTTGCCACGTTGTTGCTGGCGTTGAAGTGTATTTGTAATACATACTCCATTGTATCTCCTTTAGGGATTTTAAGACTACACCAGCTCCAACGCCCTTCTTCATCTTGGATCCGTCAAAGTGCATGATCCAGTACTCGGACTATGGCATTGGTGTTTTCTCCATGGCTTCCGTCCAGTCGGCGACAAAATCTGCCAAAACCTGAGATTTTATTGTCGTCCTTGGCTGATACTTAATGTCGAATGCTGCTAGCTCGATTCCCCATTTGGCTACTCGGCCAGTCGCCTCCGCATTGTTTATTATATCCTCTAGTGGTGCTTTGCATACCACTGTTATGGAATGTCCTTGGAAGTAATTGCGAAGTTTTCTAGATGCGAAAAATACGCCATATGCCAGTTTTTGATAGTGTGGATACCTTTGTTTGGACTCGAAGAAAACTTCACTTATATAATATACCGGATGCTGGTCTGGTATGCTCTGTTCGTCTTTCTTCCGTTCCACAACAATTACTGCACTAATAACCCGGTTTGTAGCCGTAAGGTACAATAACATAGGTTCTTCGTATTTTGGGGATGCCAAAATCGGAGCTTTCATCAAAGTTTCCTTCAACTGGGTTAACGCTGCATCTGCCTCTTCTGTCCACTCGAATTTGTCGGATTTTTTCAGCAACTTGTAGAGTGGTAAAGCTTTATCCCCCAACCGACTAATAAATCCGCTGACGGCTGCAGAGGAACCCGTCAATCTTTGGACATCTTTTACACACGTAGGTTTGGAGATGTTTAAGATTGCTTTGATCTTTTTTGGGTTTACTTCTATTCCTATGTGAGAAACGATGAAACCCAGAAGTTTTCCTGAGGGAACCCCGAATACACACTTTGATGGATTTAACTTCATCTTGTAAGTGCGCAAATTTTCGAAGGTTTCTCACAAATCTTCAAGGAGCACATCTTTTTCCTTGGTTACGACAGCAATGTCGTCCACGTAAACGTGGACACTTTTGCCAATCTGACTATGCAAACAACGTTGCATGCAACGCTGGTAGGTTGCACCTGCGTTCTTCAGGCCAAATGGTATGGTTATGTAATAGTACGTCCCGTAAGGGGTTATAAAAGAAGTCTTAATTTGATCTTCCTTTTTCATGCGTATTTGATGATACCCAGAATATGCATCCAAAAAGCATAAAAGGTCAGAGCCTGCAGTGGCATCTATTATTTGATCGATTCGAGGTAACGCGAACCTATCTTTTGGACACGGTTTGTTCAAGCCGGTGTAATCTATACACATCCTAAGGGAAGTAGTATCTTTCTTCGGCACTAATACCGGATTTGCAGACCATTCAGTGTGTATAACTTCCTGGATAAAATCTGCTGCTAAAAGCCGGATAATTTACTTGCCAATAGCCTTCCGTCTTCTTCTATCAAATCGACGGAGACCTTGTTTGACGGGTTTGGAGCCTAGAATCACCTTGAGTTGATGCTCAGCAAGTTCCCTGGGTACGCCTGGCATGTCAGCTGGACACCAGGCAAAAATATCCCAGTTTTCACGGAGGAACTTGATGAGCTCGCTTTCCTATTTGTCGGTTATCCCAGTTCCCACTACGACAAATTTTGTCGGATCTTTGGGATCTAGGATTACCTGTCTTGTGTTCTCGGATGCCTTGAAGCTATCTGCTGGCTTCCGGCTTTCTTTTCCTGCCGGCATTTCTGTCGGCGATACCTCTTTAGCCAGCTCCTTTAGCTCTTCCTTTGCTATGATCTTCTCAGCGCAAAGGGTGTTTTCTTTTTCCATCTTGTTTGCCAGCTTGAAGTCTCCAGATATGGTGATTACTCCTCCTTTTGGCCCTGGCATCTTCAGCTTGTTATAGATTTAACATGATCTTGCCATGAACTTGGCAAAAGCTGGACGTCCGAGTACTGCGTGATACACGCTTTCGAACGGCACCACTTCGAAGGATACTTTTTCCTGACGGAAGTGATCTTTTTCTCCGAAAGTGACATCTAGGGAAACTTCTCCTAGGGATCGTGCTTGCGTGCCAGGGACAATTCCGTGAAAGCGTATGTTGCTGTGTTTGAGCTGGGTCTCAGAGATTTTCAGATGACTCAGGGTATCCAGATACATTATGTTAATGTTGGATCCTCCATCCATCAGCACTCTTTTTAGCCTAGTGTTCTGGACAATAGGGCTTACAACAAGAGCTTGCGCGCCGGGTTCAGGGATATTCCCGGGATGATCAGACTGATCCCAGGTGATTGGTGTGTTTGAATACTTCAAGAATTTGGGGGTTGCTGGAACAACCATGTTTATTTCTCGAAGCGTTCTTTTTGCCACCTTTGCTGATGGAGTTGCCAGGAAAGTTAGGGCACATTCTCCGTCAACTCTCGAAAATTTGGGTTCGCCTTTTCGCTGTTGTTCCTGATTTTTTCGTCAGTGTCTGATTCACTGTCTTCTTTCTCAGCTTCTGGCTTTCGCTTGGAAAATTTCCTTTTGGAACTCTTCCCCTTGTTTCCGGATCCTGCACTGCCTTTCATGTGCTTGTTCAGCCGACATTGTGCGTTGGTATGGGTGGGTTTCCCAAATTGCGAATGATGGACGCAGGGTTCTGACTTAATCTTTTCCCACTCTTCCTTAGTGTAGTTGATTGGTTCTGAACTGCGTCCTTTCCACCTGTTCCCCTTTTCGCTTCCAAAGGCTATGTTAACCTCTTTGGGCTTTTGTGCTGCGTCTGGAGTTCCTTTTTTCTCAGGGCGAGGATTCTTCTTGGCCTGTATCAGTGTATCGATATTGCCCCCTCTAGCCCTGATGTCGTCCTCGGCTGCAGCATGTTCATTGGCGGTTGTAAGCATAGATTCGAGATCTTTGTGTTGTTTGGAACCAACCATGAACGGTACAAGTACGGGTTTTAGGCCATTGACGAAAGCATGCATTGCTTGTACGTCAGTTACTCCAGAGCAGCTATTCTTCATTGCAGTCCATCTTGAGATGAAATCCACGTATGGTTCATCCTCGAACTGAGTGCAACGGTTTAGCTAGTTGATGCTATTCGGGCGTTTGTAGGTTCCCCGGAAATGCTGAGTAAATACTCGAGCCATATCGTCCCAGATGTCGACAGTTCTGGAAGGTAATCCATTGATACAATCTTTGGCTCCATCCAGTAGCATTAGGGGAAGAAACTTTACAGCTTCCAAGTCTGTCCCGTTGTTAATTTGGACGGCTGTATAGTAGTCTGAGAGCCAGGTATCCGGGTTCGTACTACCGGTATATTTTTGGTACGTTGGACCAACTTTGGCAAAGGCAGAATGCAGGGTTATCCTTCGGATCCTATCTGTAAAGCACTTAGGTCCAAAGTATAGATCATCTCTTTCCGCCCTATCCATGTGTGCGGAGTACCTTCCGGTTGAATGGACAGAAGGGGATCTACTCCTTTCTTTTCCATTGTTGCGTGGCCGCGCTTTTCCGGGATTGTCTCTATTTCTTCCAAGGTCACGCCCCTTTGGGTGAGGTGGAGTTCTACTCCTGTGTCTTTCCTTATCCCTGGGGGGTGTCAGAGATCTCTCACGCCTGTGAGGTATATCATGCCTTCCAGCTTTTTCAGCTGGGTGTCTCGGAGGTGGCATTGCTTTGCCGTCATTCCGGTGTTTTTCTTCCCGATCGTGGGGGTTAAGTCCACCCTTCGGGAGATGAGATCCGGTTCTAGACGCTTCATCCTTGTTGTCGGGATTTTTCTTGTCTTTTCTCGGATCCGCTTTCTTATATTTTGAGTTGTTTGAATCTCCAGGTTCTTCCGGTCCAGGTGCTCCAGCGGCGCAAGTAGCTGTTTTGCATAGGGCAAAGTCTGCATGCAACTTCCCTGATCGCTCTTGCCCCCGCTGTTGTTGTTGCAATGCTTTTCCTAGGAAAGCATACACCCCTTGAAGTTTTTCACCGTTGGAGTACATATCATTGTTGAGGATGGCGAACGCTGCTTCCGCGTTTTCTGCTGCGGTTTTGTATATTGGTTCGCCTCTGGCATCCTTGCCGTTTACCTGCTTTTGCCAAGATGGGTTGTGAAACCTTTCTTTTGGTGGCAGTACTTCCGGTCTTACGATTCCGGGTAACCTTGTAGGTTTAATGGCAGATCTATTCTTTTTCTCGTACTCCTCAATTGCTTCCTTCATGAGCTTGATGTCATACTGGTTTTTTTGGCGGTGTTCGCGAGTTCTGAATAAATGTTGATGTTGCCTTTGGAGAGGTCGCCTCCTGGCTTCTAGCACTTCAGGGGGTTCGTGTGATCCCACTGGTGTTTGCAACAGCTCCTGTTCTTCTTGCTCTGTCATTGGTAGAACAAGGATTTCTTTGGTTTTCTTCTCCACGGGTTTTATTCCGCTTGCATCTCCTACTTCCGGGCTTTCGTCTGCTGGATCAGCCGATTTCTTCTTCCGGAGTTTGTATTGGAGTTTTTTAGCGGCCTTATGCTTTTTCTTGGAAGAGGGAGGTTTTTTGATAGGTTCATCCTCTGTCAATTCTTTGACATTGGGGAATATTGGAGAAGTTTCTCTGTCTTCTCTCTCTTCCTCAGGTGGAGGAGTTTTAGGACTTTCCTAACTGCCGACATCCGTGTTTTCAGCCGGTTTTGCCATCAGTACTTCGTGGAATCCTTCCTGAAGATATTTAACCTTTCTTTCGAAGGTGTCCTCGTCTTCGTCTTCGGAATCAAAGTCATATGGTCCGGTTTCTGACTCTATTCTCGCCTCAATCGCGGCTAAAACAGAGTCAGCTTCCGAGTTCGTCTCTATGTTGACGGGTGTCAGATCTTCCACCTCAGTAGTGGGTTTGCTGATTTCTGCCTCCTGCACGGGGTTTCCATCATCCGTGTTTTCAACGACCTCGGATTGCACCATACCGATAAAGTGTGAATCACTTTTATGTCGGCGATCTGAGCAAAATCCGGTATCCTAGTCATCTTTGACTGGGTATAGGGCGGGTGGGAAAAATTTGCTTCCACCGCAAAACCCCATGGCCTCTGCAGTTAGTCCGATAAAGATATTTGCAGATCCAATCGGTAACACGCAGACACTTACCAGATGATTTTGCGCCGGTCTATAAGATCCATTGTCGAGGAAGCGTCCAACATCATCGTCGAACTCTAGGCTTCCGACAGTTATGGAACTGCCGATTCCGCCGAGTATCCCAGATCGAAACTTAACGCCTTACGTCGCCATCCCCACGGTGGGCGTCAACTGTCGAGACATCGTAGTAGAATTCATAGACAGGGGTGCCATGAGACTACGGGTAGAGACGTGGGGGGACGTGGTTGTGTTAAGGACAAAGACACCGAGTTTACCCAGGTTCGGTACGTCGCAGTAATGCGGTGTTCCTACTCCTGCAATCTCACTAATCAGGACTAAAGCCTGTGTATACAAAGTACAATGTGAGGTTCTGTTAGCTATTCGTCGAGGATCAACCTCTCGGCGAGTTAGCTAGTAGCTTCTTGTCTATCTATCATATCTCCCGTCCAGCTTTATATAATAGCCGGTTTAGGGCATACAGAGTAAGAAACCTAGAAGACTACGATAACTATTAGCTTGGAAAGTAAGGAATCCTCCTTCCACTCCAAGCCAGATCACGTGGGCCGTGATCCGAGTTCTTCTAGAATCCGGCTTCTGTGCGTCAGCTTACTGGGCCGCCCAATGGACCGTAGCCCACTACCACTTGGGCCACCCGGGTAATCCGACACTTTAGACTGTCATCCGATATACCCCTATTCAGTATATATCCGACACATTGTTCTTAAATTCTCTCAACATGAAGGGAGCATATCTCTAGGGGGAGCTCCGTTCATGTTGTGTGTTTTAATTATGCAAATAGAGATGTTGTCATCAATTACCAAAAAGTAGGAGAATGAAAGATCCTCTTCCGTTTTGATAATTAAATGACAACACACCTATTGGACTAATGTTTATTTGATATACATGAAAATGACTTGCGGAACCATCTCTTTTACTCTTCGGAGATTCAGAGAAGATTGGTTTCCCAAGATCAAGACGTCGGAATCCGTCAAATTTTGGACGGGTTCCTTCTTTTACCACCCCGATGTGCCTTTTCCAACGAAGTCCATCGGGGTTCCTCCTTTCTCGAACTCTGCGGCTATTCCCCAAGACAACTGGGGAACGGAAGCCGTCCAGGTTCTGCCGCCTGATCTTCTAAGGATCAAGCAGCGCATCGCTAAGCTCACCTCCTCTATTCCACCTTTGACCGGCATGGACACGGTCTTTTGCTGGTTGAATAGACGGATTCAGCCGTTGGCCAACCACGGTGGTTGCCTTCTTTGCGACTACACAGGAGCCAAGGACCCAATGCGGATAACCACCAAAGATTGGCCCGCAAAGGAGCTTCGACGGCGCATCAATCAGTTGGTCGCATCACGCGACCAATATGAAGCGAGTCGGCCAATGTATACGGCCGACAATCCGGCTCCCAAGGTATATTTCCGTCATTTGGGTAGAACTTTATCATTCTTTCTCGGATTTTCTTACTCATAATTCTGATTTTTCTTTTCAATAGATTATCGAGCTTCCAGACTCGGAGTTGGCCTCCGAGGCTGAGCTGGACGCGCTGCGCACCGCTGCTACAGGTGGGCGCAAGCGAAAGAAGATTCCTTCCTCTGAGGAAGTTATCAATCTTGACGGGGTTCCCGTCGCCACTTCCAGGTTAGTTCATCCGGGTTGTTTTGTTATTTGCCGAAGTTTTTCTTTCGCCTTCAGAAATCTAACTTTTTTCCGGGTTTCTGGTTTTTTAGCCTAACTCCCTCCAACCTGAAGCCGAAGAAACTGAAAAGACACAAGGTCTTGTCCAGCCGAGGCGCCCATTCTTCTTCTGCCATTCCTGTGGACTCATCGTCCTCAATGGCGGAAGAGCACGCTGCCACCCCCCCCACCGAACCACTGGAGACCAGCCAGCCCGTTGTGTCGGAATCTGACACGAGGGAAAGGGCGGCTCCGGATGCGGGAAAATCTTCTCGGTCTTTTGACGAAGAAATTCCCCAATTCGACAAGGACTTCAAGCTTATCAATGACGGCCTAAGCATGGCCGGAACTCTCTTTGCGGAATACGCAAAGGAGTTTACTGAAAACTTGGTGGGTTTGCAACGAATGAGCCAGGTATGTATCTCTAGCCCCCAAGCATTAAATAAAATGCGTGCTTTTTACCTTGATGCTTTCTAATTATTCTTTTCCTTGCCATGTTCTAGCAAACTGCCGAAGCCATTAACGTGGCAGTTTTCAACAAGCTCTCGATCAAGAACAAGGAAGTTAGAAATCTTCTTTACATTCTTGAGGAGAGAGAGGCGGAGCTGGCTTCATCTCAGCTCGCGCTGTCGGAAACAACAGGTAATCATTTTTCCTCTGAAATTTCCGATTCAGGCATTTGTCTAAGTATTTTTTCCGGAAATATTATTAACTCGGATTTTTCCTTGCTTTTCAGCTGCTTTGGCTCAGGCTAAGCAAGCAGCTGAAGATTCTGGCAATGCCGAATATTTCCGCAAGGAGAATGTTGAGCTTCACAAGGATCTTGTGAAAGCACAACAAGATCTGGAAGCCAGCAACTTGGCCCTTGGGGTTTCTCGCTCCCAGGCTTCTGCCCAGGCAGAGAAAGACCAGGCCACCATTCAACGCTTGGAAGCTGCTCTCAGCCTGCGGGAGGAGGAAGGCTCCGAAATCGACAAACTTGTTGGTAAGTTTAAGTATACATTTACCATTTTTCTCCGTTTTGTCTTTTTTCTCTGCTTTGTTACTTAACCTTTTACGGTTGTTTTTTGCTTCAAAACAGGAGATAGTTCAGATCTTTCTCGGATGGAAAGAATCCGAGCTTTTGAAAAGACCTGGACTTCGATCAGGGTTGCCTGCATGCAACTGATCAACAAGTTTCTTCCCTCCAAGATTGGGGAGTTCTCGGAAGTTGAAAAACTTCCGAGTTCTATCATGGAGGTGGCAGAATCCAGGGAATCCTTCCTTCGCTCCGCTGCACGGGGTGGTGCACGCATGGCTCTTGGCTTAATGCGTATGCACTACCCTGGTGCAAAATCCTGGCGCGTGGCCACCGGTGTCCCTCAAGGATACACGGAAGCCCAACGAAATGCGATCTTTGATGCAATCAAAGGCCACGCTACCCAGGTTGCTTCCATGGTGAATCTCTCCATTAATTACCCGGAGGAAGAAGTTCCTGAAGCCCCCCAGGACGACAGCAGCGAGGAGGAATCGGATGCTTGAAGGGTTTCCTTAAACCTGGATAGCAAAAACAGACAATAGGAGCATTACTGCGCTTTTATAATGTAATTCGAATTGTAATGCTTCTATTTGTATTAATGAAAACTCCACCTTTTGCAGTCTTAATTATGAAATTCTTTGCAAGTTTTCGGATTTTATTATTCCTTTATCTTCTAAGTTCTCTGGCTTATATGTTTTAACTGTCCTTAGTGTTTGAAATGGCTCAAATAGCAATATGAATCGTCATGCCGAGTAATTGGGTCTAGCCAATCAGTCTAAAACTCGGAAACATGGATCATGCTAAAGGCATTTTTACTAACTAGTTCCAGTAACCCAACACATACGCAATCAGATAATGCTTAGAGAAACAAGGAATTTTTTAAATGAAACTTGGGCACGCAGGCAATTCAAGTTTCCTTTAGCCGTTAGCAGGCTGAAAAATCATTCAGTTTTTTAACTCCGAGTACGCAAGCACATTTCGGGTTAACATTGAGTAATTTGTAAGATCATTGGGAAATAGATGAGGCGGAAACATGCTTTGCACTTATTGAACTTGTAAAACATGTAATCAGAATTCCGACAACTTTATTTCATGATCTCAAAAGATGTTTACATAGAATTGAACTAAGTACGGAAAGGGACATAACTTGCTAGACGTTCCCAGGCTTTCGCAATCCACTTGACTTTGTCGGATTTCTTCAGCAGCTTGTAGAGTGGTAAGGCTTTATCCCCTAGCCGACTAATAAATCTGCTGACGGCTGCAGCAGAACCCGTCAATCTTTGGACATATTTGACGCACGTAGGTTTCGTGATGTTCAAGATTGCCTTGATCTTTTCCGGGTTAACTTCTATTCCTCTGTGAGAAACGATGAAACCCAGAAGTTTTCCTGAGGGAACCCCGAATACGCACTTAGATGGATTCAGCTTCATCTTGTAAGTGCGCAAGTTTTCAAAAGTTTCTCGCAAATCCTCAAGGAGTGTATCTTTTTCCTTGGTTACGACAGCAATATCGTCCACGTAAACATGGACGTTTTTGCCAATCTAACTGTGCAAACAACGTTGCATGCAGCGCTGGTAGGTTGCACCTGCGTTCTTCAGGCCGAACGGCATGGTTACATAATAGTACGTCCCGTACGGGGTTATGAAAGAAGTTTTGATTTGATCTTCCTTTTTCATGCGTATTTGCTGGTACCCGGAGTATGCATCCAAAAAACATAAAAGCTCGGAGCCTGCAGTGGCATCTATTATTTGATCGATTCGCGGTAGCGCGAACCTATCTTTCGGACACAACTTGTTCAAACCTGTGTAATCTATACACATTCTAAGAGCAGTAGTGTCTTTCTTCGGTACTAATACCGGATTGGCGGACCAGTCAGTATGGATTACTTCCTTGATGAAATCCGCTGCTAAAAGCCGGATAATTTCCTTGCCAATAGTCTTCCGTCTTCTTCCGTCAAATCGACGGAGACCTTGTTTGACGGGTTTTGATCCAGGAATAACCTTGAGTTGGTGCTCAGCAAGTTCCCTGGGTACGCCTGGCATGTCAGCTGGACACCAGGCAAAAATATCCCAGTTCTCACGGAGGAACTTGATGAGCTCGCCTTCCTATTTGTCAGTCATCCCAGTCCCTACGATGACAAATTTTGTCGGATCTTTGCGATCTAGGATTACCTGTCTTGTATTCTCGGAAGCCTTGAAGCTGTCTGTTGGCTTCCGAGTTTCTTTTCCTGCCGGCATTTCTGACGGCGATACCTCCTTGGCTAATTCCTTCAGTTCTTCCTTTGCTATGACTCTCTGAGCGCAAAGGGCGTTTTCTTTCTCCAACTCGTTTGCCAGCTTGAAATCACCGACTATGGTGATTACTCCTCCTTTGGGTCCTGGCATCTTCAGCTTGTTATAGATATAACAAGATCTTGCCATGAATTTGGCGAAAGCTGGACGTCCGAGTATTGCGTGATACACGCTTTCGAACGGCACTACTTCGAATGATACTTTTTCCTGCCGAAAGTGATCTTTATCTCCGAAGGTGACATCTAGGGAAATTTCTCCGAGGGATCGTGCTTGCCTGCCAGGAACAATGCCATGGAAGCGTATGTTGCTGTAGTTGAGCTGAGACTCAGAAGTCTTCAGATGCTTCAGTGTATCCAGGTACATTATATTAATGATGGATCCTCCATCCATCAGCACTCTTCTTAGCCTAGTGTTTTGAACAATAGGGCTTACAACAAGAGCTTGTGTACCGGGTTCAGGGATGTTTCCGGGATGATCAGACTGATCCCAGATTATTGGTGTGTTGGAGTACTTCAAGAATTTTGGGGTTGCCGGAACAACCGCGTTTATTTCTCGAAGCGTTCTTTTGGCCACCTTCGCTGACAGAGTTGCTAAGAAAGTTAGCATTGCTTCTCCATCAACTCTCGGAAATTTGGGTTCGCCCTTTCGCTTTTGTTCCTGGATTTTTTCGTCAGTGTCCGATTCACTGTCTTCTTTGTCAGCTTCTGGCTTTTGTTTGGCGGGTTTCCTTTTGGAACCCTTCCCTTTACTTCCGGATCCTGCACTGCCTTTCATGTGCTTATTTCAGTCGGCATTGCGCGTTTGTATGGGTGGGTTTCCCAAATTGCGAGTGGTGAACACAAGGTTCCGACTTAATCCTCTCCCACTCCTCTGGAGTGTAGTTGATTGGATCTGGGTTGCGTCCTTTCCACTTGTTCCCCTTTTCTCCTCCAAAGGCTATGTTGACCTCTTTGGGTTTCGTCGTTGTTTCCGGAGATCCTTTTTTGTCAGCACGAGGGGTCTTCTTGGCAAGTATCAGTGATTCAATATTACCTCCTCTTGCTCTGATGTCGTCTTCGGCTGCGGCATGCTCATTGGCGGTTGTAAGCATAGATCCGAGATCTTTGTGCTGTTTGGAACCAACCATGAACGGTACGAGTCCGGGTTTTAGGCCATTGACGAAAGCATGCATTGCTTGTACGTCAGTTACTCCAGAGCAACTATTCTTCATTGCTGTCCATCTGGAGATGAAATCTACGTATGGTTCATCCTCAAATTGGGTGCAACGGTTTAGCTGGTTGATGCTGTTCGGGCGTTTGTACGTTCCCCGGAAATGCTGAGTGAATACTCTAGCCATATCATCCCAGCTGTCGACAGTTCTTGATGGTAATCCATTGATCCAATCTCTGGCTCCGTCCAGCAACATTAGGGGAAGAAACTTGACAGCTTCCAGGTCTGTCCCATTGTTGATTTGGACGGCTGTATAGTAGTCTGAGAGCCAGGTATCCGGGTTTGTGCTGCCGGTGTACTTCTGGTACGTTGGACCGACCTTGGCAAAGCCAGAATGCAGGGTTATTCTTCGGATCCTGTCAGTAAAACACTTAGGACCAAAGTATAGACCATCCTTTTCTGCTCTATCGATGTGTGCAGAATATCTTCCGGCTGAATGGACAGAAGGGGATATGCTCCTTTCTTTTCCATTGTTGCGCGGACGCGCTTTTCCGGGATTATTTCTATCTCTTCCATGGTCACGCCCTTTTGGATTAGGCGGAGTTCTGCTCCTGTGCCTTTCTTTATCCTTAGGAGGTGTCCGGGATCTCTCACGTCTGTGAGGTATATCGTATCTTCCGGCTTTCTCAGCTAGGTTTCTCGGAGGTGGCATTATTTTGCCGTCATTCCGGTGTTTGTCTTCCCGATCGTGGGGTTTATGTCCATCTTTCGGGGGATGGGATCCGGTCCTAGACGCTGCATCCCGGTTGTCGGGGTTTTTCTTGTCTTTTCTCGCATCCTCTTTTTTATCCTTTGAATTGTCTGAATCCCCGGGTTCTTCCGGTCCAGGTGCTCCAGCAGCGCAAGTAGCTGTTTTGCATAGGGCGGAGTTATCGTGCAGCCTCCCTGATCGCTCTTGGGCGCGCTGTTGTTGTTGCAATGCTTTTCCTAAGAAAGCATACACCCCTTGGAGTTTTTCCCCGTTAGAGTACAAATCGTTGTTAAGAATGGCGAACGCTGCTTCCGCGTTTTCTGCTGCGGTCTTGTATATTGGTTCGCCCCTGGCATCTTTGCCGTTTACCTGCTTTTGCCAAGATGGGTTATGGAACCTTTCTTTTGGCGGTAGTTCTTCCGGTCTTGTGATTCCGGGTAACCTAGTAGGTTTTAACGCGGATCTATTCTTTCTCTCGTACTCCTCTTTTTCTTCCTTCATGACCTTGATGTCATTATGGGTTTGTTGGAGATGTTGCCGAGATCTGAGTAGATGTTGCTGTTGCCGTTGGAAAGCTTGTCTCCTGGCTTCCAGCATCTCAGGGGGTTCATCTGGTCCCACTGGTGTTTGCAACATCTCTTGCTCTTCCTGTTCCGTCAATGGCGGAGCAGTGATTTCTTTGGATTTCTTCTCCGCAGGCTTTGTTCTGCTAGCATCTCCTACTTCCAGGTTTTCATCAGCGAGATCAGCTGATTTTTTCTTCCGGATTTTGTATTGGAGTTTCTTAGCAGCACGGTGCTTTTTCTTGGAAGAGGGAGGTTTTTTGACAGGTTCATCTTCTGTCATCTCCTTGACATTGGGGAATATCGGAGAAGTTTCTCCGTCTTCTCTCTCTTCCTCTGGCGGAGGGGTTTTAGGGCTTTCCTGGCTGCCGGCGTCCGTGGTATCAGCCGGTTTCGCCATTAGAACTTCATGGAATCCCTCTTGAAAGGACTTAACTTTTCTTTCGAAGTCGTCCTCATCTTCGGAATCGAAGTCATCCGATCCGGTTTCCGACTCTAATCTTGCCTCGATAGCGGCTAATACTGAGTCGGCTTCCGAGTTCGTCGTCATGTTGACGGATGTCGGATCTTCCCCCTCCGTGGGTGTGGGGTCTTCCGTCTCTGTGACGGGTATCGGATCTTTCGTCTCTGCGACGGGTGTATTGTTGTCTGCCTCTTGCACGGGATTTCCGTCATCCATGTTTTCGGTGATTTCGGATTGCACCATGCCGATAAAGTGTATATCACTTTTTTGTCGGCGATCTGAGCAGAATCCGGCATCATAGTCATCTTCGACTGGGTATAGGGCGGGTGGGATAAATTTGCTTCCACCGCAAAACCCCATTGCTTCTGCAGTTAGTCCGATGAAGATGTTAGGAGATCCTATCGGTAATACGCAGGCACTTACCAGGTGGTTTTGCGCCGGTATGTAGGATCCGTTGTCGAGGAAGCGTCCGACGTCGTCGTCGAACTCCAGGCTTCCAACAGTGATTGATCTTCCGATTCCGCCAAGTATCCCAGATCGGAACTTTACGCCTGACGTCGTTCGCCCCACGGTGGGCGCCAACTGTCGAGACATCGTAGTAGTTTTCATAGACGGGGGTGCCATGAGACTACGGTAGAGACGTGGGGTAACGGGATCGCGTAGTGAAGATTGAACACAGGATTTACCCAGGTTCGATACGTCGCGACAGTACGACGTGCCTACTCCTGCACTTCTCACTAATCAGGACTAAAGCCTGTAAACAGGGTTACAATGTGAGGGTTTAGATCTAAGCTACTCGACGAGGATGAGCTTCTCGGCGAGTTGGCGTAGAGCTTCTCTGTTATTCGTTCCTCGTTTTATCTATCTCCCGTCCGGCTTTATATAACAGCCGGATTAGGGCTTACAGAATAGGAAACCTAGAGGACTACGGTAACTTGTAACTTGGAAAGCAAGGAATCCATCTTCTCCTCCAAGCCAGATCACCTGGGCCGTGATCCGGGTTCTTCTAGAATCCAGCTTCTGTGCGTCGGGTTACTGGGCCGCCTAATGGACCTGAGCCCACTACCACTTAGGCCACCCTGGTAATCCGGCACTTTGTCCACCATCTTCTATACCCCTATTTGGTATATATCCGACACCAATGTCGGGCCAACTTATCAAAAGTATACTGGAAGCACAAACCCGGATATATGGCTCTCTGTTTACTATATTGTCGTCCAGATCAACAAAGGAGCAGACTTGGAAGCCGTAAAATTACTTCCCCTAATGTTGTTGGATGGAGCTCGGAACTAGATTGATGGTCTTCCGTCAAGAACAGTGGACAACTGGAAGGACATGACTAGAGTTTTCGCCCAACACTTCCGGTTACGTATAAACGCCCCAAGAGCATTAACCGGTTTAACCATTGCGTCCAATATGAGGATGAGTCGTATGTCGACTTTATCTCACGATAGACTGCAGTGAAGAATAGTTGTTCTGGAGTAAGTGATTTACACGCAATGCATGCTTTCATCAATGGTCTGAAACCCGCTCTCGTACCGTTCATGGTTGGTTCGAAAGAGCACAAGGACCTAGGTTCCATGCTCACAACCGTCAATGATCATGCAGTGGCCGAAGATGACATTAGAGCAAGAGATGGAAATATTGATGCTTTGGTTAAAGCCAAAAAGACGTCTCGCTCTAAAAAGAAGCCTACTCCATAAGCTCAGCAAAAACCCAAAGAAGTAAATGTAGCCTTTGGAAAGGATAATTCAGGCAGGTGGAAGGGAAAAGGCGCAAAAGGCTAACAGATAAAGAGTAACATCAACTTATTAATAATAAGTGATATCCGAAACCACGTAGCTTTCACGTTTTCTTAGAATTTTGATGGTCATTACATGTCTTGGTTAGTTGACACGTGTATTCGGTTTCTTTGGTATCCTTCTATTTTCTTTCCTTGCCTTCCGGACGTGCGCTCAGCCTGGTCGTGGTGGGCCAATGTTTTCTGGTCGCCTGGTGGTCGGTCTTCAACGTCCCTTGCGTGTTGCGGGTTGTTTCTCGCCATCTGTCCCCGCATGCGAACCGAGGAGGCGTTTTGTCTCTCAATTTTGTTTTCTTTGGTTTGTTCCCTGCCACGTCTCCACCCGGTTGTCTTCCACTTGTGGTTCCTCGGTATAGTCGTTTTGCCTTTTTGCTGCTACTCCTCGGCGTCGCCGTCACGTTTCTCCCCCTCTTCGTTCGATCTGATGGTGCGCTCTGTCTGATATGGTCGACGCCTCTGGCCGCCCTGCTGCGGCGGATGGTTCCGCGTGCACCCCTGGAAGCGGGGGTTCTTCGAGACGGAGGGGGCGTGGTCGTCATCGTACGGTGAGTTCTTCGTGCTCCCGTCGCTGGGAGTCGGCTCATGATCCCTCTTCTCCTCTTGCTACATTATCGACTCCTCCTCGTGGGCGTACACGACGTGGTTCCAGAGGCGCGCTTCGGGGTCAGTTTGCTGGTGTTACCCGTGCAGATCTGCATGCTGCACCGGCTGACCGGCTTTTGGATGCTGCTGTTTCTTCTTCCTTTTCGTCTCTTTTGCTAGCTGGTGTTTTTCATTTGGGCTCCTCGGTTGTGTTCGTCACTCCGTCTCTGCCTGTTCCGCTTTTAGTTTCGGTCAAAGCGGTGCGGATTGGCCATCTTCTCTCTAGCACCCCTATCCTCATTGATGCACCTCATATAGGGGGAAATACACCCATCTTTGTTATCCACATGTCCCTCCGGGTCCGGTGTTCTTCCATTGGTAAATGGTGCGCGCCGCATGTTGGGTGGTAACGAAGATGCCGCAGGCGCGCCAGTCAATGGCAAGGAGAGACGTTCCCGTCGCGATGGTGCTGCGGGCCCCACCGTTCCAGAATTCCCCCTTGGGCCGCAAAGCTGGAGTTCGACGGCGAGCGGCGGCACGACGACAGCGACCGCGTTGGCCGGCCTTCACCACATCCTCCTCCTCCTCCTTCTAACTGGTCTTCGCGCCTCGGCGTGGCGTCGTCGAGCTCCTCAAGGGCCGCATCCATCCAGCGAGGTCCCTTGTGCAGAGCGAGCAGATGTGCCTGCCACCTCAGACAACGTTGCCTCGGTGCACGTCTCGCTTTCTGCCATGGCAAAGTTGTCTTCCTGCTTGGTGGATTTGGTCGACGGCCACGTCACGAGGGGGCACCTCAATGGTACCATGACGGCCACGTCACGACGGCTTCATCGGTATTTACCGTCTTCTTTTAAGCTGGTTTTAATTCACTTTCTCCTAGATTGCCCTCCTGCTTGGTTGTCTTTTTTCTGGTTATGTTGGTTTTAACCGCAGGCTATTTGGCCCTTCTCTGTGAGTTACATTTTTCGACCGTTCTGTGATTCCTAAGGTAAAAGATTAATTTGATTATGCTAAGTTTCTTTCCTAAACAACATTCCTCCTGGGTTTAATGAAATTAGTTTGGGTGTGATGATTAGTATAAAGAGATTGTAATATCTCCACTACGTTGACAAAACTTTCTTTACAGATATCAACCACCCTTGTATAGTATCTGGCTGGCTCTCTGCAAGTTGTTATGAACTGCAATCTGTAGTTGCTCTGTTAGCCGAAGGCCTGGAGTTTATAACTTGTGACAAAATATTCAATCTAGAACTCTTCTTCATGATTTGTGGCATAATATTTAGTCTACAACTCTTCTTATATACAACTATTCATACAGTATTTCTGGGAGCAAGAAGAGTTTGATATCATAACTTGTGAAACAAGGATCAGCCTTCACTTTCAAGTTGGAAAGAAACCAATTCTGCGGCATGATTTCTCATACCATTCCCACCTGTAAGTTGTTTATACATTATTTTTCAAGGCAACATTTAAGTTCATATATGTTGCTTATTTTCTCATTAACTGAGCGGACTGCTGTGGAAAACCTGCAAGGTAATCTTCCAAGAATAGTAGTTCACATAGAAACTTTTGGTACATGCCATGCTCTTCGGAAATTTCTCAGGTAGAATGGATCTACAGATATAGGTGAGGTCTGGTTGATGGGAGGGCGCGACCAACGCTGTCGAGACATCGTAGTAGTTTTCATAGACGGGGGTGCCATGAGACTACGGGTAGAGACGTGGGGTAACGGGATCGCGTTATAGACAAATACACATGATTTACCCAGGTTCGGTACATCGTGATAATACGACGTTCCTACTCCTGCAATCTCACTAATCAGGACTAAAGCCTGTGCATACAATTACAATGTGAGGTCGATCTAGCTATTCGCTGAGGATCAACTTCCCGACGAGTTAGCCTATATATTCTTCTCTGTTCAATATAATCTCCCGTCCGGCTTTATATAATAGCCGGGTTAGGGCATACAGAATAGGAAACCTAGAAGACTACGGCAACTTCTAACTTGGAAAGTAAGGAATCCGTCTTCTCCTCCAAGCCAGATCACGCGGGCCGTGATCCGGGTCCTTCTAGAATCCAGCTTCTGTGCGTCAGCTTACTGGGCCGCCCAATGGACCATAGCCCACTACCACTTGGGCCACCCTGGTAATCCGGCACTTATGACTACCATCTGATATACCCCTATTCAGTATATATCCGACAGTAGCCCCCAAGAAGGATTAAAACTCTGATTCGCCACCTTTCGCCAATTGTATATTTGTCCGAGAAATATGGGCCAGCAGTCTTGATTCTTCTTATTCTTCTTTGAAAAGAGATGGTAACGTAAAACTCGGAATTCCGAAAATCCGGCTTTTCTCACACGATCCTTCACGGAGAAGGAATCTCCTACGTCAGGGCTTTAATCATGCTGATGTAAGGGACGTTTGGGTTTCGAGTGGGAAATCCAGAAACATATCTCTGACAGATTCTCGCGGGAAACGAGGAGATATCCATAATCACCCTGTCGATTCATTTCCCGGATTTCCGGCGAGTGACACGCGTTGATCATCCAACGGTCAAAAGAGCCTTAGCACGTATCTTGACGGATTTCCGGCTATAAATAGCCTTCTTCGTCCTCCCGGTAAACCTTCCGCTCTCACTCCAACGCCATTATCGCGCCCAAGCTCTCGAGCAAAAAACCACTTCCGAACGCACACCGCGCCCAGGACGTCACCGGAGGCTAGCCGCGCTGCCACCCAATGGCCTCCTCGCCGTCTTTGCCCGTGCGCACCGTGGCGCAGGACATCGAGGACATAATCAACAACATGGATCCGCAGTTGGATTCCCCGACGCGCGCCGGCGGCGAGCCGGTAAAGACCGTGGATCTTGCGGGCTCAAGCTCCGCGCCCTCTCCGCCGTTCGCTCCCGAGACGGCAGAGGATAAGATCACGCTTCTCGACGATGAGCTCGCCGCTGCAGAAGCTGCTGCGTCCGCCGCTGCCGGAGCGGACGAAGAACTGGAGACTGCCGGCAACTGGGTTGCCTGCAGCATTGCCCCATCCCTCCTTCCAAACATGGAAATGGAGGGGTTGGTTCTAAAAGGGAAATGGCGGCTCCCTGAGGATGAGAACAAACCCCTGCCAAACGACGGCGAACGGGTTCTTCTCTCCTCCCATCTCTTAAGCGGTATGGGATTGCCACCTTCTGCCTTTTTCCTCCAAGTTCTCTCCCACTATAACATCCAGCCTCATAACCTGCCACCCAACTCTATTCTTTATATGGCCGGGTTTCAGGCCCTCTTCGAGGGTTTCCTAGGCATAGAACCTAGGTTCGACTTTTGGTTATACTGTTTCGGGGTTAAGCGGAACTCTTCGGAGGGTGCACTCCCGACTTGCGGAACCATCTCCTTTACTCTTATGAGATTTAGGGAAGATTAATTCCCCAAGATCAGAACCTCGGAATCCGTCAAATTCTGGACGGGTTCCTTCTTTTACCATCCCGATGTTCCTTTCCCAAAAAAGGCCATCGGGGTTCCACCTTTCTCAAACACTGCTGCTGTTCCCCAAGAGAATTGGGGAACAGAAGCCGTCCAAGTTCTGCCGCCTGATCTTCTAAGGATCAAGCGGCGCATCGCCAAGCTCACTTCCTCCGATCCGCCACTAACCGGCATGGACACAGTCCTTTGCTGGTTGGATAGGCGGATCCAGCCGTTAGCTAACCACGGTGGTCGTCTTCTCTGCGACTACACCGGTGCCAACGATAAAATGCGGACAACCAGCAAGGACTGGGCCGCGAGGGATCTGCGGCAGCGCGTAAACCAGTTGGTCGCATCACGCGACCAATATGAAGCGAGTAGGCCGATGTATACAGCCGACAATCCGACACCCAAGGTATTTTCCGTCATTTGGGTAGAATTTTGCCTTTTCGGATTTTTTGCTTCTAACTCCGATTTTTCTTTTCGACAGATTGCTGAACTTCCTGACTCGAAGCTAGCCTCCGAGGCTGAACTGGAGGCGTTGCACGCCACCTTTGCAGGTGGGCGCAAGCGCAAGAAGGTTTCCTCCTCTGAGGAAATCATCGATCTTGACGGGATTCCCGTCGCCACCTCCAGGTTAGAACGTCCGGGTTTTTTTTCCTTTTGTCGAAGTTTTCTTTCGTCTTCGGAGTTTTAACCTTTTCTGGGTTTTCTTTTTTGCCCTTAGCCTACCTCCCTCCACCTTAAAGCCAAAGAAGCTGAAAAGGCACAAGGCTGTGTCCAGCAGAGGCTCTCAACCTTCTCCCGCCATCGCACCGGACACACCGTCCACAATGGCGGAAGAGCATGCCACAGCCCCCACCACCGAGTCGTTGGAGCCCAGCCAGCCCGTTGTGCCGGAATCGGACACGAGGGAAAGGGCGGCTCCAGAGGTGGGAAATTCTTCTCGAACAATCGATGAGGAGATTCCCACCTTCGACAAGGACTTCAAGAACCTCAACGACGGCCTAAGCGCGGCCGGAATTCTTTTTGCGGAATACGCAAAAGAGTTCAATGAAAACTTGGCGGGTTTGCAGCGAATGAGCCAGGTATTTAACTCTAGCCCCCAAGCATTAAACAAAATGTATACTTTTTTGCCTTGATGCTTTTTAGTTACTCTTTTCCTTTTCATGTTCCAGCAAACCGCTGAATCCATTAACATGGAAGTTTTCAACAAGCTCTCCGTCAAGAATAAAGAAGTTAGAAATCTTCTTTCTATTCTTGAGGGGAAAGAGGCGGAATTGGCATCGTCTCAGCTGCAGCTGAATGAAACAGCAGGTAAACTTTTTCCCTCTGAAGTTTTTGACTCAGCTTTTTGTCTAAGTACTTTTCCGGGACTTTTCTTAACTCGGAATTTTTCCTTGCTTTCCAGCTGCTTTGGCTAAGGCCAAGCAAATAGCTGAAGATGCCGGCAATGCCGAGTTTCTCCGAAAGGAGAATTTGGACCTTCATAAGGATCTTGTGAAGTCTCAAAAAGATCTGGAAGCCAGCAATCTGGCCCTTGGAATTTCCCAATCCAAGGCTTCCGAACAGGCAGAGAAGGACAAGTCCACCATTCGGGACTTGGAAAATGCTCTAAACCTTTGCCTGGAGGAAGGCTCCGAAATTGACAAGCTTGTCGGTAAGTTTTACTTCATTTACCATTTTTCCAAGTCTTGTTGTGTTTCTCTGCTTTTTTACTTAACCTTCTTGGTTGTTTTTTCTGAAAAAACAGGAGATAGACCAGATCTCTCTCGGATTGATAGAATCCGAGCCTTTGGGAAGACGTGGACTGCGATCAGAGCTGCTGGAATGCAGCTGGTCAACAAGTTCCTTCCCACAAGGACTGGGGAGTTCTCGGAAGTTGAGAAACTTCCGGGTGCCATCATGGAGGTGGCGGAGTCCAGGGAATCCATCCTACGCTCCGCTGCGCGGGGTGGTGCGCGCATGGCACTCGGCCTTATGCGCATGCACTATCCTGGTGCAAAGTCTTGGCGCGTGGCTTCCGGTATCCCTCAAGGATACACGAAAACCCAGCGATCTACAATCTTTGATGAAATCAAAGGCCACGCCACCAAGATCGCCTCCATGGTGAATATCTCCTTCACTTATCCAGAAGAGGAGATCCCTGAAGTCCTCGAGAATGATAGCAGCGAAGAAGACTCGGATGCTTGAAGGGCTGCCTTGGACCTGGATGGTGAAAGTAGACAATAGGAGCATTACTGCACTTTTACAATGTAATTCATATTGTAATGCTTCTATTCCTTTTGTATAACCGAGAACTCCGCCCTTTTGCAGCTTTAATTATGAAATTCTTTGCAAGGTTTTTCGGGTTTTAGTATTCCTTTATCTTCTAAGTTCTCTGGCTTATATGGTTTAACTGTCCTTAGTGTTTGAAATGGCTCAATAGTATTATGAAGCATCATGCCGAGTAACTGGGTATAACCAATCAGTTTAGACTCGGAAACATGGATCATACTAAAGGCATTTTTACTAACTAGCTCCACTGGCCCAACACATAAACAATCAGATAATGCTTAAAGAAAAGTAAGGAATTTTTTGAATGAAACATGGGCACGCAGGCACAATCCAAGTTTCCTTTAGCCGTTAGTAGGCTGAACACCATTCAGTTTTAAGCGCCGAGCACGCAGGCACAATTCGGGTTAACATTGAGTATTTTGTAAGATCATTGGGAAATAGATAAGGTGGAATCATGCTTTGTACTATAATGAACTTGTAAAAACATGCATATCAGAATTCCGACAACTTTATTTCATGATCTCAAAAGATGTTTACATAGAAATTGAACTAAGTATAGAAGGGACGTAACTGCTGGATGCTCCAAGGCCTCTTTGTCTCTCCTAGTTCATCATCTATCTTTCTCTTTCTTTTGCGATTCGGTTTCTCGGGATCGTCTTCCGTATCTCGAATATCGACAAGATAGTATGACCCATTTTTCATGGCTTTACTGATGACATATGGTCCTTCCCATACTGGGGCCAGTTTGTGCTTCCTTTGCTGCACCAATCTCAGCACTAGGTCACCTTCTTTAAAAGAACGATGCCTGATTTTCCGACTATGATAACGTCGTAAACCTTGCTGGTAGATGGTGGATCTTTGAAGCACAAGTTCTCGTTCCTCTTCTAAGAGGTCGACGGCATCCTGTCGTGCTTCTTCGGCATCCGAGTCGTCGAAGTCCTGCACTCTTGGGCTATCATGGAGCATGTCCGTTGGAAGAATAGCTTTCGCACCATAAACTAGGAAAAACGGGGTTTGCCCAGTTGACCTATTTGGCGTCGTTCGAATACTCCAAAGCACGGAAGGTAGCTCTTCTACCCATGCTCCAGCTGCTCTGTGAAGAGGAGATTCGAGTCTTGGGCGTATTCCTTGCAGGATTGAGCTATTCATTCTCTCAACATGTCCATTTGATTGCGGGTGGGCCACAGATGCGAGATCTAGGCGTATTCCCGTTTGTCGGCAATATTTTGCCAACTCTCCAATAGATAAATTTGTCCCGTTGTCGGTTATTATGTTGTGTGGAACGCCATATCTCATGACTATGTCAATGATGAAATTTCTGGCAGTTACACCGTCAAGCTTTTTGATGGGTTTGGCCTCCACCCATTTGGTATACTTATCTACTCCTACGAGTAGATGTGTAAGTCCGCCTCGCGCAGTTTTGAACGGTCCCATCATATCTAGCCCCCAGACCGCAAACGGCCATGTAATGGGCATAGTTTTGAGTGCTTGGGCCGGCATATTAGTCTGCTTGGCGTAATATTGACACCATGCACATGTGTTGACTATGTGCTCCGCATCTGTCTTGGCTGTTAGCCAGAAAAACCCAGCACGGAATGCTTTTTTAACTATACTTTTTGATTGAGCATGATGTCCGCAATCTCCGATATGAAATTCTTCCAGTATTTCTCGTCCTTCTTCTGGTGAGATACACCGTTGAAAAATTCCGGAAGTACTGCGTTTATACAGGCAATTGTCAATTACCACATATCCTTTGCATCGACGCTTTATTTGTCTCTGCAAGACTTCGTCTGCTCCTTCCGGGTACTTCTGATTGACTAAGAAGTTTAAATATGGAATTGTCCAGTCCGGGTTGACGAACATAACTTCAATTGACTCGGAAGCCAGAGGATAATCAATATCTCCACCTTTTATGGATGGCTCGTGCAAATCCTGGACGAATACACCTGGTGGTAAGATTTTTACCCTCTCTGACACCATGCGGGCTAACGCATCCGCGATCCAATTTTCCTCCCTTTTGACGTGGAGTACTTCAAATCCAAAGAAACAGATGGCGAACTCGTCCACCGTTCTCCGGTATTCGGCCATTATAGGGCTTTTTGCGTCCAAGGTTTGGTTAAACTGATGCTGTACCAAATCCGAGTCGCCGTAGCACAAGATGCGCTTTACTCCTATTTATTTTGCAATATGCAAGCCATGAAGCAGATCTTCGTATTCTGCCACGTTATTGCTGGCGTTGAAGTGTTTTTGCAATACGTACTCCATTGTGTCTCCCTTAGGGGATTTTAAGACTACACCAGCTCCAGCGCCCTCTTTCATCTTGGATCCGTCAAAGTGCATGATCCAGTACTCGGACTCCGGCATTGGTGTTTTCTCCATTGCTTCCGTCCAGTCGGCGACAAAATCTGCCAAAATCTGGGATTTTATTGCCGTCCTTGGCTGATACTTAATGTCGAAGGCTGCTAGCTCGATACCCCATTTGGCTACTCGGCCAGTTGCCTCCGCATTGTTTATTATATCCCCTAGTGGTGCTTTACATACCACTGTTATGGAATGTCCTTGGAAGTAATGACGCAATTTTCGAGATGCAAAAAATACGCCATATGCCAGTTTTTGATAGTGTGGGTACCTTTGCTTGGACTCGGAGAAAATTTCACTTATGTAATATACCGGATGCTGGTCTGGTATGCTTTGTTCTTTTTTCTTCCGCTCCACAACAATTACCGCACTAATAACCCTGTTTGTAGCCGTGAGGTACAACAACATAGGTTCTTCGTCTTTTGGGGATGCCAAAATCGGAGCTTTCATCAAAGTTTCCTTTAACTGGGTTAACGCTGCATCGGCCTCTTCTGTCCACTCGAACTTGTCGGATTTTTTCAGCAACTTGTAGAGTGGTAAGGCTTTATCCCCCAGCCGACTAATAAATCTGCTGACGGCATCGGCGGAACCCGTCAATCTTTGGACATCTTTCACACACGTAGGTTTGGAGATGTTCAAGATGGCTTTCATCTTTTCCAGGTTAACTTCTATTCCTCTGTGAGAAACGATGAAACCCAGAAGTTTTCCTGAGGGAACCCCGAATACGCACTTTGATGGGTTTAACTTCATCTTGTAAGTGCGCAAGTTTTCGAAGGTTTCTCGCAAATCCTCAAGGAGCGTGTTTTTTTCCTTGGTTACAACAGAAATATCTTCTACGTAAACATGGACGTTTTTGCCAATCTGACTATGCAAACAACGTTGCATGCAACGCTGGTATGTTGCACCTGCGTTCTTCAGGCCAAATGGCATGGTTACATAATAATACGTCCCGTACGGGGTTATGAAAGAAGTCTTAATTTGATCTTCCTTTTTCATGCGTATTTGGTGGTACCCGGAGTATGCATCCAAAAAGCATAAAAGCTCAGAGCCTGCAGTGGCATCTATTATTTGATCGATTCGCGGTAAAGCGAACCTATCTTTTGGACACAATTTGTTCAAGCCTGTGTAGTCTATACACATTCTAAGAGCAGTAGTGTCTTTCTTCGGTACTAATACCAGATTTGCAAACCATTCAGTGTGGATTACTTCCTGGATGAAATCTACTGCTAAAAGCCGGATAATTTCCTTGCCAATAGCCTTCCGCCTTCTTCCGTCAAATCGACGGAGACCTTGTTTGACGGGTTTGGAGCCTGGAATCACCTTGAGTTGATGCTCAGCAAGTTCCCTGGGTACGCCTGGCATGTCAGATGGACACCAGGCGAAAATATCCCAGTTCTCACGGAGGAACTTGATGAGCTCGCTTTCCTATTTGTCGGTCATCCCAGTCCCTACTACGACAAATTTTGTCAGATTTTTGGGATCTAGGATTACCTGTCTTGTATTCTCGGACGCCTTGAAGCTATCTGCTGGCTTCCGGGTTTTTTTTCCTGCCGACATTTCTGTCGGCGATACCTCCTTAGCCAGCTCCTTCAGTTCTTCCTTTGCTATAACTCTCTGAGCGCAAAGGGCGTTTTCTTTTTCCAGCTCGTTCGCCAGCTTGAAGTCTCCAGCGATGGTGATTACTCCTCCTTTGGGCCCCGGCATCTTCAGCTTGTTATATATATAACATGATCTTGTCATAAATTTGGCGAAAGCTGGACGTCCGAGTATTGCGTGATACACGCTTTCGAACGGCACCACCTCGAAGGATACTTTTTCCTGACGGAAGTGATCTTTATCTCCGAAAGTGACATCTAGGGAAATTTCTCCTAGGGATCGTGCTTGCCTGCCGGGAACAATGCCATGGAAGCGTATGTTGCTATAATTGAGCTGGGACTCGGAGATTTTCAGATGCCTCAGCGTATCCAGATACATTATGTTGATACTGGATCCTCCATCCATCAGCACTCTTTTTAGCCTAGTGTTCTGGACAATAGGGCTTACAACAAGAGCTTGTGTGCCGGGTTCATTGATGTTCCCGGGATGATCAGACTGATCCCAAGTAATTGGTGTGTTCGAATACTTCAAGAATTTCGGGGTTGACGGAACAACCGCGTTTATTTCTCGAAGCGTTCTTTTGGCCACCTTTGCTGACGGAGTTGCTAAGAACGTTAACAGTGCCTCTCCATCAACTCTCGGAAATTTGGGTTCGCCTTTTCGCTGTTGTTCCAGGATTTTTTCATCGGTGTCCGATTCACTGTATTCTTTCTCAGCTTCAGGATTTTGTTTGGAAAATTTCCTTTTGGAACTCTTCCCCTTATTTCCGGATCCTGCACTGCCTTTCATGTGCTTATTCAGCCGGCATTGCGTGTTGGTATGGGTGGGTTTCCCAAATTGCGAATGGTGGACGCAGGGTTTCGACTTAATCTTCTCCCACTCTTCTTTAGTGTAGTTGATTGGTTCTGGGCTGTGTCCTTTCTATCTATTCCCTTTTTCACTCCAAAGGCTATGTTAACTTCTTTGGGTTTAGGTGTTGCTTCTGAAGTTCCTTTTTTCTCGAAGCGAGGATTTTTCTTGGCAAGTATCAGTGCGTCGATATTGCCTCCTCTTGCTCTGATGTCGTCTTCGGCTGCAGCGTGTTCATTGGCGGTTGTAAGCATAGATCCGAGATTTTTGTGCTGTTTGGAACCAACCATGAACGGTACAAGGCCGGGTTTTAGGCCATTGACGAAAGCATGCATTGCTTGTACGTCAGTTACTCCAGAACAACTATTCTTCATTGCAGTCCATCTGGATATGAAATCCACGTATGGTTCATCCTCGAATTGGGTGCAACGGCTCAGCTGGTTGATGTTGTTCGGGCGTTTGTACGTTCCCCGGAAATGCTGAGTGAATACCTTAGCCATATCATCCCAGCTGTCGACAGTTCTTGATGGAAATCCATTAATCCAGTCTCTGGCTCCATCCAGTAACATTAGGGGAAGAAACTTTACAGCTTCCAGGTCTGTCCCATTGTTAATCTGGACGGCTGTATAGTAATCTGAGAGCCAGGTGTCCGGGTTTGTACTGCCGGTGTATTTCTGGTACGTTGGACCGACCTTGGCAAAGCCAGAATGCAGGGTTATCCTTCAGATCCTATCAATGAAACACTTAGGTCCAAAGTATAGATCATCCTTTTCCGTCCTATCCATGTGTGCGGAATATCTTCCGGCTGAATGGACAGAAGGGGATCTACTCCTTTCTTTTCTATTGTTGCGCGGACGCGCTTTTCCGGGATCGTTTCTATCTCTTCCGTGATCACGCCCTTTTGGATGAGGCGGAGTTCTACTCCTGTGCCTTTCTTTATCCTTAGGAGGTGTCCTAGATCTCTCACGTCTGTGAGGCACATCATGTCTTCCAGCTTTGTCAGCTGGGTTTCTCGGAGGTGGCATTGCTTTGCCGTCATTCCGGTGTTTTTCTTCCCGATCGTGGCGTTTGAGTCCACCTTTCGGGGGATGGGCTCCGGTTCTAGACGCTTCATCCGTATTGTCGGGATTTTTCTTGTCTTTTCTCGGATCCACTTTTTAATCCTTTGAATTGCCTGAATCTCCAGGTTCTTCCGGTCCAGGTGCTCCAGCGGCGCAAGTAGCTGTTTTGCATAGGGCGGAGTTGTCATGCAACTTCTCTGATCGCTCTTGGCCCCGCTGCTGTTGTTGCAATGCTTTTCCTAGGAAAGCATACACCCCTTGAAGTTTTTCACCGTTGGAGTACATGTCATTGTTAAGGATGGCGAACGCTGCTTCCACGTTTTCTGCTGCGGTTTTGTATATTGGTTCGCCTCTGGCATCCTTGCCGTTTACCTGCTTTTGCCAAGATGGGTTATGAAACCTTTCTTTTGGCGGCAGTACTTCCTGTTTTATGATTCCGGGTAACCTTGTATGTTTTATGGCAGATCTATTCTTTCTCTCGTACTCCTCGATTTCTTCCTTCATGAGCTTGATGTCATTCTGGGTTTTTTGGAGGTGTTCCCGAGATCTGAGTAGATGTTGCTGTTGCCGTTGGAAAGCTCGTCTCCTGGCTTCCAGCATCTCAGGGGGTTCGTTTGGACCCACTGGCGTTTGTAACAGATCCTGTTCTTCTTGTTCTGTCATTGGCATAACAAGGATTTCCTTGGTTTTCTTCTCCGCAGGCTTTATTCCGCTTGCTTCTCCTACTTCCGGGCTTTCATCAGCTGGATCAGCCGATTTTTTCTTCCGGAGTTTTTTAGCGGCCTTGTGCCTTTTCTTGGAAGAGGGAGGCTTTTTAGCTGGTTCATCCTCTGTCAATTCTTTGACGTTGGGAAATATCGGAGAGGTTTCTCCGTATTCTCTCTCTTCCTCTGGCGGAGGGGTTTTAGGGCTTTCCTGACTGCTGGCATCCGTGGTTTCAGCCGGTTTTGCCATTAGTACTTCATGGAATCCCCCTTGAAGAGATTTTACCTTCTTTTCGAAAGTGTCCTCATCTTCATCTTCGGAATCGAAATCATCCGATCCGGTTTCTGACTCCAATCTCGCCTCAATGGCGGCTAGCACAGAGTCAGCTTCCGAGTTCATCGTCATGTTGACGGATGTCGGATTTTTCACCTCTGTGGTGGGTGTGTTATTGTCTGCCTCTTGCACGGGATTTCCATCATCCGTGTTTTCGGCGACTTCGGATTGCACCATACCGATAAAGTGTGTATCACTTTTATGTCGGCGATCTTAGCAAAATCCGGGATCATAGTCATCCTCGACTGGGTATAGGGCGGGTGGGATAAATTTGCTTCCACCGCAAAACCCCATGGCCTCTGCAGTTAGTCCGATAAAGATATTAGCAGATCCGATCGGTAACACGCAGGTACTTACCAGATGATTTTGCGTCGGTATGTAGGATCCATTGTCGAGGAAGCGTCCGACGTCGTTGCCGAACTCCAAGCTTCCGACAGTTATGGAACTGCCGATCCCGCCGAGTATCCCAGATCGGAACTTAACGCCTGACGTCGTTTGCCCCACGGTGGGCGCCAACTGTCGAGACATCGTAGTAGTTTTCATAGACGGGGGTGCCATGAGACTACGGGTAGAGACATGGGGTAACGGGATCGCGTTGTAGACAAAGACACATGATTTACCCAGGTTCGGTACGTCGTGATAATACGACGTTCCTACTCCTGCAATCTCACTAATCAGGACTAAAGTCTGTGTATACAATTACAATGTGAGGTTCGATCTAGCTATTCGCTGAGGATCAACTTCCCGACGAGTTAGCCTATATCTTCTTCTCTGTTCAATCTAATCTCCCGTCCGGCTTTATATAATAGCCGGGTTAGGGCATACAAAATAGGAAACCTAGAAGACTACGGCAACTTCTAACTTGGAAAGTAAGGAATCCGTCTTCTCCTCCAAGCCAGATCACGCGGGCCGTGATCCGGGTCCTTCTAGAATCCGGCTTGGGCCACCCTGGTAATCCGGCACTTATGACTACCATCTGATATACCCCTATTCAGTATATATCCGACAAACACCACTGAAAGGGAAGGTGACTATACATGGTCAAGATTGGGAGTACCGAAGTAGAGAAAAAGAGAGTGAGAGTTGGGGCAGTTTTTTGCTAAATAAATCTCATGCCTGGCGCCACTGTATAGACAAGACCTTAACGATTGAAATATAAACTTGTAAGGTAAATCTTATCTGAAGGGAAACCAGCCAAATCTATAGAATCCTATAACTTAAGGTAGACACTTATCTCGAAGCTTTATCCCGCTGATGGGCCCTCCTGATCCTGCTGGAGCGGCGTGGGCTTGATCTTGCGCCTCCTGCGTAGGTTTCAACATTTTTCCATCATACATATATGGTACTATGACTAGCCATATGCAATTGTTATGTCTTGGTCATTGGGGAATTAGGATAACACTGTATGTGGACTGCGGTGAGGGAAACCAAAGGGGGTGCCATTATATTAGCTTTTGCAACTTTGAAACTATTGATCCGAGGGAGTTGCTATTGTAGTTTCTCTGATAGACGTTGTCCTACTCCTATGCTACATGTTTGTAACTTGGGGATGTCGGTTACGGTCAGTGGTGCACTTCTGCGATACCATAAAAGCTCCCTCACCATTGCCAATTCACTAATTGATGTTTGTGTGATACATATGCAGCTGATTGATACCATGGCCGATCCTCTGATTGGATATGCGGGTTGCTTCCCCCTCTGATTTAACTTCTTAAATAGGTCATTCATGTGTGTGCCAAGCTTCTGAAAACAGATAACACCTTCTCTACTCTGATCAGCCCCATCCCTATACTTCACTATCCTCTCTGGTTTGGACCCACATAAAGAGATGGATAGATAGGGGAGAATTACAGCTCCTGTCGTGCACACCTGGCTATAGTTCAATAGACCGTACAATTAGTAGAGCCGTGCTATTGAACATAAAATACTTGCCTTGCGACTTGAATGCACCATTTGTGATCGAATACATGCTAAGTCCTTTTGCTCTGGTAACCGTGCACCATACCATGCTTCGTGATACCAACTCCACACTTGGTGGCACAGTTACCATATACGAGTGTTCAGCATGGTGCACCACTTACCATGTCAAACCGGCTGACTTGGCATGCCTTTTTTCAATTGATGAACATGACTGCACCATCCGTTCTCAGTCGTGTGCTCTCTCTCGCGTAACAATGGTATGTTTAGATCCTTTATGTGTAATGCTTTGTAATGTCCAGTTTACTGTATGTTTTCATTCATTCGTGGCACCTCTGTTCAGCATTGGCTTAGTTCTTGCTGTTTTGTGCCTGTTTGTCGGAATAAGCTACTACAGTCTATTTACTCCTATCAATAAAAGTTATGCTTTTCTTGCACTCATGCACTCTACGCCCTATGGTGTGTCTCTTTCTAAAATTGATGGAATCATTTCTTAGTGTGTATATCTTGTGTTGTTTGAGACTAAAAAATCATGAGTTTTTTATTCTCATGATCAGGGTCTTCTATTTGAGCTATTACCAACTTACGATTGACTAATATGGCTTTTTCACGAAGATTTTTTCCCCACTAACGCTTTATACTATTCTATCTCAAAATTCATTACATAATGAAGGGGAAGGTTGTTGCTCAATAGAGCCGTAATTTGACCGGCCTTTTCCTGATCAGTTTTCTCCTAATACCAGCTTATGAGTGTATTTTCTCAAATATATGATGATTCAGTATTGTATTTCTCTATTTGAGAGACATAGCTATAATCTCACATTAAATATGCATCGGGAGAATTTGCACACATAGAAAGATGGTCTGAACTGAAGCGCCACACCATGTGCTAAGTAACGAAATACACTGTTATGCTCTTTATGCAGGCACTTATTTGCTGATCTCTAATCCACTACCTCCATTTCTCACTTAATCTTTTACTTTTTTTTTATCTGTTTAATAGGTGCAGCTTAAGATTGTAATTCTCTATTATTTCACGGATAATTCTTACTGAGCATGCTGCTTTCATGACTTATGTTAATTGTTGTACGTGTTGAGCCTTTCATTTTTCTAGGTGTCAACCATTCTATAGGAACCTCCAAGTTGTATGGAGGTTTGTATAGTCTGCCAAGGCTTGCACTAATCGAAGTGTACCTTTCATTTTAGGTTTACTCGAAAATGGTCTGAATATACCTTTGCTGATATATAACAATGCTACTCCCCTTCAGTGCTAAATTCAACATCGTATTGATAGCACCGATGAAGTAGCATGTAGATGTATTCGCTCCATACCTTTGTACTGGCTAGCTGAGTTTCAGGATTTGTTGTTGCGCTATATCAGTAAATGTCTTAAACACTATTTTTCTCAAAATTTAGAAATTCTTTGCTTACACATTTTTGTAGGACACCTGAGTTGCAAAGAATTTAAGCGGACTTGCACAGCTGAAGAGACCAGTGGAGAGATTGCCAAGTTGCAAGCCTGGGAACGGGGTGTGCCATCACATGTTTGTCTGATCAACATTTTGAATGCGGCACTCACTACGGCACATGGCCAATGCTTTGTGCAAACTATATGCATGGTATTATCGATTCAAGGAACTACTGTATTTGTTTTCGTCAGTTCTCAGCACTGATCTCTAGCTAGGTACTGACAAATTATCTAGCCTTCATGTAGTTATGTATTCTATTGGACATCAGCTCAGAGCATCAAGAGGGCCACAAAGTGCAGAGTTACTCGCCGCCAAAGCACGCGCTGGACCACGCAAAAGAAGATCATCTATATCGCCAGTTACACCGTGGCTCGTCTATACCTGCAATAGGTACATGTTCTTTCAGGAAATATTTGTACGACTGAATGAACCTTCGTCTCTATCCTTACCGTTCATATAATGTACGCCCCCAACCCCATGTATGTATCAATGAATGTTTCGTCTTTTCAAAATGCCATTTCTTATGTACTCAGCACTGAGCACCACCAACGAAGCTACTAACCACAAATAGATCGCCTTTCTTGCATATATCATGACCCCATGCGAAACTAGAATACTAAAACATAACTCAGAGCATACTACGGCAGATAAAAAAGAACACGGTGCGGCGTGCGCCGCGCCACACCCTGGCTAGTTAGTCCAGTCAACGGTTCTCCCAATCTGCAATCTCCTTTCTCCCTCAAAAGCAGATAACTCTTGCTTTTATCAGAACCTTGTGCCTGAATGAAAGAAATTAACATGCAACTTTTTCACCTGCACAGAATTTTATACCAATTACATGAATCACCCATACTGACTATTTCATCGTGATTCTAAATGAGCAAGGAACACGATATTTGGGATAACCAAATAGCAATGAGAAATTCAACGAGGTAAAAGATAAAGTTAAGTGCATATCAGCATATCCCAGCAGGAAAAGATGACCGCGTACAAAATAAATAAAGTGGCAAAAGTTGGCATTGTAATTGATTTTTTTTTTGTATATGCATAGTGTTTAGCCCCACAGCCTATTATGATTTCAAAACCAATATAACTTTCGAATCTCGAAATAAATTCAGAGCAAACTTAATTCACCGACTTAAGACAGACAACAGCTAAAATTTGTGTTGTTTGACGTCTGCAATGTTCTGAACTCTTTTATATCATCATGCACATGCATATCTCTCCATATGCTACAAACCAAAGTGCAAGCAACCAGAGCCCAGGCATAGCAAATTGTAACTCGAGAGGAGGGCCACCTGCTTTTCCAAATTACTAAGCCTCTCGTAAAGCTCGAATACAATTTCTTAAGGGACATGCCTGAACAGCCGTGGAAGAATACACAATTAAACATTCCGAAGGTACGAGATAAGCCAAAGATACAGCTAGAGGAATAACATTGTGGTTTTCGAAATCTACATGAAACTGTATTGTCTAAGATTTTAAGCCTTCGCATCAAATTGTATTGACCAAACTGAACGTGTTATTGATCTGGTCCTATCTCAATCAGATCAAATAATTTATGATTGCGATAAAGAATTATTCCATTGCGGCGGGAAAAGTTTGGGACAAATGTTCGGAGTATCTTTTTTTTTAAGCCGAAAATGTTCGGAGTATCAATCAATTGCTAACTAAAGGTGTTGGTAGTATCAAGATATCCGAATTTGATGTTTTACAAACATGAGAACAACATAAGTGTACCTTTAGAAAAAACCATAAAAAAAATTCAGCTAAGAACGGTGAGCAACTTGATACTTGGCACAATTAACTGATTTCTATGGCGAGCATCCATGCCGCTTGGATGAGCGCGGGCGCCTCAAGAACGTCGATGTAGATGGGGATGAACTTGTGAGGGTGCGTAACATGGCAGAAATACCCAACTTCTTCAACATGCCTCTCTCCAGCCAGAAATACGTTGGACCAGTTCTTCCTGCGTGGACAACGAACAAGGATTCTCGCTTTGTCACCCACTAAATCCTTATACTGCATAAATTAAATGGCGCATCACCCAATCAAATGTCTCGGTTCGAAGTACTGACCAAGGACGAATCACCCAGATGGTGTATGAGTAGTTGCCACACCTCCTGCACTCATCATATGGAAACCGCGGATGACGCTCTCCTGTCCCCTCGGGCTCTCCTCCAGCTTGAAGATAGCCTGTCAAACACATGTTGCGGCAACTCTCTACCAGCATGAAGCGGAAATTAAAGAAACACAATTGCTTTCATTAGAACTTTATACAAACTTTATTGATCAATACAACTTATGAAGAGAGAAGCCAAGATTAAATAGTTACACACGAGTACAACTACGAGCAAAATGTAGAGACCCTAAGGTTGTGTCTCGATCCCCTTCCTCGCGAAAGATCAGATACGCCATTACACAGATCGAATAGAGTGTAAAGTATGGATGATCTACAATTTAAAAAACCTGAAATTGGAAGAAATTGGGGGACATGGATGCCTCTCACATTGACGCTGAACCGGGAGAGCAACTACTTGCAGTAGAAGCGGCGGAGGAGGATCTGCGCTGTGTCCATCACTGCATGCGACCTTGGGGGAGTGGTAGGGCCGCCTCCTAGCATCCGAACCACCAAAACGCCTTGAGAGGAGGCGGTGGCACCGACGAAGGGCTGACGGCGGCTAGTGACGAGACCCTGCGAGCAGGCGGCGCTCCCACGGTGAAGCTCGGATCTTGGAGGAGGGGTATTCGAGAGGAGTAGCACGATAGTGTGCCAGAGATTTGAGTCGTCCTGGTGGCGTCGTTTCTCCTATGGTCGGTGCGAAACCTCGAGGTGGAGCGGCGACGCAACCCTAGCGCCGCCTCACCTTTTTTTGAAACATAAATAACTCACTAAAGCTGAGCAAGCAAGCCGCCTCATTAAAAACCTTCCAGTCCCCCTGATAAGGAAAAGAGTGCGTAAGAAACTTGCTGCCCCCACGGTTACAAAATTGTTACATCTTCAGCTAAGCAAGAAAGAAGAAAATCAGGAGGTTCCTCATGCCAAACAACTGACATGGGTCCCTCAGCTAGTCTAGCTAAAAGATGAGCAGCCCTATTAGCTTCTCTCGGACAATGGATAAAAACTACGCGAGTAAAATTGCGGGATAGAAAGGCACACTCTTCGAAGATAGCTGCCGTAGGCCCCCAATGAATCCCTGCCATCAATCATCACTTCTATAACCTCCATGCTGTCGAAATTCACCTCCAATCTATTGCATCCCACTTGGCCAGCCAATAGAAGACCATCACGAAGGGCACTCGCCTCGGCTATCCCCACGTTGGCAGCATGGTTGAACACCCGGTTGCTTACTGCCACAAAGTGCCCATGATCATCTCTGATAATAGCACCTACACTTCCCATCCCAGTATCCATATTGAAGCCAGCGTCCACATTTAGTTTAACAAAATCAGTAGTAGGTTTGGACCATCCATGACGTTTGATCGTCGACTTTCTTTCCCTTTCCCTCGTATTTCAGAGATAGAGTCAATATAGCTTGTGCCGTTCTAGCCGAGGATTGCAACAACTCCCCGTGCGAAACTTTTCGTCTTTCCCACCATACGTACCATACCGCAACCGCCACTAGGTCATTCCGATCCACCTCATCAAGCAGCGAGGCTTTAACCGTTCTATCACGTAACAAAACTTTGAGGAATGACCGCCCCTCGATCTCTACATTGCATGCTTGGGATATTGCCTCAGCCAAACCCAAATTCTACCAGATCTCCTTCACCCTCGGGAAGGCAAAGAAAGTGTGTCTGATACTTCCGTATTCCGTGTTGCACAAGGTACACTGACCTGACGGTATCATGTGTCTGTTAGCAAGAATTCCGTTGCAAGGGATCGCACCAAGAAGAGCCCTCCAACGGTGGATTTTGACTTTTGCTGGAACATGTAAAGACCAAAGTGTTTTCCAAATAGGGAGATTAGAAGAGGTACCAAACGGCGTAATTCTGCGCAATTTATTTCCATGCTGATATTCCCACTCCATATCGTAACAAGTACGGACTCAAAACACCCCGTTCTTGGAAAAATGCCACCCAATAAAGTCCACAAACCTTCCAACCTAGAGAGGGATTTTTAAAATACGTTGGACGTCCACCGGCCAAAATAGCTCTCCGATAAGATCCTCATCCCACTGTCCAGGCTCCACATCAATAAGGTCAGAGACTTTTGAGTACACAATGTTATTCCTCCTTGTGAAAATTCTCCGATTGCTAGTGCATGGTACCCAAGGGTCGTCCCAAATATTGATCTCCGACCCGTCGCCCACTCTCCAAATGTGTCCTCTCTTGAAAGTTTGTATTCCAACCCAAATACTTTGCTATGTATAAGAACTACCTTTTTTGAGTTGACAGTTCAGAATATCTCCACTGGGGTAATACTTTGCTCTTAGGACTGAGGCACACAACGAGTTTGGTTTAGAAACCAGTCTCCAACATTGCTTTGCCAGCATTGCAAGATTGAAACATTGGAGATCCCTAAAACCCATACCACCCTGTCTTTTGGGGACACACATCTTCCACCACGCAAACCAATGCATATGTTTTTGTTGGTCATCATCTCCCTACCAGAACTGGGACATTGCAGATATAATCCCTTTGATGATCTGTTTGCGTAGCTTAAAGACTGACATGGCATATGCTGGAATAGTATGAATAATAGTCTTTAACAGCACTTCCTTCCCTCCAAAAGACAAATTCTTCTCCTTCCAACCACTGAGCAATTTACACACCCTATCGACAAGATGCTGAAAACAGTCTGTTCTGTCCACCCCAGCCATAGGTGGTAGACCCAGGTATTTATCAGTAATCGCTCCAGTCATAATGTTAAGAACCTCACAAACCTCCACCCTTGTATCCACCTCCGTACATGGGCCAAAGAATATGGTTGATTTCGCTTCACTGACCAACTGACCCGAAGCTGAGCAATACTCGTCAAGAATTCTTCGTAGTCGGTGGCATTTGCCAAATCCGCTCTCATTAAAATAAGAGAGTCGTATGCAAAGAGCAGGTGGGAAACATCCGGGGCCCCCCTACAAACTTGCACCCCGATCAGATTACCAGCTCTCTCCTCAAACTTCAGTAGACTCGTTAATCCCTCGGCACAAAGAAGAAACAAGTATGGTGAGAGAGGGTCCCCCTGTCGGAGTCCCCTCGAAGGAATAATATAATCGGGAAGTTCATTATTAACACGAACTTGGTACCTTACCGAAGAAACACATGCCATAATAAGGGAGACCCATCCTGAGTCGAAGCCCAATTGCATGAGAATTTTTTCCAGGAAACACCACTCCACCCTGTAGTAGGCCTTGTGCATGTCTAACTTCACCGCACAAATGGTTGAGCGACCGTAACGGGCATGTGCTGGATTTCCTATTGGGCCGGCCCAATTTCGGTGATAGAGCGGGGCGATATCGGGGGAAGCGAGCGAACGCTGGTCTGGAATGGGAGTTGATGTACCAACGTACCAACTCCCATACACAAACAAAAAAAATTGTCATTTGATAGTCGGTATGCCATCCATGATTATGTAAAAAAAATGACATCCATGATTCAGTAAATAACTGCCTCGATTACTGCTTGGAGGCGCCACTTCAAACTGTTAAGACACTTAAGCAAAACTGATGATGTGGCAGCTAATTAATGAGGAGAGAGTGAGACAAATAGAGTAACTTAGCTAGTTACATCATATTACGATTCTCAAGACAAAATGAGTATAAGCTTATTAATAAGATCATCTATGTTACCACTTTTAAGTTACTTTGCATTGACCCCGCAAAAAAAAGTTACTTTGCATTATGAAGGTAGTAACATAGTCTACGTAAACGTGCATGTTACTATTTAAGTTACTTCCTATTGTGACTAGCCTAATCTATGGAGATTTCTGTGGTAAGGAGAGGTGGGCATTCGGTTCTTTCGGCCTTTTCGATTCGGTTTTTTGGGTTTTTTATTAATTCGGTTTTCAGAAAGTGACACCCGAGTTAACCTATCATTTTCACAGGAACCGACAATTCGGTTCATCAAAAATTCGGTTTGGTTTTCAGTTTAAACCGGATTAACCAAGATTGTAACATGCAGAAAATTCAAATCAAGAATTAGATAGCAAAAATGAGTGGATATGGTGTGGTTGCATGGGGCTTTTGTTAAAATTCTTGATAGAACGTTGCACTAGCACACCTAAGATGGTCTCACATTCATTACTATCCCGGCATAATGGAGCGGTCAAGCTCAACCCGCGAGAATGGAGTTGCGGAGCATCGCCGGGACGACATGGACGTGTGAACCTAGTGTCGTGACACCTAATATTACACGATTTGTGGATGTGTGCGTATTTTTTGTGAACTTTAATTGCATGAGAGAAAGCAATAAATACGATTTAGGTGGAGATTGTGTTGTCAATGATAGATATTTTTAATAGGATAACTGATTTATTACTCTAGATATAAATTGTCGCATGGTATAGAAATATTTGATTGCATAATGAATCGGTCATTTCGGTTAACATGGACTAAAATCCAAATTAACTGATATAATTTCAGTTTTCTAAAGTTGGGAACCGATATATGGAATGAAAACCAAATTCACCTTTATATTTCGGTTTGTTCTTTAGTCTCGCTCCGGGTTTCAGTTTCTTGGTTTTTTACGCCCTCTCCTTTTTTTTATGCCCACCCCTAGTGGTAAGGTTCGAAATTTTCTGTACAGTAACTTGCTCGGAAATACTGTACCTACGGATATATTTCTCACGGGCTAACTCCTACGGACGTAGGTCTTTTCTTGCCTAGAGTCATTGAGTCATTATATACCATAATTCTATTATGGATCTTCCGCGGTCTTATTTCTTTCATTCTTGCTCGAGCCGGATGATGATAAATTCTCATGTCCGGTTGAGTTTGGACATAACCTTCCTTCCGCAAGAGCAAGAAGTCAACCATTCTAAGATATCTATCCTGAAGCATCTCAATCTTGACTTGGTGATCGAAGCGGGATTATCATAAGAGATTCCCACCATATCATAAGATTCGCGTTCTTGAAAATCGGCACTTCTCCAAATCCAGAAGACAGACGGAATTCTAGGATTATCCTTTTGGGCAAAGACTTTTATGCAGTAGTAATATTCTTTGTTTCACTCTTTATCTTTGGATTCTTATCTAATGACCCAGGACGGAATCCTGGGCGCGAGGAGTAAAAATTCTCTTAACTGATATTCAAGAGAAAAGGATTCTAGAAAGATTCATAGAATTAGAAGAACTTTCTCTCTTGGAAGAGATGATAAAAGGGAAACTAAAGACACATGCACAATTTTTTTGGAGCGAGTTGAGGGAGTAGGTTTTATTAGTGGAGAAGAAGCAGTAAATTGGGGCTTATCGGGGCCGATGTTACGAGCTTCTGGAATACAATGGGATCTTCGTAAAGTATGAATCAATATTATTCCATTCCAATTTCTTCCCGAAACTTCCCAAGAAAAATCATTTTTTCTTTTTTTCTTTTTGTTATAAAAAAAAATCCTTTGCTAACTATAAAGAAAAACTAATAACTACTCCTTATTTTATTTGGAAATTTTTTATTATTTTAAATCAGACTAGATTTTCGTGATATAATAAAATTTATAACTATACAACTTATACACAAAAAAATATCCAAATATGTTTTTCCTTCCTTGAGTCCTTTAGTTTTAGTCAGTTCATGAAAAATTTTATACTATTTAAATTTCTTTTTATCCATAATGGATTTACCTGGACCAATACATGAGATTCTTATGCTATTTGGGGGATTTGTTCTTCTACTAGGGGGTTTAGGAGTAGTATTACTTACCAACCCCATTTATTCTGCCTTTTCGCTGGGATTAGTTCTTGTTTGTATATCTTTATTCTATTTTTTATTAAATTCCTACTTTGTAGCTGTGGCACAACTTCTTATTTATGTGGGAGCCATAAATGTCTTGATCATATTCGCTGTAATGTTCATAAATGGCTCAGAATGGTCTAAAGATAAGAATTATTGGACTATTGGAGATGGGTTCACTTCACTCGTTTGTATAACTATTGTTTTTTCACTAATGACTACTATCCCAGATACATCATGGTATGGAATTCTTTGGACTACAAGATCAAACCAAATAGTAGAACAGGGTCTCATAAATAATGTTCAACAAATTGGGATTCATTTAGCAACCGATTTTTATCTTCCGTTTGAACTCATTTCCATAATTCTTCTAGTTTCTTTAATAGGTGCAATTACTATGGCTCGGCAATAAGAAAACTTAGAAGGAGTAAAAATTATAAGAATTCCAAATCTAAAATAAATAACTAAAGAATCACAATTTTTATTTAGTAAAAACAATCTACCGCCAACAAATACCTTCTTTCTTTTCTCTTTTGTTGTGTAATTGTTCTATTGTAATTAATTGAATCGGTTCAATTCTTGTCCTCATATTGAAATGAATCGAGATTGATAAGGAGTTAATTAATGATGTTTGAGCTTGTACTTTTTTTGAGTGTCTATTTATTTTCGATTGGTATTTATGGATTGATCACAAGCCGAAACATGGTTAGAGCTCTAATATGTCTTGAACTTATACTGAATTCAATTAATCTAAATCTCGTAACATTTTCTGATCTATTTGATAGTCGCCAATTAAAAGGAGATATTTTCGCAATTTTTGTGATAGCCCTTGCGGCTGCTGAGGCCGCTATTGGACTATCCATTCTTTCTTCCATCTATCGTAATAGGAAATCAACTCGTATCAATCAATCTAATTTATTGAATAATTAGACTATGGAATAATTGGACTTTTTAATAATTAGACATACAATTGAATTAAAGGGCTTTCTTTGACCCTTAGGAGTAGGTAACCCGTTTGCTATCCTTATTTCTATTTCTATTGCATTCTATCTCATCGTATCACATTGTGTTCTACGATTCCACAGACTTCAAAGGTAGTCAAGGACAACCTTTCCGAGTTCTAACTTCCAAACCTATAACTTGGTTTGCTTGCCTGCTTCCTATCTGACCTATCAATCAAAGAAATGTTCTAGTTCCGCGATACGAGCTTGACTGTCGCTCTGAGACAGTAGATTTCTTGGTTGGGGGTCCCTTTATCAAAGGCTCCCTTCCCTACTGATCATACAACAAATGAAGGTGGTCCTTGAGTTTATTCGAGACTTGAGCAAAACTCAGATTGGAGAAGAATATGGTCCCTGGGTTCCTTTTATTGGAACTATGTTCCTTTTTATTTTTGTTTCGAATTGGTCGGGTGCTCTTTTACCTTGGAAAATTATAGAGTTACCCCATATAAAAGATCAAGATTACTGGAATTGGCGCAACTGGAGCAATTATCCGAGATGCGGCGGGCATGTTCATTGCGGCATGCATTCTGCTCCCTCGGGATTTTTTATCACTAAAAATGGATAATAATCCTGAGTAAAGTTTATTGAGGGAGTTAACCACTTTGATAATAGGGTTAACTCCGCTATCCCATTCTCCATTGTTCCATTATCAAAAGAGTGTGGAAGAAAACTTTTAACTAAAAAAGGATAGATTTCACATATACTTGTCCTTGTATTGTGTCAGTATGAGAATATCATTCCTAAATTCTTTATCCAAACCTATTGATCATTAACTTAGATTTTCCCAAGATTTTGGCCGCTATTCCGAATTATTCTACTATTCCGAAGCCACTGAAAATAAGTAGGACCTCCAAAAATGGACCAAAAAAACTTGTGCCAAAATAACGGATGCGAAGAAGAACAAAAGGCCCCCGGCACGAGCGAACGGGAATGGATAAGAGGCTTGTGGGATTGACGTGATAGGGTAGGGTTGGCTATACTGCTGGTGGCGAATGAAATCCATTTTTGTTTTAAAAAAGAAAATAAAAGACTATTTCGATTCCTATATAACTCTTATGTATCAGAATATGAATTTTTCTTGTTGTTTCTTCGTAAACAATCTTCTTGCTTACCATTAGCATCTTCTGGAACTTTTTAGGAATTCTAATCCGATAAATGAATGATTAAGCCAACATGGCAGTTAATACTTCAGCTTTCTGGAAGGACCCAACGCCCTAAATCCTATCTATGCTTCCAGCTTCCTCCGAGGCTACAACTCATTTCATCAATGAAGGTGGTTAGAAAGATGGCACATCGATCTTCTGTACACCCTGTTCGTGCTGCGGAACGAAGAAAATCCGCCTTCCTTGGAAAACGAATTCCTGACTCCGAAGTATCAAAGGTGGGTGGCGCCTTCTGAAGAGCCCTTCATTCTGCGACTCAGATTTTATATGGCTATGTTCTACTTGTACGAGTAAAATAGGAATTAGGCTGTGGAGAGATGGCTGAGTGGTTGATAGCTCCGGTCTTGAAAACCGGTATAGTTCTAGGAACTATCGAGGGTTCGAATCCCTCTCTCTCCTTTTGCTTATTGAATATGCTTGTTTCTTTAATTTTGTATCTTTATTCTGTCCCTTACCTTTCTTTCATAAAAAGGAATGAATGGCTCGGCTAGATGGAATAACCGAGCCAGACCAGAAAAAAAATAAAACATTAGAACAGGTATAAATAAGAAAATCTTAGTTAAGAGGGTTCATGTAAAGAACAGGTTCCAAATCACGATCGATTCCCTTTTCAAAACCTGCTGCAGCAGCTCGGGCTCTTCCTGCATGCCACAAATGGCCCACAAAAAAGAAGAATCCCAGAACAAAATGAGAAGTCGATAACCAACTTCTAGGAGAGACATAATTAACTGCATTGATCTCGGTAGCTATGCCACCCACAGAATTTAAAGAACCTAAAGGGGCGTGGGTCATATATTCTGCTGAACGTCGTTCTTGCCAAGGTTGTATGTCTTTTTTCAACCTACTCAAGTCCAAACCGTTGGGGCCCCTTAGAGGTTCTAACCATGGAGCGCGAAGGTCCCAAAAACGCATAGTTTCCCCTCCAAAGATAACCTCCCCAGTTGGGGAACGCATTAGATATTTACCTAAACCTGTGGGTCCTTGAGCGGATCCCACATTAGCTCCAAGACGCTGGTCTCTAACTAGAAAAGTAAATGCCTGAGCTTGAGAAGCTTCTGGCCCGGTGGGTCCATAAAACTCACTCGGATAAGCCGTATTATTGAACCATACAAAACAACAAGCGATAAAACCAAAGACAGATAAAGCAGCTAAACTATAAGACAAGTAAGCTTCTCCAGACCATACAAATGCACGGCGAGCCCATGCAAAGGGTTTAGTTAAGATATGCCAAATTCCGCCAAATACACAAATGAAACCCAACCATACATGTCCACCAATTATATCTTCTAAATCATCCACACTAACAATCCACCCTTCTCCCCCAAAAGGAGATTTTAGTAAATAACCAAATATAACATTGGGGCTAAGGGTCAAATTGGTAATCTTTCTTACATCTCCCCCCCAGGGGCCCAGGTATCGTATACACCACCAAAATAAAGAGCCTTGAGTACTAGAAGAAAAGCACCTAGACCTAACAAAATTAAGTGAATACCCAAAATTGTAGTCATTTTATTTCGATCTTTCCATACATAACCAAAAAATGGAAAAGATTCCTCAAGAGTCTCGGGGCCCAGAAGCGCGTGATAAATGCCACCGAAGCCTAAGACTGCGGAGGAAATTAGGTGAAGTACTCCAGATACAAAGTATGGGAAAGTATCTAGAACTTCTCCTCCTGGTCCTACTCCCCAACCTAGAGTAGCTAAGTGTGGAAGTAAAATTAAGCCTTGTTCATACATGGGCTTTTCTGGTACGAAATGAGCCACTTCAAATAGGTTCATTGCTCCGGCCCAGAATACGATTAATCCGGCATGGGCTACGTGAGCTCCAAGTAACTTACCGGACAAATTGATAAGTCTGGCATTCCCAGCCCACCAAGCAAAGCCGGTGGTTTCTTGGTCACGACCAGCTAAAACGAAAGTTCCATTAAAGAGCGTTTCCACGTGGTAGAACCTCCTCAGGGAATATAAAATTTTCATGAGGCTGATCCTGAGCTGCCATCCACGCACGAATACCCTCGTTTAAAAGAATATTTTTGGTGTAGAAAGTCTCAAATTCAGGATCTTCCGCTGCACGGATTTCCTGGGAAACAAAGTCATAGGCACGTAAGTTCAGAGCCAGGCCAACTACGCCAATAGCACTCATCCATAAACCGGTGACGGGTACAAATAGCATAAAGAAATGTAACCAACGTTTATTGGAAAAAGCAACACCAAAGATTTGGGACCAAAAGCGGTTAGAAGTGACCATTGAATAAGTTTCTTCAGCTTGAGTTGGGTTAAAAGCGCGGAAGGTATTTGCACCATCACCGTCCTCAAATAGAGTGTTTTCTACGGTCGCTCCATGAATAGCGCATAGCAGAGCCGCGCCTAATACTCCGGCAACTCCCATCATATGAAATGGGTTCAACGTCCAATTATGAAATCCTTGGAAGAAAAGGATGAATCGAAATATCGCTGCTACGCCAAAACTCGGCGCAAAGAACCAACCAGATTGCCCCAGTGGATAAATAAGGAATACAGAAACAAAAACCGCGATTGGACCAGAGAATGAGATTGCATTATAAGGCCGCAATTGAACAGACCGAGCAAGTTCAAATTGGCGTAACATGAAACCTATTAGTGCAAAAGCCCCGTGGAGAGCTACAAAAGTCCATAAACCGCCTAATTGACACCAACGAGTAAAATCTCCTTGGGCTTCTGGTCCCCATAGTAGCAACAAAGAGTGTGCTAAACTATTGGCAGGGGTAGAAACTGCTGCGGTTAAGAAATTACAACCTTCCAAATAGGAACTAGCCAATCCATGGGTATACCAAGAAGTGACAAAAGTTGTCCCTGTAAACCAACCCCCTAAAGCGAAATAAGCACAAGGAAAGAGCAATAGGCCAGACCATCCTACAAAAACGAAACGGTCCCTTCGTAACCAGTCATCCATAGTATCAAATAGATCATTTTCTTCTTTAGGAACTCTACCAAGGGCTATAGTCATAGTGATCCTCCTATTCAATTACTTCAACCATTTCCGAGCACCTCATGTCACTTCCAAGGCATATGATAGTTTTTTTTATTATCTGTGGACGATTTGTTTCTCGTTCAATGCCCTTTTTCAATGGTCTCGAAGATATTAATTTTTTATTTTTCTCTATGGAGTCACAACCGAGGTCGTGGTAAATCCATGAATTTGATTCGATTTGTTTTTCTTATACTATAGAAATAAACATTTCAATTCAGCATTATTCCATGACTCCAATTTCAAAGCCTATCTTTTAAGGGGAAAATGAAAATAAAAGTAACCCCTAAATCCCCATTCCCTCTCTATTTCATGGGTGGAAGAACAGAAAAGGAGGATTCTAAAAAAAAAAAAGACTTTCGAAATCTATTTTTATGTGTAGCGGAAAGGAGTTGCGATTTCTTCTTATTCCTATAGAACATCTAGTAACAAGAATATAAAATCGTAAATAACAAAAAATTCTTGTCTTGCGCGGTCTAAGTCTAAGGAAATAAAAAAAAATCGCTTATACAATTTCATCTACATCAAATTTATATATCAGAATAGCGGATAGAGGCATTATTCAAGGAGTCAGATCTACTTACTTTATGGTTCTTTCCAATTTTATGTTGGGTTTGATAAGAACCCCTTTTTGCTTTCTTGATAAATAATCGACAAAAAAAGCGTTTTTTCTTTTTTATATAACCTGCTTGTTTTATTATAACAAAACAAGTCTTATAGGGAAATGCCCGCTAAAGAGAAAATCTATCTGATTGTCTCTCGGCCAATATCGATTTTTAGAAATAAAAAACAATAATTTTCTTATTTTTTTTATTAACATTAAGAAAAAAGAATATAACTAAAATGGAATTGGCAATATAATTTTTTATAGACTTTTGAAAGAAAAAAAAGGGTTTTTTGCAATCGTTATTTCTTGTTTCTATCATATCACGTAAACCTTTTGATTTGGAACGGGGAGAGATGGCTGAGTGGACTAAAGCGGCGGATTGCTAATCCGTTGTACAATTTTTTTGTACCGAGGGTTCGAATCCCTCTCTTTCCGCTCCCTCGGATCATTTGGGACTTTCGAACTGGAAGGAATTCTGACCCCCGGATTTTCTCATAGATAAATGTATGAAACCAATCCAATTTGTAAGAAAAAAAATGGAATTTTTACTCCTCGCGCCCAGGATTCCGTCCTGGGTCATTAGATAAGAATCCAAAGATAAAGAGTGAAATAAAGAATATTACTACTGTATAAACAAAAAGTTTGAGAGTAAGCATTACATAATCTCCAAGATTTTTTTTAAGGAATAGATTACCGGTTTTTCCTTACCACACGGATCCACTAGGATGGATTTTTTTTTGATAGTGAAAAATGCAAAAATGAATTCTTGAAAAAAAAAGTGGGAAGAATTCATTTATAATAAGCACTCTTATCAATATAAAAAATGGGGTTAGGTATTGTGTAGGTACCTGCTCAACGTAGGTGCACAAGGGTAGAAAGGCTGATCCAAATTTATTTCTGCAGCTCTCCATTCAATGTAGAAAAATTTGCATTTTAGAGTCGAAGGTTCATAATATAAAAATAGAAAAGTTCTCGCCTTTTACCCATTTTTATAATTTTTTGGAATGAATACATCATTCAATTTGGCAGACAGAGTACTAAACATTTCATCGAAAACTTACAGCAGCTTGCCAATAATTATAATAAAAGAGCAATATCAAGTAAATTACTACCAATAATCTCAAATAGAGTCGAACTGCTAGACTACCTCGAGTGATGAATTCAATGATTCAAAAAAAAACTAAGAGATGGATGAAATTACACAAGGAATCTTTGTCTCAAAGAAGAGGAAAGAAAAAGTAGAAAAGGATTCAAAAAATAGGGAATTCCTAATTCAATCAAAAAAACCATTTTGGTCTTAGTATGGATAGAGGATATTCCTATGTTATACTATTCCACTCTCAACAATGAATTGATTTGATAGATCCGATATTCATAATATTGAATTGATTCAGTATTATCAGAATGCAAGCCCTACCCTTGAATTTACAGGATACCCCTTTTTCCTCTCCATGGGCCATTTCTTCGAAAAAATTCGAATAGTGAGACGCATTAAAATTAAAACGCAATTTGCATTCCGAATTGCTACCTCTTCTCTTTCAGTATTATGAAATTTCAGTCCCATTAGAATATTCATTGCCAGACAAGAAAAAAAGAAAAACTCTAATATAATAGAAGCTGGTTCTCCCCGAAATGCGTTGAGACGATTTTCAGTGCTAGTTATCCAGTTGCAGAAGCGACCCCCCCGGCTTATGTGGTTTAGGAATGCATGATCGATACATCGAAGAGAACTAAAAGGAAGAATTCTTTAATGACCTCTTAATCTCCTCCACTGGTTGATATGATATTGCTAAATGATCAAGATAAACTTTCATACATATTTTGCATTCGGAAATGTTCCTTTTATTATAATAAAGAGTAGGGGAATCCACTTACTAAATTTACGAATAAAAAAAATTAGTAGAACTTCCTTATTTGGAATAGAAATAGGCTATTTCTACATAGGGAAAGTCGTGTGCAATGAAAAATGCAAGCACGATTTGGGGAGGGGTTTTTCTCTATTGTAAGAAGGAAGAATTATCTACTCCATCCGACTAGTTCCGGGTTCGAGTCCCGGGCAACCCATATGGAAAATATAAAAGACCAATCTTAGTTTTTAACTTGGACTCACTTCATTTACAAATTTTTTGGTTTGGTTAATGCAAGCACGATTTGGGGAGGGGTTTTTCTCTATTGTAAGAAGGAAGAATTATCTACTCCATCCGACTAGTTCCGGGTTCGAGTCCCGGGTACCTAACCAAAGAGCTACTGCAGTACCGATTAAAAAAACGGTCGTAGCTACTGGGCGGCGAAAGGGGTTTTGGAATTTATTGACATTCTCTAGAAAGGATGGAATCATGAATAGTCATTGTTTTAGTTTTGTGTATACTAATTCAAATTTGATGTGGATGGAAAACCCGCCATTTTTGGAGGTCCTACTTATTTTCAGTGGCTTCGGAATAGTAGAATAATTCGGAATAGCGGCTGCTCGCTCATGATTTGCCACTCCATCAAAACGGCGCCACCTGAATTTCACTGCTGGGCCCACCACCTGACCCATTCACCTAAGCTCGATCTGCATTCCGCAACCCTCATCCGTAGGTGTAGCATCGCGCGTAAGTTGCTAGCTACCGTGTACATACATAACTCATGTCATACACCTTCGCAAAAAGAAGATTAGCTCTTCCTAGGAAATGCATAAATTCGCTAGCCAAAACAGGTGAAAATATCTGCCCAACATATGTTAGCTGGTACTACTACATTTGCTACCAACCTGCATAAGTTAACTATAACAGTATATTGTACTACTATTATAGACCAGGACACATATGTGAAGCAAAAGCCATAAGGGCGAAGGATAGTCCAGTTTCGGCATCTGATAAACAAAGCTTGTTTGCCGATTATCTTGACTAAAGAATCTAATATTCCAATAATGATTCTTCAGAATCTAATATTCCAATAATGCTCGCGATGTGCATCTTCTTTGTGATATACTGCGCATAGGACTTAGGCTTATTAACCTGAAAAGGAGATTAATTTCACAAGTAAATTATCTTTCAAAAGGATACATGCAGAGGTGGTTTCATAAATTACAGTACCTGCTTTTTAACTGCCTCCTCAATCAATTCCTGAGCTTTATCCTCAACCTGAAGGCAAACATACTTCGGGGGTTATGGCTGCCATAACATAAAAAACATATTCCAATGGACTAACTTGCCAATAGACGTTACTTACTTCAGGGGTTAGGGCTGCGGTGCAGGAATGGAACTGAAGGAATGAATGTGAAAAGATATAAGCATATATACACAAAGGAGTATTAAGTTACGCCTATAGATTATCTATTAACCACAAGAGCCCACCTTCTCTTCCATCCTCTTCATGGTGTCATCGAACTCCAGTGCGGCTTTCATTATACGCTGCCGTGATGGAAACCTGTTCAGATTATAAACTTCCTGCAGAGCCTCTTTGAAACTCCTCTGAATATCAGTCAAGAGAAAATTCATAAATTGCTAAGAATACAGTACAGTGTATGTAAATACAAGGAACCAGCGTCAAATAGTTGCTTAGTTGTGCAGAAAACTGGTGTACAGTGTAAAGTACTAACCGTTTCATGAGTGATACGACGCCAGATCTCAAAATAGACACCATCTAACTCCTTGAAAAAAGTATAGTCATAGACCATGCTCTCTTTACACTCCTGAATCGAAAGAATGCAAACTGTCAGATACAACATAATAGTCATTGTAGGCTACATCAAATTAACGTGTGTGAGGGATCCTACAAAGTAGGCATTGTAAGCCAAAGCTGGAGTGATCTTGTGAAAGCTAGTAGCAGCAAGCTTCATTGCTTGATAAGCTCCCCGGGATGCTATTTTACTCCACTGAACAATAACAAAGTTATGAGTTCGCTACAAGATATATAGATAACAGTGTCATTCCAAGAAATTTGTATGGCCATACTTACCTTGAAAGATGGCCGGTGAGTATCAACATAATCTTCCATCCACTGTTGCCAGAGGGGAAAAAATGTTAGTCCACCGAGAAATTTCAAAGCATTGAACAAAAACAATCCTTAACATGATCCCGTGATGCATACCTTCAGTTGCTTGGTTAGTTCTTTATAGTACTTGACATACTCGAGTTCAGTCTCATACCTATTAAGGTACTTGTGGTACTCACTCCACCTGGCGTACTCAGTACCACCCTACATTGAATATGATAGAGAGAAAATAAGATTGCTTAGAAATTTTTAGAACATATAATACATAACCAAAGCACCTATATTTTAAGTAAAACTTGAAGCAGCAACAAATAAGTCTATTTTAAACTCTAAAAACAATTTGTTTGCTTATGGAAAAAAAATCTAAAGTGGGAGCCCAGGAGTTTATGGTGAACTATTTCCACACAAAAAAAGGGTGGTGAGCACTAAGCAACAAGGTGAAAAAAGATTTTGTCGATTGCGACTATATTTGAGTTAGTATTGAGTTACACTTTCCAGTATATCAAAACATTATGATCACATTTTTTAAACAAAAGTTACTAAAGCTCACTAAGCATACCATTAACTCACATCTCTGTGTAAGTGGTCTATAATCTGGTCCTATCACAGTTTCCTACTTTTTCCAAAACAAGACGTCGCTAGTTTTGGAGACTGTTATGTGGAAGTTGTGCTAATACAATTGGTTACAATTATAAATTGAAAGGACTACTCGTCCATCAGCAAAAAAAATCACATAATTTTTTAAAACTAGGCATTGGTAATCATTCAGGGAAGAACGGCCTAAGTAATCCGGGTGGAAAAACCAATCAAATGTCATGTCTTCCTCAAAGCGCTTAAAAAAACCCTCCTCCTCGAGAAACTCATCATTGCAATCATCCTCAGATTTATGGAGAAGTTTTAGATGTCGATCCTTTTTCAATTTATCATAATAAAGATCCTCCTCAAGGAACTCATTACAATCATCTTCAGATTTATGAAGAAGGCTTAGATGGTGGTCCTCTTTCAATTCATCACCATGCAGCTCTTCCTTAGACGCTTGTTGTTTAAACTGTAGACAATGAGATGACGACCCATAAGATCAAATTAAATGAGAACAGGAGGTTAAATAATCAAGCACGAGCAGCATAGAGCAAGTAAATGTTAGCAAAATAATGCAGGGATCTGAAGACCAACAGTTATATCGATAGAGTTGCCGAGTGAACCTTGTGTTTATAATATCTGAGGCGATACAGTGCATGGCGATTTTCTTGGGCATCGAGCTCATCATCTTCCAGGCAGAGCATCAGATCAATGCAACCAGACCGTGAAGAGCACAGCCGCTTATAGTAACCAAGGAACTCCTCGTCGCTGATATCCTCTCCCTTGCCCAGATCATTCAGGTTTTGTATCAAATGCTCCACTTCGTGTATACTGTCATCCTTGATATGTACAATCTTGTTGCAATCAGAATCTTGGATGTCCTTGGCATTATCAGACTCCATTGCAGGGTGATTGATATCAACCTCCATCTTGGAGCTCTGTTTCTGCAGCATCTCTCCGCTCAAGCCCATATCAGTAGCCCTGTCTTCTGTGCAGTTCTTCTGTGGTAGCTTTGCACTAGTGAGTGTGTGCCCCTTCTTTGCACTGTGATCGGCAGCAGGTTTTCCACAATCATGGGCAGTAGTGTTCCTGTCAAGAGCACCCAAGGCAACACTAAAGAAAAAAAGAGCACCCAAGGAACCATATTCTCCGCTCAAGGCCGTAGCGTTCTTCTGTGGTAGCTTTGCACTAGTGAGTATGTGCCCCTTCTTTGCACTGTGATCGGCAGCAGGTTTTTCACAATCATGGGCAGTAGTGTTCCTGTCAAGAAGAGCACACCAGGCAACACTCATAAAAAAAAGAGCACCCAAGGCAGCATATTCTCCGCTCAAGGCCGTAGCGTTCTTCTGTGGCAATTCCTCACATAAGCCCATGACAACCTTCCCCTTCCAAGGAAGGGTTGTCGGCATCCCTCGGCTTGAGGCGGCAGCAACCTTCTTCTGCAGCATCGCTCCACTAGGGACTGAGCTAGTAACAACCTTATCATGATGTGCCGCCTTCCTGTGTGAGGCCACAGCAGCCTTCTTCGGCAGCATACCTCCACTAGAGCCTAAACCAGTCGCCCCCGGATGGGTCAGTGGAGGCTCCGCACACGAGGCCGCAGCAGTCATAACTCCATTAGAGCCTGAGCCAGTCGCCTCCTTACTGGGATTCGTCGGTGGCGCCCCTCCACGCAAGGCCGCAACAGCATTCTTCTGCAGCATCATTCCACTAGAGCCTGAGCCAACCGTCGCCTTACCAGGATTCGTCGGCAGCACCCCTCGACTCGAGGCCGCAGCATTCTGGACCATATCCTCAGTCGAGCCCGAGCCTGGGCCCACTGCCAACTTTCCGGGAACCATCGGATCCCCTCCCCCTGAGACCGTGCCCACCGCCTCCTCCTCTCCGGTATGCACCATCGGCTCCCCACTGGAATCCGCCATGAGAACCATGCCGCTCGAGTCCGAGACTGCTCGAGCTGCCTCCCTTCCGGGTAGCGCCACCGCTCCGCACCACATCGAGATGGCCGCCCCCATTCCGGGATGCACCGTCGGAACCCCTCCGCTCGAGGCCGTAGCAGCCATCTTGTTCGGATTCTCCTGAATCCAGCCCGTGCCCGCCGGACCCTCTTCGGGATGTACCATCGGCGCCGCTCGGCTCGTGGCCATCTCCCCAGTCGAGCCCGGGTCCTCGCTCGCTGTCTCCCTACTGGATGGTGCCATCGGAATCATTACGCCCGAGACCTTGCCCGAGCCCGCCGCCCCAGCTCGATCTCGGCGCCTCCGCGGTGTCATCCCTCGAAACCCTAACCTAATCACCAATGGCAGAAGGGACTGGGGTTGCAATTTTTATGCGGTGTGTCCATGTGGGAGATAAACGGAAAAAGGCAAAAGCCGGCCCCGGGAGACACACAATCCTTTCCTGGACCGACCCAACTTAGAACACACGTAGAAAAAAAAATGTGGGTGCCCCTCCTCTCGTCGGAAATCCCCTCGGCATCGCCCGAGCGATCCCGAGCAGCGATTTCGCTCGCACGCGCGCCTGATGGGCCGGCCCAACTAGTTCCCCTGCTGAAAAACGATGGAATCGTTCGGTTCGTTCGGATCTGTTTGTCGTCGTTGCACGTCTCCATACTCTAGCAAGGCATGCTTCACGTAACATGATCGTTTCTCCATCGGCAAAAGTCTGAAACAAACCTTTAACTTTAACTCGTACATAGCGTCGCAATCGAGTCTCCAACTCTGAATCCCTGACTCTCGGACCCTAAACTCTCTAATCCTGGCTTTCCTGGATGTTTTCTCGCTTAACGTCGTTTGCGCGCCGGGAACAGATGACGTGGCAGGGATTAGGGGACAATGGACTGACTGAAGGACCCACTGCGTTCTCACTTACCTTGGAGCCTCGCTGTGTTCTCCAAACTGTGCAGTTGGGGAACCAAATCGAAATCAACAACGACGATGTCGAGGTCGCCGGTGCCATATCGCCGGGCACAAAGCCGGCGCAGGGGTGGCGGAGCGAGGGTGGCGTCCGGAGAAACGTCGGGCACAAGGGAGCGGACGCGGGATTTGCGGAGCCGGCGGCGTCCGACACGTCGGCACAGGGGCGTCACCCGCACAGGGCTGGCGGGCGACGTCCGGCGCGTCGAGCGCGGGAGAGCCGTCTTCGCAGGCTGGTGGAGCCAGCGTGGCGTCCGGCGCGTCGGGCGCAGGGAGCCGCCGTTGCAGGGCTTGCGGAGCCGCGCGGCGTCCGGCACGTCGGGCACAGGGGCGTCGGCGGCACAGGGCTGGCGCAGGGCGACGTCCGGCGCGTCGGGCGTAGGGGAGCCGTCTTCGCATGGGTTGGTGGAGCTAGCGCAGCGTCCGGCGCGTCGGGCGCAGGGGAGCCGCCGTTGGAGGGCTTGCGGAGCCGCGCGTCCGGCGCATGGGAGTCGCCGGCAAAGAGCTGGCGGAGCCAGGGCGGCGTCCGGCGCGTTGCTGCTGCCATACCGGGAAATATCATCACTTAAAAATAAGAGTCCATTCACAAGTTCTTTGTTGGAAATCAGAAAATAAAATTTCATTGAATCTTTCACAAGAGTCTGATCAGCAAGGAATGCCTTCAACTCTAAGAGAGAGAACTTATCGCGCTCAATTTCAGACATTGCCTCATCTCCACCAATGTACTGCAGTACTGGACCAACTCGAAGAAAATCACCACCAAAGAAATATCGCACATTTATAATATCGTCAGGGTCCATGTCAACCTACATCGAATCATATAATATTATTCCTGATAAAACCGACTAAATTATTTCACGCACTCGGTCCACTCGAACCAATGTGAAACGAGATCAGAGCTTTCTAATTTTTTTTGAATAACCAGAACATTCTACTAACACACTACAGACACTAAATTACGATACGGAAATCAAACTATTGTTTGAGTCACTTTAAGACAGATTCGTTTATTTCCAAACGAGACCAGAGAACCCTACTAAAACAGGACACACACTAAATTAGTTTATACTGTAGGTCAACTCAAACCAATCTAAAACTTTAGTTTTAGACCAAACCATTCACAACATTATTAATGCAAGAGGAAAGTGAAAAATTACACCACAGAACACGGTCTCAAGTGGGTACCTGATTACTCTCGTCGTCGTCAAGCTACGGTCGCCCCCGCCGCCATGAAATAAGGCACTTCACAGGTTTCCGCCGCAGCCGCAAACAGTACAACAAGCACTTGCGAAACCTACTACAAACGTCGATGAAGAAGATACAGCGTTGGCGAGTACGGGCGCTCGCTAAATCTTCTCCTAGCAGCATCGATCATCCCCTTGTCGCCATTGCTGCAGCTTGAAAAAGTTGAGAAGAAAACAGACTGTGGCGCGTCTCACGGAAAGATTGAGGACGTAGGGTAGGGAAGTTACGATTTGTGTGTGTCCTGGGTTATGGGCCGAAGCCACCAGATGTTTACTTGGTTGGACCAGCCCACCATAGCGCCCCCACTAATCCCTACCACATCATCTATTCCCGAAAGCGGATCCCTGGCGTCCCCGGCTTCCAGTACATCTCCTCAGATACCATCCATGTGCCAAATTGGAGGTCGCTCGCCGCATACTCCCCAGTGTCGCACTCCAGATGAGTATGCCCCATCAGGCCACAATGCCCACAATATTTTGGCAGCTTCTCGTACTTGACTTGCAAAAACATGCGTTCTTGGCCCTCTAAGGTTAGCGGCACAAAACGCATAAGTGGCCGAGTTGAATCTAACATCACCCGAGCTCTGTGAAATTCTCCCGTTCTCATCTGGACTGGCATCAACTCTACACCCACCACCTCTCCAACCCTGCTCGCAAGCAGAGTTAAGACTTCCTTGTTACGCACTAAAGGCGGCAGTTTGTGTATCTGGATCCACGCCTGCACCTTGCGAGGAATTATTGTCGGGACCATTGTCGCCCCATCAAAGGGTTCAAGCATGAGAGCACAACCCCTAAACAGCCAGGGTCCTTCTTCCGTGATCCTTTTCCAGTCCCCCAAACATCTGGCTTGAATCACGAACAAGTTCTCAGCGGCAGGATGGAAAGAGACCTCCTGTGCCGGCGTCCATGCTGCGAGCAGAGTTCTCTTTAGGGATTCCATGGAGTAGGATTTCCCTGTTAGAATCTTCCCCGTGACTATCCACTTCACCTCCGGCAAGCCTCCGATGGCTTCCTTACCTAGAACCACATCATCACGCTCAGCCTCATGCAGCTTCAGATTCTGCAACAGAGCATGCACGTCAACATCCGTTGTCGACTGACCCCCACTCGCCTTCGAAGTCTCTGCTGCCATGGAGATCGTACGATCCGCCCGCCCACACCAAAGTCCCTGCCGCACAACCAGTCGCCCAAGGCCGGGTAGCCGGACAAAGCCAGCCCCGTAGTCAGCCCGAGGAGGAAGGATGGCGAGAGAGCTTCGATGGAACACGGGCGTGACGGAGAAACCTTCAGCGGGGAAGAACGCCGCCGTAGTCGCCTAACCCTAGAGGAAACCCTAGGTTCGTGAGGATGGTGGCGGGAGGGGACGCGGCGGGAGAACTGGGCAGCGGGGTGGCATGCCGGGCCGTGAGTCTGGTGGGCGCAGTGTGCGCAAGTGGAAAGCAAAAGACACGGCTGTCAACCAACCCAAAAAAAGAAGCTCAGCTGAAGCAGGCTTAGGTAATGAGCCGGAGGATGTTCTTGATGATACTGCGTCGAGCCCCATGAAACAGCCTGAGCCAGATCGTGAGGGAGCTGGGGACAAGGGGACTGTCGCACCCGGACTTCTAGAGGATACTCGCAATTCCGTTGAACAGTAGTTGATTGGATTACGGGGCTTACCGGCACCCGCATCTCTTACGAGTAGGCCAACACACGTATGTGTGACAACCAACCCCTACTGTTCATCGTCTACGTAAACCATCCCATAGAAATCAGGATACTACCATTGACGTACTTCATACCATACACACATGGTACGTCAACGGCGTTTAACAGAATGATAGCACAACATATCTCTAAGACACAAATAAATAGAAATAAGTGGCAAATAGCTCTCACTAGAGCAGAGATAGCAAATACAATCATCCAGAGGACACATGTCCCAACATATCATCATTACATCACAGCGGAAGCATCCAAAATGTCTGAGTACAGACAAGATCCAAATAGGCTTAAGAAGCCGGAAACGAAAAGACGGAGCCCATCCACGATTTCTCGGATCCTGCCCGGGTCCGCTATCTACTCGTCAGCAGCCTCGTCATACTCCACGTAGTAGCCACCACGGGGATCCTCGTAAGCGTAGTCTGCGGAAACCACAGCCCCAAAGGGGTCAGTACATAAACGTACTGGCAAGCAAGACTCACAGTTCACCAAAGTGTACCCCACAACATCAAGCACAGATGCTTTGGGTTCAACGGAAGAAAGGGTGATACAAAAGATACGGCAGCTGGCTGCACTAACCAACTACAGAACATACTACAACTTCCGGCTAACAGAAAAGGAGATGAGATAGCGTATCGTAACCAACTACCAACTAACCAGCAAACAAACCCCTCCTGGATCTCGCCCCTTATCCAAAGAAGCAATCCGAGGATAACTCACACCGTTGGATTAATGATGGTTCAAGTTATTGTGTCAATAAGACTATTACTAGTAAAGTTATCATTAGTTAGGTGTAAGTTGTTCTGAGTACTTCTTAGCCAGTACTTTCACCAAGTCAACCATAACCGTGGAAAACACGGCTTCTCGAGAAGATTTATCCCTGCATGGGTGCACCAATTTGGCCGTACACGTAAGAATAACCCGCCAGATGGAATGCCTCCCACCAAGCGGGGCACTCAACACAACTCAACTCTTCTTCGCATCAAGCCCAAAGAACCCCGTGCAATTGAGCGCACGGCTAATCAAGCCCCACGAAGAAAAGGGGACCCTCATAGCACTCTAAGAACGTGTCTCCCTAAATGCCGACTACAAAAGTTCCACCCTGGTACCAAGGGTTCGCACCTGCATATGCATGCGGAAAATGGAAAACCCGAACTAAATGAGGCGATTTGGACGAGATGCGAATCGAATCAAATTGAGAGGGGCGCCCATACACGCTTCCCACATGCGGTTAGTGCGCTCATCATGGATCAGTAGACAAGACCCTTTTCCTAATTAGGGTCGACACTAGCAGGCCTCAAAACCACGCCGGGCCTCCTGCCGGTGCCTTATCATCAAATTATTATTACCTCAAAATTAACAGGTTGTTGTTTAACATCGAGCCCCAGAACATAATAGAGAATATAGTAACAGAAAGTAACGGTTAACAGACTCGAGAAAAACAACCCTAAGCATGCTGGTAAGACACGGGCAACAAGCAAGGGGGTTATAGGTGTGGAGGTGAGGCTATATCAGGGTTAAAGGATAACATGTGATAGGATCGAACAGAAGCAACGATTCATAAGGCTAGCAGAATAGACAACGGAAAGTATCGGTATCCAATGTGGAAAGGAACACAGTGGTTCATGTGAGTGAATACTTGCCTGCAAACTCAGTAGCCTGGTACTGGGCTAACTCCTCAGAAGGGGTGTCGTAAACCTCGTCTGTCTCAACGTCGTCGTCTATTCGAGAAGAAGCAAACAAACAACGCAGAGAGACAATCAATCAATAACATGGCATAGTGCACAATCATGGGATGATGCATGACCATTTAATTGATGCATAGAGATAAACTAGTTGACATGGTAACATAACATAATTAAATGGACCCACATGCAATTTGGATTGCATATGGAAAGCCCATGATTTAAGGTTGAAATAATTGTTTTACAACTAAACAACATGTGAAAGTGGATTAGCATGATGCATGGATGATGAAAACAGAAAGAAAACAACAATAGAAGCAATTAGAAATAAGGTTTACCAAGTTTGGAATTTTATTTATTAAGTTTTGGAATTTTGGTTCCTTAAAGGTGTTACACAAGCATTTGTTGTTTTCACCAATTTAAATTGTTCAAAATAGATAACAAAGTTCATATTTTAAAAGAACACACAATTTTAGGTGGATTACATGTTTCAATTATTGAAAAAGGAATTACAATGATTTAATTATGATTTAAACAAGTTTAAACAAGATTTAAATGAATTTAAAACAAGTATGAATTTATTTGAATTTTTTTATTTGTTCAAAACATTAATTCAAACTTATATTTGAAAAGTTTATACTTTTCTAGTTTGAAAACATATTTTATAAGTTCAAAAATAATTTAATTTGAGCAAGTTATGAATTTAGCAAATTTAAATGATTTAAACAAGGTTTAAATTATTTAAGCAATTTTATTTATTCAAAACATGAAACAAATTTTATATTTGAAAAGGTGGTTCAAATTAGCATGGAAAACATATTTTATTTGTGTTATTTGAATTAAGTTTGAATTAGTTATGCATTTAATCAAATTTGAAATGAATTGTTTGAATTTGAATTTTGAAACAATTTGAAAAGTGCAAAACAGAAAACAAATGATGTAATCATGTAAAGAATTTAATTTGGTTCAGCAAACATATTTTATTTGCATTATTTGGATTTAGCAATTAAAAGTTATTAGCATTTTAAAATTAGGGACCAATCTGTAAAAGAAAAGGGATTTATTTTAAAAAGAAAAGGCCAGAAACCCTTTTACACCGTGCAGTGACCTAGCCTAGGTCACTGCCAGTGGGCCCTGGCCAGCGTGGCGCTGCGTGGCAGCACGCGTGGCAGCCACTGCCACTGGCTGGTGGGCCTGGGGCGAGGGGAAATAATCCCCAAAAAGTTGGCGCCGCGGGGGCTCGAACCCTCGACCTGGCGCTCGCGCACGCAGGCTGCTACCACTGCGTTGTTGTTCTGTTCGTTGACAGAACAGGAACGCGGGGAGGTTAACGTTCAGTCGCGTTAACTGAAACTTTTACAGGTTCGTTTTCTGAACCTTTGGCCGCGACGGGGAGATCGCCGGCGGTGACTAGCGATTTGTTGTGTGCGTGCGCGGGCAAGGGCGTGTGCGTGCTTGTGCTGGTGTGCCACGGTGCAGAGAGGGAGGAGGTGGAGAGAAAGGGGAGGTGAGCTCACCGGGAGGAGTTTCAGAGGGAGGAGCTCGACGGCGAGGTGGACGGCGCCGACAGCAGCACGGACGGCGGCGGCGTTGTGGATGCTTCCAACCACCGTGAAGGTGTCGATGAGCTCGAGGGAGGTGCGGGGAGCTGATTCCCGGGGTCAGCCCGAGGGGGAAAGGAGCAGGTCGACGGCGATTGCCATGGATTCATAGGTGGGTGGCGGTGGCGGTGAGGTTCAGAGAGAGGAGGGGATCGTAGCAGGGAGAGGGAACGGCGGCGCTCTACGAGGGAGAAGAGGTGTAGGGGGTCTAGGGCTAGCTCGGGGAGCTCGGGGTAGGGTTTTATAGGGGAGCAGGGCGCTGCTGGCCGTTCCCGCTCGCCGTACGGCAACGTGGACAGCCGGATCGACTGCCGTACGGGAGGAAGAAAGGAGCGAGGGGGGCGAAGGGGTACCGGGCCGCTCGCTGGGCCTGGTGGGTGCAGCCCACCGGTCTGCCCATCCCCTCTGCGATTTTTTTCCTCTTTTTTTTTTGGCTGATTTGAAATAGGAAGAAAAGGGCTAGGTTTTGATGTTAGAAAATTTTAGAAAATTTTGGTATTGCTTAATTATGTAACAGCAACAACTTGCCAAGTTTAGTTTTCCAAAAAGTTCAAAATAATTTGTTGTTTGTAAATTGATTGAAATTTGAATAAAGTTAATATTAATTGAAATAATTGAACTTAAGCAAATAAGTTTTTAAATTCAGGTTTAATTGGAAACAAGTGAAAGAATTGTTTTGTCATTTTCTAATTTCAAAAATGGTTGCTGTTTGTAATTGAATTTGAATAAAATTTGAATTAAGTGAATTATTAAAAGCCATAATTTTGAATAGTTTGAACCTTATGGTTTAATGGAAACAAATGGTTCTTTTGATTGAACTTTTTAGTTGGAAAAATTGTAACATAACAAGTATGAACAAAGCATTTGAATATTGTTTGAATTTCAAATGGGAAAGCAAAGGAAAACAGATGCAAACAAAAGGAAAACAAATGCAATGATTAAGATGCCATGATGCAAAACAATAATAAAGCAAGAAACAAACATTCTAAGGGTGGTTTTTCATACTTGGGATGTTACAGGGACTAAGAAGAAGCTCGATTTGCAGGACAAAGAGGAGGCAGTAGTGTTTAACTCAGATGCAGTACCACCTCCTCCACCGAGGTATGTGCCACCCAAAGAGATTAAAAAACAGAAGAAGGCAGCTGCTGCAGCCGCACAAAATGGAGGCACAAAGGGGATGAAGGAATCTGATGAAGAGGGATCGGCGGCCTCCAAGGTGGGGGACCGCCGGGAGTAATGAGTATTTACTGTTGGAATTGTCGTGGAGCTGGCATGGCTGCGACAATTCGAGAACTACGTGCTTTTGCACGGAAATATGCCCCTCTGGTGTTATGTGTAGTAGAGACTCAGCTGCACAATACTAGAGTTGAAAGACTAGCGGCGACGCTAGGTTATGACCGTTCATTTGCTGTTAGTAGTTCGGGCCGAAGCGGTGGCATAGGAATTTTCTGGAACAATGAAATAAAGATCGAGATTTTACCTTATTCTCAGTACCACCTTGATGCTATTGTTTCGTCTCCTGTTATGGAACCTTGGCGGTTAACGTGTGTGTATGGAGAAGCTCAAGTACTAGAACGGTACAAGACGTGGGATATGTTGAAATTCATAAAATCCTCCTCCAACCTCCCATGGATGTGCATTGGCGATTTCAATGAAGTGCTTCACAAAGAGGAGCATGTTGGTGTGAATGAGAGAAGTGCAGCTCAGATTGCAGCTTTTCGCGAGACCGTTGATGTCTGTGGTCTAGCTGATCTAGGCTACAAGGGACGGGATTGGACGTTTGAGAAAAAAGTGGCGGGAGGCACCTACTGCCGCACTCGCCTAGACCGGGCGCTGGCCACGCCAGACTGGAGCGCTCGCTATCCTCTAGCGACGCTAGAACATCTCACGGCAACCACCTCGGATCATTCACCGATCCTCCTTCGGTTTGAACCAGAGGAGAGGAAACTGCGAAGCGATCGGTTGTTCCGCTATGAACTCATGTGGGAATCACATGAGGAGTTCCGACCGTTCCTGCAAAACCATTGGGTTGCTAGCGGCGAAAGTGAAAACACGGTGGAGATGAAGAAGAAATTAGAATCTTTATCACATAGTTTCAAAGAGTGGGAGACGAACACTTTTGGTAGTGTTCGGGAAACTTTAAAACGCCTCAACAAGGACCTTGAGCGGTTGAGGGCAGCCCCAGGGCGTGTCGGACTAAGCCATGAGGAGATTAAAACATGTGACCGTATCTCAGAGTTGCACCACCGCGAGGAACTCATGTGGCGACAACGGTCGAGGATTCAGTGGTTGTCTGAGGGAGACAAGAACACACACTTTTTTCATCAGAGGGCAAGCAGAAGGAAGAAAAAGAATAAGATTGCAACATTATTGAAACCAGACGGAAGTACTGTGGATGATCCGCAGGAACTCAGAGCCCTCGCACGCGACTTCTATAGTAACCTATATGAGTCGGAGGGTGTGAACGGCATGGATAATGTAATGCAAACAGTTCCTCGCAGTGTTACTGAGGAGATGAATGACGACTTGTCAGCACCCTTCACTGCTGACGAGGTAAAAACCGCCCTCTACCAGATGTTCCCAACAAAAGCTCCAGGACCCGACGGGTATCCAGCACACTTTTTTCAGAGAAATTGGGAATTATGTGGAGCAGAGGTAACCTCAGCCGTTCTTCGAATCCTCAAGGGAGAGGATAACCCCGAGGAGATTAATGACACTTTCATTGTCCTAATTCCGAAAGTGGCGAGTCCTCAAGAACTAGGTCAGTTTCGGCCAATTAGCTTATGCAATGTTATTTACAAAATTTCCTCCAAGGTGCTAGCTAACAGGTTGAAAAAGATTTTGCCGGAGATTATTTCGCAGGAGCAATCGGCCTTTGTTCCAGGAAGATTGATCACGGACAATATCATTACAGCGTATGAGTGCCTGCATTTTATGAAGAGAAATAAAGCCCAGAAACATCGTCATTGTGCGCTCAAGTTGGATATGAGGAAAGCTTACGACCGTGTTGAGTGGTTGTATCTGAGGACAATCATGCTGAGGATGGGATTCAGAGCAGCATGGGTCGATATTATTATGAGGATGGTGTCATCGGTAACATTCTCAGTTCTTTTCAATGGTGCACCGACAGAGACTTTTAAGCCTACTCGGGGCATTCGTCAGGGAGACCCCATCTCTCCATATTTGTTTTTGTTAGCAGCAGAGAGCCTCTCGTGCCTCCTAAAATCAAGAAGTGTATTACCATCATCGAGCCTCAAAGGATTACAGGTGGCGAACTCTGCCCCAGCAGTTAACCACCTTCTTTTCGCGGATGATAGCCTGCTGTTTGTGAAAGCGAGCGTGGAAGGAGCGGGAGAAGTGGCCGAAGTCCTTGATATCTACTGTCAAGCTTCAGGCCAACGTGTTAACCTGGATAAGTCGTCAGTATTCTTCAGAAAGGGCTGTCCAGAGGTGCTGCGAAATGCAATGAAGACGACGCTTAATGTTCAGAACGAGTCCCTCAGTGAAAAATATCTTGGTATGCCATCTGATGTTGGGCGGTCAGTCATAGGTGCTTTCAAGTACCTAAGAGATAGAGTTTGATAAAGAGTCCAAGGTTGGTTAGAGCTGCTTCTTTCATCTGGAGGAAAGGAGATTCTAATCAAATCAGTTGCTCAGGCTATACCCACGTTCTCGATGTCTTGTTTCAAATTGCCAGCATGTCTATGTCATCATATTAACAGCCTGCTTCGGAATTTCTGGTGGGGGAGCCGAGATGGGAAACGAAAGACTTGTTGGGTGTCATGGGAGGAGATGACTACACCCAAGTATGCTGGGGGATTAGGTTTCCGCGACATTGAGCTGTTTAATCTAGCCCTTCTAGCACGTCAGGCGTGGCGAATTCTGCAGAATCCCGAAACTCTTAGCTCAAGAATTTTGAAAGCAGTTTACTACCCTGAATCCACGTTCCTCGAAGCGCCACAAGGAGCCCACCCATCCCAAGTGTGGCGCTCAATTATAGAAGGCAGGGATGTGTTAACACAAGGGCTCATCAGAAGAATCGGTACTGGAACGAGTACTCACGCCTGGAACGACAATTGGCTTCCACGTGATACCATGATGCGTCCTACAGCTTGTAAGAAGGCCACCCCACCCAGCTCTGTGGCGGCATTCATTGATTCAACAACGGCAAGCTGGAACTTACATCGGTTAGAGGAATTTTTTCTTCCGATGGATATTGAGGTCATCCGATCGATCCCTGTGAGTACCACCCCTTTTAATGATTTTTGGGCCTGGCAACATGAACGTTCGGGAGTGTTTTCAGTAAGGTCAGCCTACCGGATGCTTGTCAATGTCAGAGCAAGAAGGGAAGCCTGGATCGAGAGCAAAGGATCGAGATCCAACCATAAGGAGGAAGAGAGGAGCTGGACAAGATTGTGGAAGATACAAATCCCATCTAAAATAAAGGTCTTTATCTGGAGGCTCGCAAAACAATCCATCCCAACAGGGGATGTCCGCCATCACCGAAATATGGCGAAGGACAATTCGTGTTCGCTGTGTGGCAAGGTGGAATCCTGGCGACACTCATTGCTTGATTGCACTATGAGCAGATGTGTTTGGGCACTAGTGCCGGAATCCATTACACAGCATATGGAGGCTACAACGGAGCCAGATGCAAAGCAGTGGCTTTTCTCGATGATTGAATCTCTGAAACACGAGGAGTTGACACGCTGCCTAGTCACACTTTGGGCAATCTGGTTTGCCCGACGCAAGGCTATTCACGAGGAGGTTTATCAGAGTCCATTATCCACATACGCTTTTGTGGAGTCCTTCTTGCGAGACCTAGAGCTTGCGTTCGCAAGGGAGAAGAAGAACGCTGCGAGCACCACGGCAGCAGGGGTTGAACGATGGATAGCTCCAGAAGCTGGCATAGCGAAAATAAATGTGGATGCATTCGTCAGTAAGACTGGGAGCTCGGGTGCAGTGTCGGCCGTCGGCCGCTCATCAGATGGACGTTTTTTGGGTGCTTCATCTGTAGTCATCCAAGGAATAAGCAACCCGGCGGTTCTAGAAGCGATGGCCTGTAGAGAGGCGCTCTCTTTGGCACTGGATCTCCACCTCTCCAAGATAAAGATCGCTTCAGACTGCTTGGAGGTTATCAACAGCCTGGACGGAATGTACATGGGCAAGTTCAGTGGTGTTATCAGAGAGATAAAGTCCAGGTCGACTGACTTCGATCTAGTTTCCTTTGTACATGAGAGAAGGATGTCGAACAAGGAAGCACATGGCCTAGCCAGGTCTTCTGTCTCCCTAGAGTTAGGCCCTCATGTCTGGATGTTTCCACCAGATGTTTTCTGTATCCCGTTGGCTATTTCTGTTTAATAAAGTGCGGCCTGGTTATCCTCAAAAAAAAAACATCATCTATTCCCAGGCTCCTAGCACGCAAACAGGATTAAGCAAGAAAACGTCTAGGAAAGCCAGGACCTAAGAGTTTAGGGTCCGAAAATCAGGGATTCAGAGTTGGAGACTCGATTGCGATGCTATGTACGAGTTAAAGGTTTGTTTCAGAATTTTTCCCTTTCTCCATCAATCAGAGTAGAGAACTACCATGGTGTGTTTTCTCTCCACGTACAGATGTGTTTCCTCCATACATGTATTATCTGTTTTTTATCTTATTTCCTTCCTTTTTTCCTTTTTTGAGGCTTATTTTTTCCTTCCTATTATTCCTTTTGTTTTTTATATTTTTTTTAGAAACACAGTACAAACGCAAGCGTTTATATACACGCGCATACACTCACCCCTATGAACGCACACACGCACACCCTACCCCTATGAGCACCTCCGAAAGACTGAGCCGGCGGGTCTTGAGATTGAAAAAGTCACCACAGGCGCCTCGCTATCGACGGAAACGTCGCCTCCCATTGAAAGAATATTCCGTCTAAATGCGACACATAGGTGTCAAACCTGTGGTTTGAACTCTGCTGGGGTGTGGGTACAACCACCCTTCTAACCATCCAACCACAGATTGGTTCGTTTTTACATTTTTTTTGTTCTACTTTGTTCATATATTTGTTCCTATTAGTCGTGATTTGTTCTTCACGTGTTTGAATTTTGTTCCTGATTTTTTTCCTCTTGTAGTTATAATTCTTTCCATGGAAGCGAAAAGTTGATTTGTTCCTTTGGATAGTCTAAATTTGTGTTCCGGCGTTAGTTGTTATTTTGTTCCTCTTGTGTTTAACTTTATTCCTATCAAAATGTTCCTCTTGTACTTTTTTTCACCACTTTAAAATTTTGTTCCACTTCATTCATATTTTTGTTTCTCTTGTAGTTATAATTCGTTCCATGGATGCCAAAATTTGATTTACCCCTTTCGATTATCTAAATACTTTATCTGACAGTAGTCGTTATTTGTCTCATGTGTTTAACTTTTTTTTTCCTTCTGTACTATTTTTTTTCTTCCGCGTCATTTAAAATTTGTATCACTTTGTTTGTCTTGTAGTCACGATTCGATCTATGTATGCTAAAATTTGATTTGTTCCTTTGGACATTCTAAATTTTTGTTCCGATAGTATTTGCTATTTATTCCACATGTATTTCACTTTTATTCCCAGGATCAATTGTTTTCTCTTGTACATTTATTTTGTTCCATGTCTTTAGAAAAATTTCCACTTTGTTCATAGTTTTGTTCCTCTTGTAGTCATGATTCGTTCTCATAGATGCTCAAATTTGATTTGAAATTTGATTAGTTCCTCTTGATAGTCTAAATTTTTGTTCATGAATACATAACTATTAGTTCTATTAATCAGAAAGATTTGTTCCTATTATTTCTAAACATTAGTTCCACAATTATTATTTTTCTAGATGTATAATTTTTTCATGTGATGTTCCTTTTTGTTCCATACTGCATGGTTATTTCTTCCATCGTTCAAAAACATTTTGTTTCTCTTGAACATTTATTTTGTTCGACGTCGTTAGAAAAAAATTAACTTTGTGTACAGTTTTGTTCCTCTTGCAATCATGATTCGTTCCATAGAGCTCAGATTTGATTTGAAATTTGATTAGTTTCTTTCGATAGTCTAAATTTTTGTTCCCGAATATATAATTATTAGTTCCATTAGTCAGAAAGATTTGTTCCTTTTATTTTTAGAACATTAATTCCATAATTATTTTGTTCCTAGATGTATATTTTTTTCCTATGATGTTCTATTTGTTCCATACTTTATGGATATTTTTTCCTTCATTCAAAAAAAATTCCTCTTATACATTTCTTTTGTTCCACTTCTTTAGAAAATTTCCACTTTGTTCACAGTTTTGTTCCTCTTGTAGTCATGATCCGTGCCATAGAAGCTCAAATTTTATTTGAAATTTGATTAGTTCCTTTCGATAGTCTAAAAATTTGTTCCTGGTTATATAACTATAGTACCATAAATTAAAAAGATCCGTTCCTATTATTTTAGAAAATTAGTTCCACAATATTTCGTTCCTAGATGTATATTTTTTCATGCGATGTTCCTTTTTGTTCCATATTGTATGGTTATTTGTTCCTTCGTTCAAAAACATTTTGGTCCTCTTGTGCATTTATTTTGTTCCACGTCTTTAAAAAAAATCCACTTTGTTCATAGTTTTATTCCTCGTGTAGTCATGTTTTGTTCCATAGATACTCAAATTTGATTAGTTCCTTTCGATAGTCTAAATATTTTTTCATTTAGATTTTTTTCATATGGTATTTCTATCAATTCCCGGTGTATACTTATCCTACCTTTTGTACCAAGCTTTTATTCCTATATCTATGAAATTTTGTTCCTCTCTCTATAGAGTTTTGTGTTCCTATCTTTGTGGAATTTTTGTTTCTAACTTCGTGGATTGAGTTTTTGTTCCTATCTCGATGGAACTTTGTTACTTTATGGTTTTTGGTTTCGATCTCTATTGAGATTTTTATGTTCCTATCTTTGTTGTTTCAAGCATTTTGTTCCTACCTTTTTATTCTGATCTTCTGTTCCTGTGTCCATATAACTTTGTTCTTCTATCTATAGACTTTGTGTTCCTTCCTTTCTTTGTGAAACTTTTGTTTCTAACTTTTTTTCCCGAGATTTTGTTCCTATTTGCGTGGAACTTTGTTACTATATAGACTTTTTGGTTCCTATCTTGATGAGGACATCCCTAGCTCTTTACCACATGAAGAAGTTGATATCTAAGAGAAGCATGATGAAGTGAGACTTTGACCAATAACTATATCAAGGGCCAAGCTACAAGAATAACAGGTGAACTCACTCCTTATTTAATATGATGTTTGTACTTAGGAGAATTTTATACTGCCTAAGTCTATGCATTTATGTATGATTAGGGTTATTGATAACACAAACATGGAGGTGAAAAACAACTAGGATGAGCTGGAAAACAACAACAAGGAACTAGAAAACAACATGGAGGAGCTAGAAAACAAAGAAGGTCATCAAGAAAACATTGTTTCCTTGCTAGAAAACAATGTTACCTTCGGAGAAAACAAATGTACAAGTGGATAAAACAAGAGTACAAGTGTGGAAAACAAGTCCTGGAATGTTTTCCCACACTAAGAAACAAAGGATAAATGAGGAGGGTGCCCCATTGAAGATCAATGCTCCATAGTTACAAGTCTTATTCCAAATAGGCATGGGCCTGCGTGTCCATACATGTTCGAACCCCTTAGGATCGGTTTGTATCCAATTTCGAATCCTCGTAGGACTCCTAGTCTGACTTGGGGTATTGGTGCTTGTGCAAGGCATTGTGGATGCACCCCTCCCCTAAAATAGATACCACTTGCATGTGGTTTAGAAGAACTAGTTTAAACCAAAAGAAACCCTGGCCTCCAGATTGTATTGCCGCTAAGCATTCATCTTGAAGTATACCTTTGCAAAGTTGTGTGATATCTTATTGTTCCACTGGGAATAAGGGGATACAGGAACACTCGTAGTATTTGATTGCGTGTGCAAGAGTGTGTAGTTGAGAATATCCAAAGGGATTGATTGTTATTGCATTGTCAACAGGGACTATCCGAGGAGAGTTTTCAGTGTAGAACTAGTTATCTTGTCATACATGCACGAATTCGAGAGAGTTCATTGAGAAGATCGGTCCACCCATATCATCTTGGTATCATATTCTCGGGTTTACTCGGTGAGCTAATTCCATTTCGTAGTTTAGTTGTTTTTATATCCTATCCATAAAAAGCCATGCAAAAATATTAGGTTTAGAATTTCCAGAGCCTAGATCAACACCAATTTGCATCTACTAGTTGTTGTTTTCTGTTGATTTGCGTTCCTGTTTTTCTGTTTTTAGCTTTTCATCTATTTCATCTTCTATATATCGAAAATATCACAAAAATATTGGTTACCCGAGTTGTTTCTTTCTGGTTTTTGTTTGTGATAGGTTTGATTTCAACCACGGTGTACTTCCTTAAAAGTCCTGTCGTGGATCATCTAGCCACACTCGGTTTCCTAGTCATTATCGGATTGGGCACAAAAATACATCAAGTCGATGTCGCGCGCCTGCTGATGCGCGTGTAACAGACGTTCGTTGGGAGACCCCAAGAGGAAGGTATGAAGAGCACAGTAGCAAGTTTCCCTCAGAAAAAAACTAAGGTTGAATCGACCAGTAGGAGGAAGGAGTAACTTCAGAAGGTTGATGCAGCTGAGATGGTAGGGCGCACTACCTGTTCAGCAACAACGTGGAACTCATGACCTAGAAGTATAGGGGATTGCAACAGTCTTCGAGGGAAGTAAAACTCAAATTTATTGATTCGACACAAGGGGAGACAAAGAATAATTATATGCCTTTACAACTGAGTTGTCAATTCATTTGCACCTGAAAGTAGACTTGCTCGCAACAATTTATTAGTGGTAAAAGTTTTATAGCAGCAGTAATAGTAAAATAACAGCATGAATAAAATAGTAACAGCAGTAGCAATCACGGAAAACAGCAGGATGGGAGTATCGTAGGCATAGAGGGAATGGATGAATGGGCGTTGCATGGATAATATAGGTCATGTAATAATAATAACATGGGCATTGCAGATAATAATAATAAAGCATACAAGTTCTAGGTTAACCATAGGCATGTGTTCCAATATAATCATACGTGCCCGCAATGAGAAACTTGCACAACATCTTTGAAGGGTTCGTTCCATAGAAAACAAAAAAATTCCTACGCGGGAGACACCCAAAGGGCCAAGATATAATCTAGGAGATGTAAGCAACGGGCATAGAGAAGGTCTTAAGGAGAACACACCCTTGAAGACACAAAGTGTTATAAGATCGAATCTCGTTGGTGATATAGTCGAACTCGCATCGATCTCAAGATCGCGAAGAAGAGCGCTACAATCCGGCAACGCTTCCGCACTCGGTCACACGTACAGCTTGATGACGACCTCCGTTCCCTTGATCCAGCGGAGCAGCGGAAGTAGAGGATCCCTCAGAACTCCAGCAGCACAATGGCATGGTGTGGTGGAGAAAACTTTGTTGAGGGCTTCGCCAAGTGCATGAACATGAGGTGGAGCAGCGGGAGGAGGAAGGTGAAGATGACACCAAGTGTGTAGGGAGAGGGAGGTCCAACCCCTCTTTATATAGGAGGGGGAGGAAGCCACTAAATTTTGGTGCCTCCACCTCTCCCCTCATCATGTGGGTGGAGTCTCCACTCAACCCACTCATTCTATCATCAATTTCCACTCAAAATTTCAAGGGTTTTCTTTAATAAATAAATAAAACAATTTTATTTCTTTATTTTAATATTGGTTAATCATATTAACAAACATTAACACTTGCCTCCTTGAACTATTTTTTAATCAAACATTAACATATACCACCCGAACTATTTCAAATATCCCCGAAACAACTCCAATGACTATTTCAATATTCCCCGAAACAATTTCGGTGTTGTCCAAACTTTTCTCCAATATTCCGTATCCACCCAATCGTGTCATGGAACCTTAAGTGTGTCACCCTATGGTTCGTGAATAATGTAGACATGATCTAGACAGCTCTCAGATCAATAGTCAACAGCGAGACCTAGAGATCCGTAATGACTCCTACACATTCAACGATGAATCTAGTGACCGTGTGGACCATAAACGTCGTAACCAATTCCCTTTGTCATGCGATATTTTACTTGTCCGAGATCCGATCATTGGTATCAACCATGCCTAGTTCAATATCGTTACCGACAAGTACTCTCTTACTCGTTCGGTGATATGACATCCTTGTGACCTAGTCACGTGCTTGCAAGCGGTGTCGATGTGATATCACCGAGAGGGCCCAGAGTATATATCTCCGTCATTTGGATGGACAAATCCCACTCTTGATCCATGAGCCTCAACTAAAACTTTCCAAATAACCAACGACACCTTTATAGTCACCTTGTTACGGTGTGACGTTTGATGACATCAAAGCACTCTTCCGGTATTAGTGATTGACATGATCTCATGGTCTAAGGATTAGAGTTACTTCGTATGTTTGATATAAAAATGTAAACTTAATGACTTGATCACATTTCTATATTCACTTTGGGTCTATGTTCATCGCATCATTCTACCAATGACATGACCCCGTTATTAACAACATCCAATGTTCATGATCAGGAAACCTTGATCATCAGTTAGTCAACAAACTAGTTAAACGAGAAGCTCCTGTTTGTTTATTAGACACACATGTATCAACGTTTCCGGTTAATACAATTCTAGCATGAGAAATAAACATTTATCATAAACAAGGAATGAGATAATAACCACTTTATCATGGCCTCTCATGCATATTCCCTTCAAAAAAAATCCTACCAGCCCGTGGCATCGGGGCCTCTAGGGAAACTACTGGTAATTAAGGTGCTCCTTTTAATAAAGCACCGGAGCAAAGCATTAACACTCCGTGAAGACATGTGATCCTCACATCACAACCATCCCCTCTGGTTGTCCCAATTTATGTCACTTTGGGGCCTCGGGTTCCGGACAACAATATGTGTAAACAACTTGCAGGTATGATCAAGAAACATAATTATACTCATGAAACAATAACATGTTCAGATCTGAAATCATGGCACTCGGGCCTTAGTGACAAGCATTAAGCATAACAAGTTGCGATAACGGTAGAAAACACTAACAATGGATACTAGGCACTATGCCCTAACAATCTGGCATTATTACATGATCAATCTCATTCAATCCCTTCCATCCCTCTCAGCCTACAGCGGGGTTTACTCACACATGGATGGGGGGATCATGGATGGTTGATGGAGGAGTGGCGATGACGATGGCGATGATCTCCTTCGAATCCCCGTCCCGGCAGGGTGTCAGAATAGGAACTTTTGATCCTCGAATTGAGTTTCAAGGTGGTGGCGGCGCTCAGTTGTGTTTCTTTGGAATGTGACGAACCCCCTTGTGTTTTAGGTTTACGGGGCATATGTAGTTGAAAGGGTGGCGCGACCTAGGGGCGCCCAGGGGTGGTCTGGGCCACTCCTGGCCCCCCCTCCAGGTGTCCTTCTGGCTCCCGAGGTCTTCTGGTGATATAAGCTCAATGGGGTCTTTTCTAGGCAATTTGTCGAAAGTTGGTTTTTCTGCACAAAAACGAGACACCAAAGTAATTCTGCTGAAAACAACGTTAGTCCGTGTAAGTGGTATCCAAAACTAACAAGTTTAGAGGCAAAGCATAGGACAAGTGTTCGAAAAAGGAGATACGTTTTGGACGTATCAACTCCCCCAAACTTAGCTTATTGCTTGTCCTCAAGCAATTCAGTGACAACTGAGTGCGATAAAAGAACTTCTACGAACACATTTGTTTCATATGATGTAAATGTACTCACTATATGATCAGGTGATTAGGAAATTTATAATTAGATGTATGCAAGATAAAAGTCACCAAGCAGTTATACAAACTATGAAGAGATACCAACAAACTAATAATAAACAACACGAAGTATATCAATCTGCCGGATTGCAATGCTCATAATAGGGTATGATAAAGTGTACTCGCTTGCCCTTAATAGTGGAACAAAACATAAATGCTAGGGCACCTATGAAGTTCAAATGAAGAATAGAAATAAAGATATCAAAGATACAAGCATCAAAGTTATACCACAATTAACCGTGTTCTGGGACAAGCACATTACACTAAGAATGAAAACCATGCTCTCAAGAAGGTGCATAAAGTGAGAAGGTGAAGACTCAACATAAAAGTAAAAGAAAGGCCCTTCACAGAGGGAAGCATGGATTAACTCAGGTGCTAGAGCTTTTATTTTATTAAACAGAGGTATTGAAAACATTTTTTAGAGAGGTGTGTGCTTATGTCAACGAATGGTAAACATAAAATACAGTACGTCACAAGACAACTAGACTTCACAAGAGAGGATCCCGTTGAAGGACGCAACTGGTGTAGAAGGTCATCCATCTTTCTCTTATGTTTACACAATTATGCTTTGACCGATAAATCAGGGGCAGAATAGTGAAGAAAATTTGTTGTATTAATTTGGGGCTGGGAACCCGCTGCCGGCTCTTCTATCAATTGGATAAGCGGATGAAGCCACTAGTCGAGGGTGTGAAACCCAATCAACAAGTGAGATAAAGATTCTCTATTTACGTCCTCACGAGCTAAAACAGGGGCACAAAACAGGAATAATTTTCCGAAGGTTTTAAAGGTAGCACATGAGAAATTTACTTGGAGTGGCGGTTAAATACCACATACATAGGTAGGTAAGGTGGACACATTTTGCGAACTTTGGTTTTTGGGAGTTGGATGCACGAGTAGAGCTCATACTCAGTACAGGTGAAGGATAGCAATAGATGGGGAGCGACAATCAAGAGAGCAACAACTGTCATAATCATGCTTGCGACAAAACAAAATTAACAGGGGCATAAAAGTGATACAAATACTCTGAGGCAAAATAAATCATCGAGGCTTAATTGAATTTTTTTTAGTCTTATGCATGCATGAGGATGTGCCAAGTCGATTCAAGCGAAACAATCAGAGGGAGATACCACAATGTCATACCCTTGTATGAATAAAACAATGCAAGCAAACATTTATACGACATGCTATGTTATATTAATAAGTTGGAACTAAACACGAGAGAGCATGAACTACTAAGCATCAATTAAATAACATACACCTTACGTGAACAAGCTAAGAGTATTCACATGGATGAGTATATGTACAAAAATAAAACAAATAGAGTCCATACCACCCTCTCACCACAACTTGAATTTTCGTAAATCATCATTACTGCTCTTCACTCATGTGGATTGAATAATATAGAATGATAACCAAGCTCCAACGGAGACATGGAAGTCTAGTGAACTCTGCAACAAACTTTACAAAACCAAAGAAGAACAACAAATATTTTTGGGTTTTCAAATTTAAAACAAGAACACAAGAAACAAGAAAATAAACCAATATTTTTTTTGTATTTTTGAAAACTAAACCGAAACGAGAAAGTAAGGCAAATAAAAAAAACCTAATAAGAAAATAAAGAGAAACAATAGAAATATTTTTGGTCTTTTTTGTTTTGTTTTTGAAAGCAAGAACAACTCAACAAAAACAAACGAAAGAAACGAAAATATGGATATACAAGGAACCGATAGAAAATGATATATAGATGAGTGTGTGATATCGGTATACCTCCCCCAAGCTTATGCTTTTGGCCTAAGTGGAGATCATCCCCAAGGGGACCATGAGGTGGCGCCCTTGTAGTATGCCGAGGAGGAGCCTTCCTCCTCATATGTGCTCGAGGACGCCTCGGCGTACTGCATGGTGCAGTCCTCGGAAGGCGCATTCCGCCTCTCCTTCTGCCTGTGGAACCCCGTCGATGTGTGTGGACCCCAAGAGGAAGGTATGAAGAGTGTAGCGGCAAGTTTCCCTCAGAAAGAAACCAAGGTTGAATCGACCAGTAGGAGGAGGAGTAACTTCAGAAGGTTGAAGCAGCTGAGATGGCAGGGCGCACTACCGGTTCAGAAGCAACATGGAACCTACACAACACAATAAAATCACTTTGCCCCCAATGAATCAGTGCGGTTGTCAATCTCATCGGTTTTGCTGAACACAAAGAGGTTAACCGTATGGTGTGGAAAACAGTAGGAGAACAATATGAAAGCAGTAGTAACAGTATAAAAGCAGTATGTGTTTTATCAATATGAGAAAAAATGGACCGGGGTCCACAGTTCACTACTGATGTCTCTCCGTGAAAGATAAATAACATGTGTGGTGAACAAATTACAGCTGGGCAGTTCACAGAAATGAAGGATGCACCGTAGTTCATATGCAAGACATAAAGATTACTGTGTGATTCATTCTTGCATTACAACAAAATACATAGACCGTCATCCAACTGCATCTATGACTAATAATCCACCCTCCGAATATCATCTGAACAAACGTTGGGTATTAAGTTGCAAGCAACAGATAACTGCAGTAAGCAAAGTGTGTAATGTAAACAATAACATCATCCTTAGACAAAGCATTGTTGTTTTCTCCCTAATGGCAACAAAACATCCTCCATCCGTCACGTTTCTGTCACTCGAGCACAAATGCAAAGGAGGCATGAACCCACTATCGAGCATAAATACTCCCTCTTGGAGTTACTAGCATCTACTTCGCCAAAGCATCTACTAATAACGGAGTGCATGCAATATCATAAATAACATATGCATGAATATAACATGATAGATTGATAATCAGAAGACATAGCATTCAACATTCATCAGATCCCAGCAAACACAACATGTAGCATTACATAAAGATGATCTTGATCATGTTAGGCAGCTCACAAGATCTAAACATGAGGTACAAAGTGGACAGAACAACCATCTAGCTAATGATATGGACCCGTAGTCCAGGGATGAACTACTCAAGCATTACTTCGGAGGAGGGCATGGTGGTGTAGACCCCTCCGGTGATGAATTCCCCTCCCGGCAGGGTGCCGGGGAGAGCTCTAGAACCCTCCCGGTCTCGGGATGATGATGACGGCGGCCTCGGGTGTTTTTCGGGACGAAGTGGAATATATTTAGGGTTTACGTCTCGGCAGGTATAAATAGGCGAAAGAGCAAAGGCGATGGAGGCATTGGGGCCCCACACCACCCCATGGCGCGGCCAGGGGCGCCGCCCTATGGTGTGGGCCCCTTGAGGCCCCCCTCCGGGTCTCTTCGGACTCCGTGGAACCTTCGGGAATTCTAAGACTTCCGGGCTTCAAATTTTCCAATTCCGAGAATATTTCCAGAACAACTTTTCTGAAACTAAAAACAACTAAAAAAATGGAACTAGCTCTGTGGCATCTTATCAATAGGTTACTCCGGAAAATCGATAAAAATGACATAAAGTGTATAGCAAACATGTGGGAAACAATAAGAAAACAACATGGAACAACAAAAATTAAGGATATGTTTATGATGTATCAACATCCCCAAGCTTAGTTCCTACTCGTCCTCGAGCAGGTAAACGATAAAAACACATAATTTCTGAGGTGGCATGCTACCTGTAACATCCCTGATTTTTGGAAAACTCAAAAATCACAAAAATTTGAAACTTTTTGTTTTCATGTTATGCAATTCACCAAAAACCTAATGGGATGCAAGAAACAAAAGGAAACAATATATATTTCAATGATATTGAAATTAAGAATCCATTAGGCCTCTATTTTCCTAAACCCTAAAAGCCCATTCAAAATTTTCACTATTCAAAGAAATTGTTTTCTCTTAGAAATCCTTATTTTATAACATGTTTTCAAATCAACTACTACTTTGAAAAAAAATTATGGCAACAAAAATCAAAGGTTTATAAACCCTTAATAATGTTCTAAGCCTCAAAAATATTTTATGAGAACAAAAGATATTAATAATAATTCTTAATAGTTATTCCAAGTTTTAAACATAGGTGTGAACATAAAATGTATTGCTTTGAAAATAACATAAAATAGGACCTTGAAACAATATTATGACTTGTGATTTTATTCTAAATTTTTATTAAGCTACTTTTTATATTTATTTAATTTTCTATTTTAAAAATGGAATTAAGTTACTATTAGTAAATCACTAAAACATTAAGTTTATTAAATATTAAAGTGAGGTAAAATCACTTTCAAAATTAGTTTTTGACATGTTAAATGTCTCTAAATTTTTATTTAATCAAAAACATCAATTTATTATTTTTTTCAGTTTTAAATAACATTAAGTACTATTATTGTTTTGTTTATAGTTAAAAAATATGAAATTTTCAAATGTGATGAAAAGTTTACAAAAATGTTATAATCTGAAAGGTTTGAATTTTATGAATCAAATGCAATTGGTTTGAGGTTAAATGGATTTGCCAATTAAAAGATATTAAAAACAGAAATAAAAAGAAAAGGAAAAAAATTGATGATGGCGTCATGATGACGTCACCTCGTCATCAAGCTCTGGCCGTTACCTCTCTCTTACGTTTCTACTTCGAGTCAAAAATCGTGATTACTCGCAATTGAAGGCGGCAATTGATGCCCCGTTTCCAACACCTTGTAGCCCTTCTCCTCCTCGTCATTTCCCCTATGTCTCATACCCCAATAAAGCCCCGAGGCCGTCCAATTTTGCCGCCGGAGTTACCCAGGTCCACCGCCATATTCTTTGAATTCCGGTGAGATTGGCGCAAGCCCGATCCCGAGACAACTCCCTTTAGCCTCCTTTCTTCCTTGCGCGCGTTTTGAGTCATTTGTGCATCGTTTTGGTACAGGGGAGCGACGAGTATGAGCTCGCCGGAGCCGGGAACCGCACATCCGCCTTGGGACCTCCTCGCCGCCGTCATTGCAGGGCCCGTGGAGTCTCCCAGTGGACACCATCAGGTTCCCCGTGCCACACCGAGTCTCGTGGTGGTCTCCCGTGCCCGGAAGACCTCTGGAGCGCCACCGCCGTGCACTCCCGAGCGAACGCCGTCGTCCTCACCATTCCCGGCGGCCAAACTCCGGCGGGAAGGTAACCCTAGCCCCCCCTCTTTCAACCTCAACCGTACGATCTAGATCCGACGCGTACGATTAGAAACACTTGACGAAGAGGTATCGGCGAATCAGAGAGCGCCACGTCAGCATACGCGTTAAGTTCTTATCCGTCGCGTGGAGCAACACGTAGCCGGCCCAGGCCCACTTCCTATCCATCGCCCTGTGCGTCAAATAGAAGATTTTGAGCCCAACTGTCTCTGGGATTTATTCCCGAATAAAAATAGAATATCAATTTTCCAGAATAGTCCCTAGAACTTAGAAATATCATATCTTTTTAACCATAAGGCCAAATTTAGCAAACTTGGACTTTTTGAAATCCCCTGGATCTGTAGAAGCTTTTAGCACTATTCAATTTCAAAATTGCCAAACTTAAATGGGTTCAAATTTAAATATGTTTGTTTGATGAATTTTGGCATAATTCAAATTCTACAAATCCAAAAATTGCAAATAAAATATATTTGGAAATCTTAGGATGTGTAATATCATATCCTCGGTTCCAAAATAATTTTTGAACAAGTTAGTTTAGAAATTAGAATTAAGTAGTATATTTAAGTATTTTTGTCATAGAATTAATTCTATAAATAATTAGAATATGTTCCCTTAAGAAAAATTGCTCCTTTTGGTAACCTTAAACCAGAGACATCAGTACCTAAACCTTTTGGACAACCTTGAACCATTTCCTTGTAAGTTGGACCAAAAATCCATCTTAGTGAACCATTAGTCGATCATGCCTTAGATTTTGTTTCTATTCTTTCTACCATTGTTTGTTGTGGCTATTTTGAATCCAAGACCAAGTCCCTAGTTTGTAAACCATATAAGAGACCAAGTAGTGAACCTCAAACACTAGTACTATAGTTTTCTATCTACTCCTCCATCCCCCTATTCTTGCTTCAAGAATCCATCAAGTTAGCAAATGGAAAACAAGACTCAAGCAATAGAAGGCTCTTCACTTTCAACTTGGTGGAAACATGAAGAGATACAAGGAGGATCAATGAAGAAATTTTGAAGAAAAGACTCCACCACTAGAAGCAACTCAAGGAAGTACAAGTGTGAAGAAATCCAGAAGAAAACATCTCCCTCTCTCTTTCTATCCTTCTTCCTATTTTCTTTATCTTGACTTAGTGGTATTTTGTGCCCATCCCATACCCAAACCAAATTAGTAAAGTGAAAGCCATGAAGAAATCTATCAAGACCAAGAGAAGAATCCATCCAAGGAGGAAACTACAATAGAATCATGAAGATGGACTCCAAGAAGACAAGCATGTGAAGGCTTGGAGCAATCCACACAAGTTGAAGAATAACAAGTTGTTTTTGTCCAGCCCTTGACCCAAATGGAAAAGACCAAGACTTTAACTTGTTATCTCCTTTGTTACGAAGTTAGTTGAACCTAGACCTAGCCTAAACCAAAATGGAAGGACTAATTTAGATCACTCAAATGTTTTGATGAAAACAACTAAGTGTTACACATGATTATGTGTTACTTTAGTTGAAATAGTGAGATCACCTTGGTGAACTCTTGGAACTTCCTAGACAAGTATGTTTATAATAAAGTTAGATCACATCAAACTCAACCTAGTCCTTCCCAAGTAAACCCTTGGAAACCCCTTAACAATGTATTTAACCATTATAGAATGGATCTTTCAAAACTCAAACCTAGACCTTGTCCTAGCCAACTAAGTTAAACTCCTTTGGCTATGTTATTTTGTGTTCTTTTCACTTGTTTGCTTGCTAGCATGTTTGTTTATTTTGTTATTGTGTTTTCAATGAATAGATTGTACAGAGAGCAACGATCTTTTGTGAAGAGAGTGTGAATATCTTCACCAACTTCAACAAGGCAAGTAACACACCATCAACTACCTATTATTTTTATTATGCATTACTAGAGTTTTGAGTAGTATGCATGGTAGGAATTTTATCTAAGTATTATGCTATGCTAATATCCCAAGTAGTGTGTAGCCATCCTTCTATATCCTGCTAGTATAGAAGACATTGAACTAAGTAGAATTGCTATGCTCTTCAAATGTTTTATTTAGAGGTTGAAGATAAAACTACTAAGTTTAATGAAACACCTGGGTGGAAGTGGTAAGACTGGTTTATGTTGAGTGTTTCCTCAGGGCCCTTATTTAAGGGTTATTCCACTTGAGGTTGTCACTTGTGGATGGCCACCCAGGAACAAAGAGATTAATATGTCCTTCTAAGTTTAGTAGCTTCCCGTGCAGCCTTTAGTCATATGGGCTCTGTCTTGATCAACTAAGTTGAATGAACTCACCAGTGCTTGACAAGCAGATGTAGGGGGTATAGGTTGGAACGGGTCAAGCCTGACGGTGGTGGAATTTCTTCTGAAAGATCTCGTCTCAATCTTCTCCTTTCCTTAATGCACTCAGGGTGTATAGGATGTTTGGGCTGATTTGAGTCTAAAGGTGAAAGTGCACAAACTCTGCAGAGTCAACAAACTAAGATCTTATCCGAGTCCCCGGTTATGGACAATTTGAGCAGCTGGACAAGGAATGACGGAAGATTCTCATCATGCCAACTTCATAATAAAATTTTGATGGGTGAACAAGGGTAGAAGTTTACCCTGATTTCTATCAGAGGTAGTCCTTAATTTAGTTAAGGTTCACTGGTTTCTATCAGTGATACCTGTTATAGATGAAATTGTTTTATGATAAAAGATAGGAGAAAACTAGCTTTATGCAAAACTTAGCCAAAACTCCACCCAGCCAAATAAGCATGTAGTATTAGTCTTGCCATTTATATCCACCATAGTGTTACTTGCCAATACATTAAATTGTATTGACTCCCTTGTGGCTACATATTCCATATTGCAGTTGATTTTGAAGACGAGTGAGGATTTCGTTTAGGATCTCAAGACTATCGCCAACATGTTTTGCCTGTGGCTCATGAAGAAGATGGGCTCAATGTTGTACTATGTTTTCCGCTGTATATCTTAGTTTTCTGCTAGTCTTCTAAGACTATGCAAGTTGTATTACTATTTTGTAAAGACTGGATCATGCGATGTAATAGAATTTGATGCATTTGCATGATATTTCATTATGTATTGTGGTGCTAGCAATTGATCCAGGGACTAGCACAATAACACAGGTATTCCATCTTTATTAAAAGTTGGGATGCTACAAAATGGTATCAGAGCATTGTGTTGCCTGTAGAATTCGAGACCCTTAGGTTTGGAAGCCATTTTTGATCATGATATTATCTCCTTAGAGTATTTTGGATCCTAGCGGCATAGTGAGATGAAGCGGCCCGGACAACTTTACGTGTCCACGGACACGAGACCGTTCCCTGATTGGCTAGCGGGTGCCAGTATCTCTCACTATAGTGAATGTCCAATTTGCAACAAGTTGTTAATAACCCCTTGATCACCCTAGGATTGAAAACTTTCTATGTTCAAACTTTCTAGAAACAAAACAATCCTCTTAATCTTTCTCATATCCTCTCATCTATTATTCACCTTCAAAATTTTCTAGATGACCTCCCTCCTCAATACCATCATGACAGGAATGTTGATGACCATACCATGAAGTGCAAGAAGTGTTTTCACCACATGAAGACCTACACTCAAGACAATTGAAGAAACTTGGGGATACACCAATACTTCCCAACAATCAAGAACACCTCAAGACATCGAGAGAAGAAATTGAAGAAAAACTCAAGAAGATATAGATGAGACCACCAATCTAGTTCCTTTGTTATAACAACGTTAACGTGTTAGTGTATTGATCATATCAATGAGTGTGGTATGACAATATTAGTGTTTTCTAAAAACCATGTTGTTTGGTGTGATGAATGTATTGCTATGTGTTTGTTATGTGTTGATTGCAAGATGAGTTTCCTTGATCTGCTCTGTTTGGAATAGGGACCTCTTTTAGCTATCTTTCTAATCTCTACTCTTTCATGCTAAGCCAAACCAAAACCAAAACCCATACCCATTTACCAACCCTATTGGGCTACCCTATGAAGTGCAACAACAAACCTTTCATCCAAGAATGTCATGACTAGTTCTTTATAGAAACACAAACCATACAATTGAGGAATGTCACAGATTTCAAGATCCTTTTTTTGTGAAGGAACAATCACATCCATGATCAATGCCAACTGCATCATAAGGAGCAGCAAGCCAATCAACAAGTGAAGAAAGACAAGTGAACCCCAAGTTGCATGAGCTATGAAGATTTCAGAGCCAACTACACCAAGCGAAGAAATAATGAAGAAAACACAACTATCCAGTTTGTGTTACATAAGAGTTTTACGCAACCCACTAGTTGAGAAATGATAGTTTAGCTCAAGTTTGTCTTACAGATTGGAAACTTTCTATTAGACAAGTGAGGTGACCTAGTGTTATTAAACAAGATTCATCAATCCAAGTATAAGGTAATGATTGAGTGCAACATGGATTGGCCCCCATTGTGACTACTCACATTATTTACTTTTGCTATGAGGAATGCTAAATCTGAGAGACATACCTATTAGAGAGACGACGATGTTAAACCTGAACCATAGAATGGTAGAATACAATAATGACCCTATGTTAGTGTTACTGAAAACGTACTATTTTCTATGAGGATCAAGCCAACCTTGGAGGTATCAAACAAATGGAAGATATTGCCTATCATGAGAGTTTCCTTAGAAATAGCATGGAGTTTGCCTTCAAGGATGACAAAAAAACAAGATGGAAGATTTTCCAAGAACATCAAAAGACCAAGTTGAGAGGAACCCAAAGGCTTTTGATTGACCCAAAGAGTGACCCCTCAGTGTCATAGGTGGTTCAACAGAATTCTATTGGTATGTAACTCTACCATGAGATAATTTTCTACTCAAGTCAATCTCAAATCAATCTACACTCCAATCTAATGAAAATAGACTATCCATAAAAGTTTCTTTTAAGGGTGGTAGCCCACCTAGTTGTTCTGGAACCCAGTTACCCAATCTTTATTTCTAGCCTTCCCAAATCTCGGGACGAGATTTCTTTTAAGGGTGGTAGTCTGTAACATCCCTGATTTTTGGAAAACTCAAAAATCACAAAAATTTGATACTTTTTGTTTTCATGTTATGCAATTCACCAAAAACCTAATGGGATGCAAGAAACAAAAGGAAACAATATATATTTCAATGATATTGAAATTAAGAATCCATTAGGCCTCTATTTTCCTAAACTCTAAAAGCCCATTCAAAATTTTCATTATTCAAAGAAATTGTTTTCTCTTAGAAATCCTTATTTTATAACATGTTTTCAAATCAACTACTACTTTGAAAATGTTTTATGGCAACAAAAATCAAAGGTTTATAAACCCTTAATAAAGTTCTAAGCCTCAAAAATATTTTATGAGAACAAAAGATATTAATAATAATTCTTAAGAGTTATTCCAAGTTTTAAACATAAAGGTGTGAACATAAAATGTATTGCTTTGAAAATAACATAAAATAGGACCTTGAAACAATATTATGACTTGTGATTTTATTCTAAATTTTTATTAAGCTACTTTTTATATTTATTTAATTTTCTGTTTTAAAAATGGAATTAAGTTACTATTAGTAAATCACTAAAACATTAAGTTTATTAAATATTAAAGTGAGGTAAAATCACTTTCAAAAATAGTTTTTGACATGTTAAATGTCTCTTAAATTTTATTTAATCAAAAACATCATTTTATTATTTTTTTCAGTTTTAAATAACATTAAGTACTATTATTGTTTTGTTTATAATTACAAAATATGAAAATTTCAAATGTGATGAAAAGTTTACAAAAATGTTATAATCTGAAAGGTTTGAATTTTATGAATCAAATGCAATTGGTTTGAGGTTAAAGTGATTTACTAATTAAAAGATATTAAAAACAGAAATAAAAAGAAAAGGAAAAAAATTGATGATGGCGTCATGATGACGTCACCTCGTCATCAAGCTCAGGCCGTTACCTCTCTCTTCCGTTTCTACTTCGATTCAAAAATCGCGATTACTCGCAATTGAAGGCAGCAATTGATGCCCCGTTTCCAACACCTTATAGCCCTTCTCCTCCTCGTCATTTCCCCTCTGTCTCATACCCCAATAAAGCCCCGAGGCCGTCCAATTTTGCCGCCGGAGTTACTCAGGGCCGCCGCCGTATTCTTTGAATTCCGGTGAGATTGGCGCAAGCCCGAGCCCGAGACAACTCCCTTTAGCCTCATTTCTTCCTTGCGCGTGTTTTGAGTCATTTGTGCATCGTTTTGGTACAGGGGAGCGACGAGTACGAGCTCGCCGGAGCCGGGAACCGCACAGCCGCCTTGGGACCTCCTCGCCGCCGTCGTTGCAGGGCCCGTGGAGTCTCCCAGTGGACACCATCAGGTTCCCCGTGCCACACCGAGTCTCGTGGTGGTCTCCCGTGCCCGGAAGACCTCTAGAGCGCCACCGCCGTGCACTCCCGAGCGAACGCCGCCGTCCTCACCATTCCCGGCGGCCAAACTCCGGCGGGAAGGTAACCCTAGCCCCCCTCTTTCAACCTCAACCGTACGATCTAGATCCGACGCGTACGATTAGAAACACTTGACGAAGAGGTATCGGCGAATCAGAGAGCGCCACGTCAGCATACGCGTTAAGTTCTTATCCGTCGCGTGGAAACTACAATAGAAGCATGAAGATGGACTCCAAGAAGACAAGCATGTGAAGGCTTGGAGCAATCCACACAAGTTGAAGAATAACAAGTTGTTTTTGTCCAGCCCTTGACCCAAATGGAAAAGACCAAGACTTTAACTTGTTATCTTCTTTGTTATGAAGTTGGTTGAACCTAGACCTAGCCTAAACCAAAATGGAAGGACTAATTTAGATCACTCAAATGTTTTGATGAAAACAACTAAGTGTTACACATGATTATGTGTTACTTTAGTTGAAATAGTGAGATAACCTTGGTGAACTCTTGGAACTTCCTAGACAAGTATGTTTATAATAAAGTTAGATCACATCAAACTCAACCTAGTCCTTCCCAAGTAAACCCTTGGAAACCCCTTAACAATGTATTTAACCATTATAGAATGAATCTTTCAAAACTCAAACCTAGACCTTGTCCTAGCCAACTAAGTTAAACTCCTTTGGCTATGTTATTTTGTGTTCTTTTCACTTGTTTGCTTGCTAGCATGTTTGTTTATTTTGTTATTGTGTTTTCAATGAATAGATTGTACAGAGAGCAACGATCTTTTGTGAAGAGAGTGTGAATATCTTCACCAACTTCAACAAGGCAAGTAACACACCATCAACTACCTATTATTTTTATTATGCATTACTAGAGTTTTGAGTAGTATGCATGGTAGGAATTTTATCTAAGTATTATGCTATGCTAATATCCCAAGTAGTGTGTAGCCATCCTTCTATATCCTGCTAGTATAGAAGACACTGAACTTAGTAGAATTGCTATGCTCTTCAAATGTTTTATTTAGAGGTTGAAGATAAAACTACTAAGTTTAATGAAACACCTGGGTGGAAGTGGTAAGACTGGTTTATGTTGAGTGTTTCCTCAGGGCCCTTATTTAAGGGTTATTCCACTTGAGGTTGTCACTTGTGGATGGCCACCCAGGAACAAAGAGATTAATATGTCCTTCTAAGTTTAGTAGCTTCCCGTGCAGCCTTTACTCATATGGGCTCTGTCTTGATCAACTAAGTTGAATGAACTCACCAGTGCTTGACAAGCAGATGTAGGGGGTATAGGTTGGAACGGGTCAAGCCTGACGGTGGTGGAATTTCTTCTGAAAGATCTCGATTCAATCTTCTCCTTTCCTTAATGCACTCAGGGTGTATAGGATGTTTGGGATGATTTGAGTCCAAAGGTGAAAGTGCACAAACTCTGCAGAGTCAACAAACTAAGATCTTAGCCGAGTCCCCGGTTATGGACAATTTGAGCAACTGGACAAGGAATGACGGAAGAATCTCATCATGCCAACTTCATAATAAAATTTTGATGGGTGAACAAGGGTAGAAGTTTACCCTGATTTGTATCAGAGGTAGTCCTTAATTTAGTTAAGGTTCACTGGTTTCTATCAGTGATACCTGTTATAGATGAAATTGTTTTATGATAAAAGATAGGAGAAAACTAGATTTATGCAAAACTTAGCCAAAACTCCACTCAGCCAAATAAGCATGTAGTATTAGTCTTGCCATTTATATCCACCATAGTGTTACTTGCCAATACATTAAATTGTATTGACTCCCTTGTGGCTGCATATTCCATATTGCAGTTGATTTTGAAGACGAGTGAGGATTTCGTTTAGGATCTCAAGACTATCGCCAACATGTTTTGCCTGTGGCTCATGAAGAAGATGGGCTCAATGTTGTACTATGTTTTCCGCTGTATATCTTAGTTTTCTGCTAGTCTTCTAAGACTATGCAAGTTGTATTACTATTTTGTAAAGACTGGATCATGCGATGTAATAGAATTTGATGCATTTGCATGATATTCCATTCTGTATTGTGGTGCTAGCAATTGATCCAGGGACTAGCACAATAACACATGTATTCCATCTTTATTAAAAGTTCGGATGCTACACTACCAACATAAACTTGATCATCAAAGTAAAAGCATAAGTAAGCTGAGATCATATAACTTCAACACAAGCATGATATTAGAATTTTACTAATAAAGCATAGCAATCACCTTGCATCATGAGAAGTAACACAAATAAAAGACCATGAATAACAATGCAACAAAAGATATACGTTTGTTTCAAGTATAGAGAAAGCATGTCAAAGTGATATTTCACTAGTCCTTAAGAGTGGGGCAAAACATAAATGCCAGGACACCTTTAAAGTTCATGAGGAAGACTAGAACAAATAATTGGAGAAGAAGCAATGGCACATCATGAAAATCTATTAATAATGTTTCTGGAAAAAATGCACATAAAACTCAGAATGGCAACTATGCTCTCTCAACCGTGCATAAAGTTAGAAGATGGAGACTCAACATAAAAGTAAAAGAAAGGCCCTTCACAGAGGGAAGCATGGATCACTCATGTGCTAGAGCTTTTATTTTATTAAACAGAGGAATAAAAAGCATTTTTAAGAGAGGTTTATGCTTATGTCAACGAATGGTAAACAGAAAATACAGTACGTCAAAAGCCAACTAGACTTCACAAGAGCGGATCCCATAGAAGGACGCATCTGGGTAGAAGGTCATCCCTCTTTCTCTTTTGTTTACACAATTATGCTTTGACTGATAAATCATGGGCAAAAATAGTGAAGATAATTTATTTGTATTAATTTGGGGCAGGGCACCCTGCTGCCAGCTCTTCTATCATTGGATAAGCGGATGAAGCCACTAGTCCAGGGTGTGAAAGCCAATCAACAAGTGAGATAAAGATTCTCTATTTACGTCCTCATGAGCAAAAACGAGAACACAAAACATGAATATTTTTGAAAGTTTTAAAGGTAGCACATGAGCATTTTACTTGGAGTGGAAGTTAAATACCACATGTAGGTAGGTATGGTGGACACAATGGGAAAATTTTGTTTTTTGGGAGTTGGATGCACGAGTAGAGCTCATACTCAGTACAAGTGAAGGCTAGCAATAGACTGGCGACAAATCAAGAGAGCACAAGAGCCATAATCATGCATGGCGACATAAACATCATTAATCAAAGCATAAGTGGTACCACAAGTTCAAAAAATAAATGATCATGGAGGCTATAAGTGACTGTTTCATAGTCATAAACATGGTGTGAGCATGCACCAAGTCAACCAAATAAAACATTCAAAGGAGAATACCACAAATTTATGCTTCAATATGACAAGAACAACTCATGATTTTTCCAATGGCACATTAAACACTCTCAGCTATTTGAGGCTAATAATGCTACTCAATAACCACAATGCTCTAGAACTAAAATAACATCTAGCATGATATGAAAAAGTCGAGCCATAGTCTATACAAGCTTCTACTTGCACCGTTAAAAATTCTACCTCAAGCAGCAGTTCCTTTTCCCAACAAGCACCATACAAGACATGCTTTAACAAAAATTCTCTACATGCTACAGCAAGAAAACATGAGAGTACTGACAAAACACTACTAAAAATAACATCTCTAAATAAGAGATGCAATGAAAACAAGAGCTAGACAGGAATATTTGCAGTAACTAGAAGAAAAACTAAGAACACTAGGATAGCAATTATTCAAAAGAAAAAGCGGAGCGTGTATCTCTCCTAAACAAAGAATTCTAGGGTCCAGCTATATTACTAAATCAAGGAAAACAAAGAAAAACAAACATACGCTCCAAGTAAACTTCATATGATGTGACCGAATAAAAATATAGTTTCACGAGAAGTGACCTGATAGATAGTTGATGAAGAAGGTGATGCCTTGGGAATCCCCAAGCTTAGATGCTTGAGTCTTCTAAAAGTATGCCTGGATGAACCACGGGGGCATCCCCAAGCTTTGATCTTGCACTCTTGTTGATCACATATATCACCTCTTCTCTTCACCCTTGAAAACTTCCTTCACACCACACTGAAACAGTAATTCACATTAGAGGGTTAGTGCAACAATTAAAATTTCAATGGTTATGTATGGCACAAGTGCTATTGATACTTTTAAAACATTAGCTACAACCACTGATGTTTCGTGAAGCAAAGAAATCCACTTACAAGAAAAATGGCAGAATCTGTCAAAACCAGAACAGTCTGTAAAGACAAAAAAATTCAAGGCACTTACGTTGCTCAGATCGAAAAAATTAACGAATGAGAAAGTTGCGGAATTAGCTGAGGAATAAGCACAAAACATTTCAGGTAATTCTGTTTTTTCTGTGAATTATACGATTTTTTATGGTGAACAGCGGAAATCTGTTTCCTCCGCGGAAATCCCAAAACGAACTCCATCTTTTGTCAGAAACCTTACTTGGCACTACTAAAACATGAAAAGAAAGATACAAATGAGTTTCTACAGAAGTATACAACCCCTTGACTCAAAGAAAACAGACAAAAACAAAGCAAAAATAAAACCATGGGTTATCTCCCAAGAAGTGCTTTTCTTTAACGCCATTTATCTAGGCCCAGAAAAGTGGATTCACGTGTTTTCAAGTGAAGAAGATGCTCACAAAATAAATATGAATTAAAGCAAAAAAGATCATCAGTAAGCAAGTATAAAACAAATTTAATTCTAACCCACTTCCTATGCATAGGAATCTTGTGAAGAAATAAATTAAACAAGCCCAGATTAGGAATCATGGGAAAGTGGAACAAGAGCAACTTCAAAATTTTCAACAAAAATAGAGGTGTTTTAGTAACATTAAAATTCCTACAACCATATTTTCCTCTCTCATAATAATTTCCAGTAGCATCATGTTTGTCATGGTCTAAAATCACACAATTCATATCAAGCTCAAAAACAGTGGGGTCAAAATTTAAAATCAGCTCCTCTTTTTTTCTCACTTTAAGAAATAGTAAAACAAGATGATTGGTAAATCTTAAAAGGTATAGGACACATTATAGCAATCCTATTTTCAATAGCACTATAATTTATATCATCAAGTAACATAGGTCCATCATCTAGAGCATTATCATATAAATTTTCTAAACAAACTTCCTCATTATCATGCATATCAATAGTTGGAATAAATAGAGGATTCTCATAGGATTTATAAAAGTAGAATGGATTATCATAAATAACAGTAGCAATATCATTCTCACAAGTTTCATTCATAGTAGTACCAAGATCACAAGTATAGCAAGTATCGATTTCATCAAAAAGGGATATTTCAAAAGAATAAATAGGATCATCACAATTATGAGTTAAAGAGTTACTCTCCTTTGGAAGTAGACATGGGTTCCATTCTTCCTCCTCTTGATCATCACTCTCCTCCTATTTTTCATTCACTGAGCTTCCAGATTCAGGAATTTCTTCTTCCATAGGTTCCTGCAAGGCATTAGTCTCTTCCTTAGGTTGAGAGCATTTATTAAGATATTCCATTATCTAGTAATTACAATCCTTGTAATTATCAAAGCAATATTCAAGTATAGCATAAATCTCGTATTTATAAGGTGCATCATCAAAACTTTCAACTAAATAGGCATTTTTGGATGCACCCTTCCAAGCAATAAATTCTTCAGTTTGTTCCACATCATATAATTCATATTTTCCCTTGACATAAGAAGATATAGTAACATTATCATTATACTCACATTCAAAAGGGAGGTGTTTATACCTGCTACAGTGATGACCCACAAGTATAGGGGATCGCAACAGCCTTCGAGGGAAGTAAAACCCAAATTTATTGATTCGACACAAGGGGAGCCAAAGAATATTTATATGCCTTAACAACCGAGTTGTCAATTTAGCTGCACATGAAAGTAAACTCACTCGCAACAATTTATCAGTGGTAACAGTTTTATAGCATCAGTGGAAATAAAATAACAACAATAGTAAAATAGTAACAACAGTAGCAATCGCGGAAAATAGCAGGATGGTAGTACCGTAGGCATAGAGGGAATGGATGAACGGGCGTTGCATGGATAACAAGGGCCATCTAATAATAACGTGAGCATTGCAGATAATGATAATAAAGCATCAAACATTTAGGCAAACCATAGGCATGTGTTCCAATATAGTCATACGTGCTCGCAATGAAAAACTTGCACAACATCTTTTGTCCTACCAGCCCGTGGCAGCAGGGCCTCTAGGGAAACTACTGGTAATTAAGGTGCTTCTTTTAATAAAGCACGGGAGCAAAGCATTAACACTCCGTGAACACATGTGATCCTCACATCACAACCATCCCCTCCGGTTGTCCCAATTTCTGTCACTTTGGGGCCTCGGGTTCCGGACAACAATGTGTGTAAACAACTTGCAGATATGATCAAGAAACATAATTATACTCATGAAACAATAACATGTTCAGATCTGAAATCATGGCACTCGGGCCCTAGTGACAAGCATTAAGAACAACAAGTTGCAACAACGGTATAAAACGCTAACAATGGATACTAGGCACTATGCCCTAACAATCTGGCTCTATTACATGATCAATCTCATCCAATCCATTCCATCCCTCTTAGCCTACAGAGGGGTTTACTCACTCATGGACAGGGCAAACATGGATGGTTGATGGAGAAGGAGTGGCGGTGTCGATGGCAATGATCTCCTTCGAATCCCCGTCCCGTCAGGGTGTCAGAACAGGAACTTCTGATCCCCGAATCGAGTTTCGGGGTGGCGGTGGTGCTCTGTTGTGTTTCTGTGGAATATGACGAACCCCCTGATGTTTTAGGATTACGGGAAATGTGTAGTCGAAAAGGGAGCCCGAGGGGTTGCCTGGGGTGGTGTGGCCCCCTCCTGGCCCCTCTCCTGGCCTCCTTCTAGCTCCCGGGGTCTTCTGGTGTTTTAAGACCAATGGGGTCTTTTCTGCGCAATTTCCCGAAAGTTGATTTTTCTGCACAAAAACGAGACACCAAGGTAATTCTGATCAACACAACGTTAGTCCGTGTTAGTGGTATCCAAAACTCAAAAGTTTAGATGAAAACAATAAGAAAAATGTTCGGAAAAGGAGATACGTTTTGGACGTATCAACTCCCCCAAGCTTAGCTTATTGCTTGTCCTCAAGCAATTCAGTGACAACTGAGTGCGATAAAAGACTTTTACGAACACATTTGTTTCATATGATGTAAACATATTCACTACACGATCAAGTGCTGAGGCAATTCGTACTAAGATGTCCGGAAAATAAAAGTCACCCAACAGTTATGCAAGCCATGAAAAGATGACAACAAATTAATAATAGACAACATGAAGTATATCAATCTGCAGGATTGCAATGCTCATAATAGGGTATGCTAAAGTGTACTCTCTTGCCCTTAATAGTGGAGAAAAACATAAACGCCAGGGCACTTCTGAAGTTCAAATGGAGACTAGAAATAAAGATATCAAAGATACAAGCATCAAAGTTATACTACAATTAATCGTGTTCTAGGACAAGCACATTACACTAAAAATAACAGCTATTGCTCTCAAGAAAGTGCATTAAGTGAGAAGGTGAAGACTCAATATAAAAGTAAAAGAAAGGCCCTTCGCAGAGGGAAGCATAGATCACTCATGTGCTAGAGCTTTTATTTTATTAAGCAGAGGTATTGAAAACATTTTTTAGAGATGTGTATGCTTATGTCAATGAATGGTAAATAAAAAATACATTACGTCACAAGCTAACTAGATTTCACAAGAGAGGCTCCCATTTGAAGGATGCAAGTGGTGTATAAGGTCATCCCTCTTTCTCTTTTGTTTACACAATTATGCTTTGACTGATAAGTCAGGGGCAAAGATAGTGAAGATAATTTGTATTATTATTTGGGGCTGGGCACCTCGCTGCCGGCTCTTATATCAATTGGATAAGCGGATGAAGCCACTAGTACAGGGAGTGAAATCCAATTAACAAGTGAGATAAAGATTCTCTATTTACGTGCTCATGAGCTAAAACAGGGGCACAAAACAGGAATAATTTTTAGAAGGTTTAAAAGGTAGCGCATGAGCAATTTACTTGGAGTGGCGGTTAATTACCACATGTAGGTAGGTATGGTGGACACATTTGACAAACTTTGGTTTTTGGGAGTTGGATGCACGAGTAGAGCTTGTCGGATATATACCAACTAGGGGTATATCAGAGGGTGGTCTAAAGTGTCGGATTACCAGGGTGGCCTAAATGGTAGTGGGCTACGGTCCATTGGGCGGCCCAGTAAGCTGACGCACGCAAGCCGGATTCTAGAAGAACCCGGATCACGGCCCACGTGATACGGCTTGGAGTAGAAGGCGGATTCCTTACTTTCCAAGTTAACACATACCGTGGTCTTCTAGGTTTCCTTCTCTATATGCCCTAACCCGGCTATTATATAAAGCCGGACGGGAGATAAGATAGATAGACAAGAAGCTAAAGGCTAACTCGCCGAGAGGTGGATCCTTGACGAGTTGCTAAAAGAACCTCACTTTGTACTCTGTATTCCCAGGCTTTAGTCCTGAATAGTGAGATTGCAGGAGTAGGAACGTCGCATTACTGCGTCGTACCGAACCTGGGTAAAACCCTGTGTCCTTGATCGTCGTGCAATCACGTCCCCCCACGTCTCTATTGGTAGTCTCATGGCACCCACATCTATGAAATCTACTACGATGTCTCGACAGTCGGCGCCCACCGTGGGGTCAGCGACGTCAGGCGTTATGTTTCGATCGGGGATACTCGGCGGAATCGGCAGTACAATAACTGTCGGAAACCTGGAATTCGACAACGACGTCGGGCGCTTCCTCGACAACGGATCATACCTTCCGGCGCGGAATCACCTGGTAAGTGCCTGCGTTTTACCGATTGGATCTGCAAACATCTTTATCAGATTAACTGCAGAAGCAATGGGATTTTGTGGTGGGAGAAATTTTATCCCACCCGCCCTATACCCAGTCGAAGACGACTATGATGCCGGATTTTGCTCATATCGTCGATATACTGATAAATCGCACTTTATCGGCATGGTGCAGTCCGAGATCGCCGAAAACACGGATGAAAGTGATCCCGTGAAAGAGACAGAAAAACAACAATCCCACAACAGAGGTGGAAGATCCGACATCCGTCAACATCACGACGCATTCGGAAGCTGACTCTGTACTAGCCGCCATTGAGGCGAGATTAGAGTCGGAAACCGGATCGGATCACTTCGATATCGAAGACGAAGATGAAGACGCTTTCGAAAGAAAGGTCAAATCCTTCCAAGAGGGATTCCACGAAGTGCTGATGGCAAAACCGGCAGAAAACACGGATGCCGACAGTTAGGAAAGCCCTAAGAACGCCTCCGCCAGAGGAAGAGAGAGAAGAAGGAGAAACCTCTCCAAAATTCCCCGACGTCAAAGAATTGACAGAGGAAGAACCCTGCAGGAAACCTCGCTCTTCCAAGAAGAAACACAAAGCTGCTAAAAAGCTCCAGTATAAGCTCCGGAAGAAGAAATCGGCTGATCCAGCTAATGAAAGCCCGGAAGTAGGAGACGCAAGCAGAGTAAAACCTGCGGAGAAGAAAACAAAGAAAATCCTTGTTCCGCCAATGACAGAACAGGACGAACAGGAATTACTCCAAACACTAGTGGGGCCACACGAGCCCCCTGAAGTGCTGGAAGCCTGGAGGCAAGCTCTCCAAAGGCAACAGCAACATCTATTTTGAACTCGAGAACACCTCCAAAAAACCCAGGCTGACATCAAGCTCATGCGGGAAGAAATCGAGAAATACGAGAGAAAGAATAGATCTAGCATTAAACCTACGCGGTTGCCCGGAATCGCAAAACCGGAAGTACTGCCGCCAAAAGAAAGGTTCCACAACCCATCTTGGCAAAAGCAGGTAAACGGCAAAGATGCCAGAGGCGAGCCAATATACAAAACCGCAGCAGAAAACAAGGAAGCAGCATTCGCCATCCTCAACAATGATATGTACTCCAATGGTGAAAAACTTCAAGGGGTGTATGCTTTCTTAGGAAAAGCATTGCAACAACAACAGCGGGGGCAAGAGCGATCAGGGAAGTTGCATGACGACTCCGCCCTATGCAAGACAGCCACATGCGCCGCTGGAGCACCTGGACCTGAAGAACCCGGAGATTCAAACAATTCAAAAGAGAAGAAATCAGATCCGAGAAAGGACAGGAAAAAACCCGACAATAGGGATGAAGCGTCTAGAACCGGATCCCATCTCCCGAAAGATGGAATTAATCCCCGAGATCGGGAAGAGAAAAACCGGAAGGACAGAAAATCAATGCCGCTTCCAAGACGCCCTGCAGAAAATGTTGGAAGACAGGATATAGGAGTAGAACTCCACCTTATCCCAAAGGGCACGATCACGGAGTAAATAAAGACAATCCCGGAAAAGCGCGTCCACGCCACAATGGAAAAGAAAGGAGTAGATCCCCTTCTGTCCATTCAGCCGGTAGATACTCCGCACACATAGACAGAGCGGAAAGAGACGATTTATACTTTGGACCCAAGTGTTTCACTGATAGGATCCGAAGAATAACTCCGCATTCTGGCTTTGCCAAAGTTGGTCCAACATACCAAAAGTACACCGGTAGTACAAACCCGGATACCTGGCTCTCAGACTACTATACAGCCGTTCAGATCAACAATGGGACAGATTTGGAGGCAGTGAAATTCCTCCCCCTAATGTTGCTGGATGGAGCCAGAGATTGGATCAATGGATTACCATCAAGGACTGTTGACAGCTGGGATGATATGGCTAGAGTATTTACCCAGCATTTCCGGGGAACTTACAAGCGACCAAATAGCATCAACCAGCTAAACCGTTGCACCCAGTTTGAGGATGAACCATACGTGGATTTCATCTCAAGGTGGACGGCAATGAAGAATAGATGCTCTGGAGTAACTGATGTTCAAGCAATGCATGCTTTCGTCAATGGCTTAAAACCCGGACTCGTACCGTTCATGATCGGTTCCAAAAAGCACAAAGATCTCGGATCTATGCTTACAACCGCCAATGAGTATGCAGCGGACGAAGACGACATCAGCGCGAGAGGCGGCAATATCGACACTTTGATCCAAGCCAAAAAGACCCCTCGCACTGAGAAAAAAGCAACTCCCGAAGCAACGCAAAAGCCCAAAGAAGTTAACATAGCCTTTGGAAGAGAAAATGGGAGCAAGTGGAAAGGACGAAGCACGGAGCCGATAAATTACACCAAAGAAGAGTGGGAAAAAATAAAGTCGGAAAACTGCGTCTACCACTCGCAATTTGGGAAACCCACCCATACTAACGCACAATGCCGGCTGAACAAGCATATGAAAGGCAGTGCAGGATCCGGAAACAAAGGGAAGAAATCCAAGAGGAAATTCTCCAAGTAAAAGCCAGAAGCTGAAAAAGAAGAAAGTGAAACGGACACTGACGAAAAAAATCCAGGAACAGCAGCGAAAAGGCGATCCTAAGTTTCCGAGAGTTGACGGAGAATGCAACCTAACTTTCCTGGCTACTCCCTCAGCAAAGGTGGCAAAGAGAACACTTCGAGAAATAAACGCGGTTGTCCCTGCAACCCCGAAATTCTTGAAGTACTCAAATACACCAATTACCTGGGATCAATCTGATCATTCCGGAAATATCCCAGAACCCGGCACGCAAGCTCTAATTGTAAGTCATATTGTTCAAAACACTAGGCTAAAAAGAGTGCTGATGGATGGAGGATCCAGCATTAACATAATGTACCTGGATACACTGAAGCATCTGCGAATCTCGGAGACCCAACTCAATCACAGCAACATACGTTTTCACAGCATCGTCCCTGGCAGACAAGCACGGTCCCTAGGAGAAATTTCCCTAGATGTAACCTTCGGATACAAAGATCACTTCCGTCAGGAAAAAGTATCCTTCGAGGTTGTGCCGTTCGAAAGCGTGTATCACGCATTACTCGGACGTCCAGCTTTCGCCAAATTCATGGCAAGATCATGTTATATTTATAATAAGCTGAAGATGCCAGGGCCAAAAGGAGGAGTAATCACCATAACGGGAGACTTCAAATTGGCAAACGAGCTGGAAAAAGAAAACGCCCTTTGCGCAGAAAAAGTGATAGCAAAGGAAGAATTGAAAGAGATGGCAAAAGAAGTACCGGCGACAGAAATGCCGGCAGGAAAAGAAAGTCGGAAGCCAGCTGTCGTGGGATAATCACGGCAGGTGTTACCAGGGGTAACTGATCTTGGGGCAAGTCGACACAGGCGTTCGGGAGAGGGTTTAGCTCAAAGGAAGACATGATACAACTTGATCTGACAGCCGGCAATCGAAGTCGCCGGATCTCTATTATCGATACAATAACTCGATTAGGGTTTACACTGGATACTCGACACCACACGATATTGCTAGGATTCTTAGATCTCTGTGTCAATCTATACCCGAGGGTCGGTTTATATAGTACCCGTACCCCCCTAACTTACTTTACAAGGCACACCCGGGTCCTACCCAGACACGGCGTGCTAACCCTAACTTTCCTTTACAACACCCATAATCCGGGTCACTAGGCCCACGAGCTTGGGCCTCCACAAACATCTTTATCCCTAGCCGTATCCTGCTCACTGTCTCTGGGCCGGGTTATTCCTCGGATCTTGGCATACCGGGTTAGCATCCCCCCATCAGTAGTCCCCAGAATAGCCTGGGCTTCACGGATCTCCTTGAAGCGCTTGCTATTCCTGAAAAGATATCAATCACACGGGCACATGGAAACCGAGTTAAGATGCTTTGATATTCTGCTAGGCCTTACTCCATGGAGGCCATGTAATAACCCGGACCTTTCTTCCAAACACTTAAGTTCAAATCCCCAGGCCCAGACCGCAATAAGAAATGCCAAGATCTCACACTTGACAACCAATCCTGTCATCACGGGCGAGCCCCTTCCTTCTTCTAACCCAATGCTTTGCCCAATGTTCTACACATATCTTGCGAAATCTTTGTAGATAACCATTACCCCGCGATTTCCGGTTTCTGGCCGTTGAGATAAGTTCACCCTTGCCTTATAAATAGCGCTTAGAGGGCAACCCTAAGCCCATCACCACGCCACAACTCCCCCTTTTCTTCCTTGCTCCTAACACCTTCACAGCACCACCGTGAGGAACTCGCGCCTGCTACCAACGCAGGATCAACAGCGGCCGCGCTCGTCCTCGAATCGTTCCGCGCCGCCACCAAGCGCCACCTTTAGACCTCTATTCCTCCCATTCGTGCCACGCCGCTCGTCGCCATCACACTTGGCCCCAATCTCCTCGGTAAGCTCTTCGCAGCCAATTAATTCAGCTTCGCAATTTTCAGTTCATCCAAGATCAGATCTAGGTCAACCCGCAAGCTATTTGTCCGATTGCCTCGAATTAGATTGATTCGGTGCTTGCCAAATACTCTAATCACCTGCCTGATAGTCACAAATGATCCTCCAATCATTATTGATCACCAATTTCGCTTAAAAATTATCCGCGAACTTTTCCATCTAGATCCGTTCCTCCGCCGTTTTCCGCTTACTGCATTAACACCCGGAAAACCCTCCTTTTCCAGCTATTTCATTTGCGATATAAATATGGGCAACCATCCGTCGTCCCCAAATACCTTTTCCTATGTAAGTGAGCAACAATTTCCATAAGTGTGCTCAATACCCGGACGGCTCTCAACTTCGTACCTTCTTGGTACCTTATACTCGGATATTCCAACATTCCCGGGTCTTATTTCATACATCTTTTTCTTTTTGTGTTTCGCAGGCTGACCCCATGGCTCCCAAGCGACAAGGAAAACATCCGGCTCAAGCAAGGACCACCCAAGCCATATCCGCCAATTGGGGGCGCTCCACAACCACTAAGGCCAAGTTAGACGAACTAACCGAGTTAGGCACCCTCCCCTCTCAGAAAGACATCCACTGGAGGGTGCCGGGTAACGAAACTCATCCTACTCCCGCAGAAGATGAGGTAATCTGCTTTGTAGAGCACGTGACCCGAGGATTTCGCCCTCCGGGTCACCCCTTCTTTAGGGAGGTCTTAGATCACTACGGACTCCGGGTGTTCGACATAGGGCCTAACTCCATGTTGAACATCACCCACTTCATAGTTCTATCTGAGTCGTATTTGTGCATGTCACCAAACCTGACTCTTTTCACTGAATTATTCCAATGCAAACCGTGCCGCGAAAGCGGCGACGGGGCGCTTCTCACTTGCGGCGGGGTATCCATCCAACGCCGTAGGAATTCTTTAATGCCAACCCTCAACCTGCAATCCTGTGCCAAACATTGGCAGTTATCCTTTTTTTATTGCCGCGATACCTCCTCCGACAGCGAAAAGAAGTTGCCGGGTTACTCAGAGACCCCCCTCAAACCCTCCGAGTCTTTCAGTGCCTTCGCACCAGACTCGGACAGGGAAGCAATCCTTCCTGCACTAGCCAAAATAGCCATTCTCTCAGCCCAAGGCCTCCTAGGGCTCAATTTGATAAAGACATGGGTCGACTTCCGAATCCAACCTAATTCCATCCGCACCAAATTGATGTGCGAGTATTCGGGTCACACTACAGATGCACTTCGCTATTCCTCCAAAAGCTTTGCGACCGGTGACACTATCAAGACCATCAAGAGCCTCTTGGCAGAGAAGCTGGAGGTGATAAAGGGCATCTCCGGGTTACCTCCGTTTACTCGGGAAAATCCAGCTCCAGCGGTAATACCCGGCACTCATAACTTGTTTCCACATTTCAACTCGATACTGCTTCTAAACCTTAACTTTATCTTTTTACTTTAGGCTGATGACCCCTTCTGGAGAGTGGACCCACTCCCCCCCTCCAGAGACCCGGAAGAGGAGGACGAGACGACTGACGACAGCGAAGGTACTCACCCAGGATCTGCATACTTTTGCTTGTATTACTTTCCTTTCGTCTGTCTTTTTCCCAATGAATACACATCTAACTCGCAGGGCTGGAGGACGAAGGTGGAAACAACGAGGATGACCCGGAGAGAACCGAGTCTGACCCAGAGGCAACAGCCGGGGCCAAGAGGAAAAGCAGGGGGACAGTATCCAAGGTTCCTTTTTCCTCACTATCTTCTGAATCTTACTCCTTTGACGCCATGCGAAGACTTAACCATCAATTGTCAAATTCGCCGTGCTTGAAGGAATCTTTCCCCGCCAAGCGCAGGGTAACTCGGAGCTCCCCGGGTGAAGATCCCCTTAACCCGGGCATCTCCGCCCCTTTAGTCCCTCGTGGCAGTGCTCCTCCATCTCGTTCTTCCAACTCTCCTCAGCGCCACCCTTCTCCTAACCACCCACGTGCCGGGCAATTCCGGGTTCCATTAGTGGTTCCTGCGAATACCTCATCTACTTCAAGTGGCGAGCTCCCATCGGATTACACCGTAAATGCCGGGTAAGTTTTTGCCTTACTATTTCTTTTTGCCTCTAGCGAACTTTCATCCGAGACACCATCATCATTAATAACTGCCTTTTTTCATCTTTCTTTCAGTGCTCAGGTCACCGTCAGTGACCCGGAAAACACAGAGACGGATAACCTCCAGGTGAAGAAGCCGACTGACGACGCAGACGCCGCAACTGGTGGTGATGCGGCCACTAACCGGGAACAAGGCCCTCTGAACAATCCACTTTCCCAAACCGTCGGATCTCCTTCCTTATCGGAACCAGTAGACGAAGAGATAGAAATTCTAGATACAAAGATGGGCCCTCCCAACCCGGACACTCAGACTGTCCGGGTCTCTACTCCAAATGCAAGGGGAACCCCCCTACCAGATGATCAAGCTGCCGGCTCTTCCGGGACTCGCTCCGAGGAGTTAACTTTTTCCCAGATGCTAGAGACCCTGCGCGCCTTAAGGGCTAACGAGGAAAATATCTTGGGGTCTTTGATAACCAAACATGAGGTAAGTTTGATTAATGTTGCTTGTACCTTTGCCCAGTCCCCAAGTTCCGAGGGAGTTCATTCATGACTTGCTCGGTACTTTTATTATACCAATGACTGATAACCGTGCTCTTCTATCCGACTAACACTTTTTAACATCCACGCAGTCTTTCGTGACTCAATATGAGGAGAAACTTGCAGACGCCGCCAAGCTCATTGAAAAAGAGATATCTTTACGCGAAGCGGCCGAGACTGAAGCCAGAAGGAATAGGCAATTAATGAAGAAGTACCGAAGAAGGGCTCACCGAGCCGAAGACGACCTGACAAGCCTTTCTGTCAAAATTTCTGATACCTATCGTTCTTTGCTTGGTATGCTTCATTCTCCGGGTTTATCCTTTTGACCAACAGCAAAAAATGCTTAGCTTATATATTCATTTTACTCCAGGCCCGGACGAAACCATGCCGGATGAGGATGATATTGCCAAGCTGAAGACCATGAAGAATGTTATCCGGCAGCTGTGTGCCGGAACCAGATGGATCTTGGAAGAGTTACGGTGGCCAGGTAGAGGACATGTTGACCTGAAGAGGATGCTGGACGCCTTTTCCACGATTCCTGAGTGGATTTGGCACTGGAAGCGCTCGTCCTGCCGGGTTGGAATGACCCGGGGGCTATCACTCGCCAAGGCTTACTTCCCCAAGCTCGATCTGGCAAAGCTCATGGGCGGCTTCCCCGAATTCAAGCTTGATGGTTCAAAATTCTCGCGGGAGGATTTTCAGGCTGTGCAGAAAGAGGTCCGTTACCCGGCTAGCGTGATCGCTGATGAACTGGACGTCAATACTCTTGTCCCCGCTTATGATGCTGCTGGTGTGGCAATTAAGTCAGATCTTCCCGAACCATATGACATGATGGCTCGGTGGAAGGAGGAAGCTGCTGCGATAAGGGCGGAGGCTGCCAAGAAACAAGCTGAAGCCAGCTCTGCTCCTGCTGCCTCAACATCAGTCGTTCCGCCCCCTGCGGGGGCTGGCGCCGCCGATCCGGGTGTTGCTGCTACCACCAATGATGGCAAGGGTAAGGCCAAGATGGGCGCCGAGTGATATATGGTTTCCGATGCCTCTTCTTAAGCGTCAGTCGGTCGACATATTTTTTGAAACAGTCATTCTTTATGTGGTGCGCCCGTGCACCTTTGATATTTTTTCACCAGTATTTTGTAATGCACACTAAGGTCTTGATATACTCGATGCCTGTTCCGACCTTTGTAAGTTTAAGCTCATCTGTTCTCGATATCTGGTTTTATTTATTGCTCCTTTTGTGAAAACTCAATTTCCGGGTCTCATGGGTATTGACAAGCGGATTTTGCTTCGAAGTCCCCAAGTCCCCAAGACTCGGATACTTGGATTTTTGCAACTATACAAGTAAGCCAGTTCTTTTCAAGATTCCAAGCTACCGGGCCCGGATTGCCGAGCCTAGGACACTTGATCTTGAAAAGGCAACAAAATGCTCATTGCTATTTTCACAAAGATCCATGAGCTGTTTCACATCGGATTTGAAGTTATGCTTAATAGGCATTGAGTTTCCAGCTATTCAACCTTGTACTCTGCATAACTTGTGGTTTAGATGACCCTTTTGACTGTCTTGTACTGTAAGCCGGCTTTCGCGTGGATACCATGTTGTTACATCAATACGAAGACATAGCCAGCCAATCCCCGTCGGGTTTCATGACTAGCTGCCATCGTAAGCGAACAAATCATGCCACTTTAATGCGAGTCACATCGAGCTTAAGTAAGAGTAGCCAAGAAATTTGGACTTCTTTGTCCGGTTATAAGATTGTAGCCGTACTCGTTTGCGAGTAATCGGCCCTTATAACTCATAGGCATCATGGCCGGATCTTTGAGTTTGTAACTGTGCTATTTAAGCGATCAGCCCCCAAGACCTAGATATACGCATCGTACTGAGAATACATAACCTGATAACAACCATCTATTTTCTTGATAACCATCTCTTTACTTGATATGAAAAACTGATAACAACCATCTCTTTACTTGATAACCATCTCTTTACTTGATATGAAAAATGTAGGTCAGCAAGCCGCCTCATTAAAAACCCGTCCAGTCCCCAAAGGTGCCCTGGATAGGAAAAGAGTACGTCAGAAAACCTGCTGCCTATTACATCGTGCAATTCCACTTGCCAATATAGTCTTTACTAAGTATAATACGGACGCAGCTGAGCCACGTTCCATGGTCTATCTCTTTCTTGCATAGATGAAGTGGTGTGCGCGGTGTCATTGACTGTAGCCGACTCTTCCCTTGCATCTATCAAATAATATGATCCGTTATGTAGGTTCCGGCTTACGATAAATGGTCCTTCCCATGGTGGTGATAATTTGTGTTTTCCTTCGTTTGACTGTACCAGACGCAGAACCAAATCTCCTTCCTGGAACACCCGGGTCTTCACACGCCGGCTATGATACCTCCGTAGATCTTGCTGATATATGGCTGATCTTTCCAGGGCTTGTTCTCTTTGTTCTTCTAACATATCTACGGCGTCCTGCCGGGTTTTTTCGTTCTCTACTTCGACGTAAGCTGATACTCTGGGCGAATCGTGAATAATATCACTTGGTAACACTGCTTCCGCACCATAGACCATGAAGAAGGGTGTCATCTGAGTGGATCTGTTAGGTGTAGTGTTGATGCCCCAAACCACAGACGGAAGTTCTTCGACCCATGCACCAGCAGCCCTAACACAGGGGACTCGCAACCGTGGTTTTAACCCACGAAGCAATTCTTGGTTTGCTCTCTCCACTTGCCCATTGGCCTGCGGGTGAGCCACTGATGCAACATCAAGCCGGATGCCATTGTTGCCACAAAATTTCTCCATCTCGCCAAGAGACATGTTAGTTCCGTTGTCGGTGATTATGCTGTGGGGATACCCAAACCGGTAGATAATCCTTTTCAGGAACTTGACTGCTGTAGCCGCTTCGCAATTAGTAACTGGCATAACCTCAACCCACTTGGTAAACTTGTCAATGGCCACCAAAAGATGTGTCTTCTTGCATGGTGACATATGGAAGGGACCAACCATGTCCATACCCCAGACGGCGAACGGCCAAGTTAATGGGATGGTCCGTAATTCCATAGCCGGTACGTGTGTTTGGCGAGCGTACCTTTGACACCCGTCACATCTTGCCACCAAACGTTCGGCATCCGATAGAGCCGTAAGCCAGAAAAATCCGTGTCGATAAGCTTTAGCCACCAGAGACCTTGTAGATGCATGATGCCCGCAGTCGCCTTCGTGTATTTCCTTGAGAATCTGTCGGCCTTCTTCCGGCGCTACGCAGCGCAAGAAGACTCCTGTTGCGCTTCTCTTGTATAATTCTCCATTGATGATAGAATACCCCTTTGCTCGCCTCATGATCTGTCTTGCTAATACCTCCTGTTCTGGTAACTCGCCCCGTGATAGGTAGGCCAGGTATGGCTCTGTCCACTCGGGGATGGCGTGTACTGTGGCCACGTACTCCAAATCCGGGTCTTGATTTGCCAGTTCTTCCTCAGACTCGGTTTTAACTGATGGTCGCCACAACTCGTCCAGGAACACATTAGGTGGAACCGGCTCTCTACGCGAGCCGAGTCTGGCGAGTGCGTCTGCTGCCTCGTTTTTTCTTCTGTCTATGTGCTCCACCTCATACCCGGAAAAGCACCCGGCAACCATGTCGACTTCCCTGCGGTATGCTGCCATAGTTGCATCCTTTCTGTCCCAAGTTCCCGATACCTGTTGTACCACAAGATCCGAATCTCCGAAGCATCGTATTCTTTTAATGTTCATTTCCTTGGCTACCTTTAAACCATGCAACAGGGCCTCATACTCGGCCACGTTGTTTGAGCAATCAAAGTGAATTTGCAGTACGTAACTCAATTTGTCTCCCTTGGGCGATGTCAGCACTACTCCAGCTCCTGATCCCTCATATTGCTTTGACCCATCGAAGTGCATGGTCCATGACTCGGATTTTGGAACTGTGGTAGCCATACCTGTATGTGTCCAGTCGTTAACGAAATCAATTAAAGCTTGGGACTTGATTGCTGACCTGGGTTCGTAATTTATGTGATAATCTCCCATCTCTATTGCCCACTTGGCTATTCTTCCCGTCGTGTCCGAGTTTCTGATAATATCCGACATTGGTATTGAGCTGACCACCGTTATAGGATGTTCTTGGAAATACGGCTTCAACTTCCTGCTGGCCATGAAGACTCCGAACACCAACTTTTGCCAATGTGGATAGCGCTGCTTTGCTTCTGATAATACTTCACTGACGTAATAAACCGGCCTCTGAACCGGGTAACCTTTCCCGTCCTCTTTGCGCTCCACGACCACCACTGCGCTAACGGCTCGGGGGCCAGCTGCCACGTATAGCAACATAGGCTCTTTAGGACCCGGCGCCGCTAGTACTGGTGCTTCAGATAATTGCTTCTTTAGTGCTTCAAACGCTTCATCTGCCTCTTCGTCCCATACGAATTTATCCGATTTTCGCAAGAGCCGATACAAGGGTATTGTTTTTTCTCCGAGTCTAGATATGAACCGGCTCAAGGCTGCTACACAGCCCGTGAGCTTTTGAACGTGCTTCAAGTTCTCCGGCTTTTTCAAACTCTGGATTGCCTTGATTTTATCTGGATTTGCCTCAATTCCTCTCTCGGAAACTATGAAGCCGAGTAATTTCCCAGCCGGAACTCCGAATACGCACTTCGTTGGATTAAGCTTCATCTGGTACCTCCTCAGGTTTTTGAATGTCTCCTTTAGATCATCGATAAATGTCTCCGCCTTCCTGGTCTTGATGACCACGTCATCCACATAAGCATGGACGTTACGTCCGATTTGGTCCTCAAAGCACTTTTGAATACACCGTTGGTAAGTTGCGCCAGCGTTCTTCAACCCAAATGTCATAGTTTTATAACAAAAGGCCCCAAACGGGGTTATGAATGATGTTTTCTCCCAATCCTCCCTTTTGAGCTTAATCTGATGATACCCGGAATATGCATCCAGGAAGCATAACAGATCGCTTCCAGCTACTGCGTCTATAATCTGATCTATCCTTGGGAGCGCGAACGGATCCTTTGGGCAATGCTTGTTAAGACTAGTGAAGTCAATGCACATCCTCCACTCGTTGGTCTTTTTCATCACCAGAACCGGGTTAGCCAACCAATCCGGGTGAAATACTTCCATGATAAAGCCGGCTGCCAGTAGCCGAGCGATTTCTTCGCCTATAGCTTTCCTTCTTTCCTCATTCATTTTCCTCAAACCTTGTTTCACGGGCCTGGACTTGGGATCCACATGCAAACTGTGCTCAGCCAATTCTGTAGGGATACCCGGCATGTCGCTAGGTGTCCAGGCAAACACATCTGCATTCGAGCGAATGAACTCCACGAGCGCTCCCTCCTGCTTTTTTCCCAGGTTAGACCCTATGGTAAACTGCTTAGTAGAATCCCCTTCGACAAAATCTATCTTCTTGGTGTCTTGCGCTGCCTTGAATTTTGCTCTCTCATCCTCGGTATTCGGCTTTTTCAAGGCTGTTCTATCGTCCGGGTTTACTTGAGATCGGTAATATTCGAGCTCTTCCTTCCTGCATGCCTGCTCGGCCATAACTGAATCTCCTTCGTCGCACTCGGCCGCTATATCCCGGTTCCCATGTATAGTGATGGTCCGTTTAGGACCCGGGATTTTCAGCTGCAAATACACGTAGCACGGCCTAGCCATGAATTGGGCGTAAGCCGGCCTCCCCAACAGCGCGTGGTAAGGACTGCGCAACTTGACCACCTCGAACGTGAGCCACTCCACTCGATAATTATCCGTCGATTCCCCAAAAGCAACTTCCAAGGTGATCCTTCCCTCGGGGCTCGCCGAGTGACCCGGTACGATCCCGTGAAAGATTGTTGAACTTTTCTGCAGCTGGGACTCTTTGAGACTCATCCGTAAGAAGGTCTCCCAATAAAGGATGTTGATGCTACTTCCACCGTCCATCAGGACCTTCTTCAGCTCGTAACCATTAACATGTGGAGCAACCACCAACGCCAAGACTCCTGGACGCTCCACCTTTTCCGGATGATCTCTTCTACTCCACGTTATCTCTTGTTCCGCCCATCTAAGATACCCCGGCGCGGCTGATGAAACCGAATTTGCCGCTTGCTTTGATGTCTCTTTGTTCCTGCTAGAAGTTCCTGTAGTATGCACATGATATTGTCCTTTTAAGTTAGTCGTTCGTACCGTGTCGACGAAGATATTGATCCGGCCGACCGTCAATATAAATCCGGACTCGAGGTGATCCGATTCTGGCCCCCAGCCGGGATCGTCCACCAACTTTTCTTCTTCGTGGTCGATGTAGATTTCGCCAATGACAAGACCCTCCATGCCCTTCCGAGCTTCTCCCGTGATGTAAACACCTTTGGACGTAGGCCCCACGGTGGGCGCCAACTGTCGTGGGATAATCACGGCAGGTGTTACCAGGGGTAACTGATCTTGGGGCAAGTCGACACAGGCGTTCGGGAGAGGGTTTAGCTCAAAGGAAGACATGATACAACTTGATCTGACAGCCGGCAATCGAAGTCGCCGGATCTCTATTCTCGATACAATAACTCGATTAGGGTTTACACTGGATACTCGATACCACACGATATTGCTAGGATTCTTAGATCTCTGTGTCAATCTATACCCGAGGGTCGGTTTATATAGTACCCGTACCCCCCTAACTTACTTTACAAGGCACACCCGGGTCCTACCCAGACACGGCGTGCTAACCCTAACTTTCCTTTACAACACCCATAATCCGGGTCACTAGGCCCACGAGCTTGGGCCTCCACAAACATCTTTATCCCTAGCCGTATCCTGCTCACTGTCTCTGGGCCGGGTTATTCCTCGGATCTTGGCATACCGGGTTAGCATCCCCCCATCACCAGCTGATAGCTTCAAAGCTTCCGAGAACACAAGACAGGTAATCCTAGATCCTAAAGATCCGACAAAGTTTGTCGTAGTAGGAACTGGGATGACCGACAAATAGGAAAGCGAGCTCATCAAGTTCCTCCGTGAGAACTGGGACATTTTCGCATGGTGTCCTGCGTGAAGGGGAACGTAGCATAGAAAACAAAAATTTTCCTACGCGAGAGATACCCGAAAGGCCAAGATCTAATCTATGAGACGAAGTGCAACGGGCAACAAGAGGGTTAAGGAGAACACATACCCTCGAAGACTCAAAGTGGTACGAGATCAAATCTCGTTGTTGGCGTAGTCGTACTCACACCGATCCCGATAGCGAGAAGATGGCACCGCAATCCGGCGGTGCATCCGTGATCGGTCACACGTACGGTTGATGACGACCTCCGTTCCCTCGTTCCAGCGGGGCGTGGAAGTAGAGGATCCCTCGGAACTCCAGCAGCACGACAACGTGGTGGTGGTGAAGAATCCCACGGTCAGGGCTTCGCCAAGCCGGAGACCATGAAATGGAGCAGCGGGTGGAGGGAAATGGAAGTGGCCAAGTGTGTGGAGGAGGGAGAGCTCTCACCCTCCTTTTATAGGAGAGGGGGGAGGAAGCCCAAGGGGGGTGCGGCCAGCCCCATGGTGTGCCCCCACCTCTTCCCTCATGATGTGAGTGGACACTCCACTCACACCCACTCATTTTCCTTTAAACCCCACTTAGAAAATCCAAGAGTTTTTCTTTAATAAATCAATAAAACATTTTTATTTCTTTATTTCAGAATTTGTTAATTCTATTAACAAACATTTGCATAAAGCACCTCGAATTATTTGTTAATTCTATTAACAACCATTCGACGAAAAACCCCTTGAACTATTTCAATTTTCCCCGAAACAATTTCGGTGCTGTCCAAAATATTCTTCGATATTCCGTATCCTCTCAAACGCATCATCGAACCTTAAGTGTGTCACCCTACGGTTCGCGAATAAGATAGACATGATCGAGACTCCTCTCTGATCAATAATCAACAGCGGGATCTGGAGATCCGTGATGACTCCTATATATTCAACGATGACTCTCGTGATCGTGTGAACCAACAACGCCGTGAAGTATTCCCTTTGTCTCGCGATATTTTACTTGTCCGAGATTCGATCATTGGTATCAACCATACCTTGTTCAATCTCGTTACCGACAAGTACTCTTTTCTTGTTCCCGTGATATAACATCCTTGTGATCATATCACGTGCTTGCAAGCGGTTTCGATGTGATATCACCGAGAGGGCCCAGAGTATATCTCTCCGTCATTTGGATGGACAAATCCCACTCTTGATCCATGATCCTCAACTAATACTTTCCGAATACTTAACGACACCTTTATAGTCACCCTGTTACGGTGTGACGTTTGATGCCATCAAAGCACTCTTCCGGTATCAGTGATTGACATGATCTCAAGGTCTAAGGAATAAGTTACTTCGTATGTTTGATATAACAATGTAAACTAAATGACTTGATCGCATTGCTATATTCTCTTTGGGTATATGTTCATCACATCATTCTTCTAATGACATGACCCCGTTATTAATAACATCCAATGTTCATGATCAGGAAACCTTGATCATCTATTAATCAACGAGCTAGTTAAAAGAGAGGCTTTACTAGGAACCATTGTTTGTTTATTAAGCACACATGTATCAACGTTTCCAGTTAATACAATTCTAGCATGAGAAATAAACATTCATCATAAACAAGGAATAAGATAATAACCATTTTATTATTGCCTCTCGGGCATATTCCCTTCAGTCTCCCACTTGCACTAGAGTCAATAATCTAGTCTGTAAGCACTTTAACACATATGGCGTACCAGTGTTATTACCATGCTTCGCATGCGGTAAACATCATCAAAAAGATCTGAACTGTTCAGGTCCTATTGTATTTGCATGTTCTTTGCGTCTACACGCATCACTCATTCTCTAATGAGATGGCTTTGTATATATATAGTCAATTCGTGAAAACTTAATTCCTCAGCTTAAACTGATGTCACTAACATTGTGAAAATGTAGCTTCATAGTGTTAGCATTCTTGGAAACTCACCAAGTTCCGGTGATACCTTAATTCCTCAGCTTAAACTGATGTTACTAACATTGTGAAAATGTAGCTTCATAGTTTCAGCATTCTTGGAAATTCACCAAGTTCAATAAAGAACTCCTTGACACAAAATACGCTTATAATTAGTTGTCAACACAACGATATACTTTAGCCTTTGTTGTAGTATCTGTCACAATATTTTAATTTTGAAACTCTTTCAAATCCAGCATGGAACTTTCTTCCATCCTATTGTGCTACCCTTCATCACATATTTTAATTGAGATAAAATTACTTGAATAAATGACAAGACTATTAGTGTAACATATTACAACTATTATTTTGTCATTACTATATAGGAAAACATATCCTTAGCATTTCTAAAATGACACAAGGATCTCTCCCACTGTTGTCTAATCATCATATGAATTATCCTACTATAACATTTTATAGCATAGGACTCATCTGGTTGTGTACATAGCATGGAAACATGACTTAGAAATCTCAATTTCAATGATGCTCATCATGTGTCAAAACACATGAATCTTGCTCAATTATTTTCCATGTGACAAGAACTCCTTCTTATCAATTGTATATTGACTTACTTCAATATTTCATCTATGTAATTTGGCTTCAATCATATCAGGCGCTTCAATCCATCTTTTATAGATATCGATGCCCAATATCTTCTAAGCCTTTCATCAATATGAAATCTTAACCGTGTTAATTTAAAATACATATTTTCCAATCAACCATATGTCATCTACATAAAGTATTGGAAATATGTCATAACGCTCCCACTTAATTTCTTGTAACTCTACAAGCATCTTTATCATTCATGATGGAATCAAACTCTTTTGATAACTTCATTAAGGTAAAGATTTCAACTTCGTTATGCTCACTTCAACCATTGAAGTGCGCATGCCTTTCTAGCAACCTTTTGAATTTTACAAAACTCTCAGACTGTGTCAAGTACACATCCTTGAACAAACTTCCTCGAGAGGAGAATTGGTTTTGTTATTCAACATCCATATCATAATATGTAACTTTGCTAGAACTATCTGCAAAGACTAAGCATCACTACGGAAGATCAAAATCTTGTAGTAGTGAACTCTTTGAACTTCGTCGAAAACAACTTTTCGATAAGTATCCATGTCTTTGTCGCTATATAGACCCTTTTGCTATCGTTAGGCATCATTCCTATTGAAAGGACTACCAAGTCACATACTTGATATTCATACAAGGATACTATGGCGGATATAATGACTCATAGTCAATTTTACGAAGTCAGTGCCCATCATTTGCTTCCTTTATAAGGTCCAGGTCCTTTGTTGTCAAAACAACACTTTATACTTAAACCACAAGTTGTTCAAAGTACAAAGTTTTTGGACTTTTTTGCTACAGTTCGCAAACTCATTTGAAGTATCTACAACATTTGTAGTGTCTTCTACTTAGTCAAAATAGTAAACCCCGGAACAACTTCCAGTGCTGCGCTACTCTTGACATGATAACGGAGATTTTGTAATCTTGTTGAGTTTGTACCGTGCTCCCACTCACTTGTTTCGCAAGAACTACTTTCTCGAGAAATCAACCCTTACTGACAAACAACATTTGTCTTTTGGTTCGGTGATAGGAGAAATACCCAATGTTTTATTTGGGATAACCTTATAAACATATATTTATCCTATTTTGGTTGTAAACATTTTACACATGCTATGCATACCAAAACTTAAGAAAGTGACAATTCGGGTCACTACCCAAACCATATCTTATATGTTGTCAATTTCAGCGGATCATGATGGTACTCTTTTCAGTGGAAAAACGGTTGTCACTAATGTATAAACTACAAAATTATAATGGCAATTTTATTAATCTTACCATGTCAAACAGGGTTTGATTTTGTCTTTTGAATACTCCAATCTAATGTGGGGTATTCGAGAAGTATAAGTTGTAGAACAATTTTGCAACTTCTCAGATGTTTTGCTAAACTTGTAACTCAAACTTTATCCTTTATGATCCAATCATAAAAACTTTATTATCTTGTTACATTGATTTTAACTTCATATTAACAACATTTTGAACCAATTCAAAATGTCAAACTCTGTTCCCTTTAAATAGATATACTCACATATCTACTTAAATCATCGACAGAATTTTATGAAGGAAAAATTAATCCACCATACATGACTACACATAATGGACTATATACATCAATATGTATAATCTCCACTAAATTAGTCGTCCATTCTACTTTGGCCTAAGAACGGAATTCTAGTCATCTTTTGGAAGAGGTCTCATAAGCGTCAATTTATTCAAAACAAAATGACTCCGGAAGTCCATCAATATGGAGTTCCTTCATGTTTTCCTTTCCGATATGAACTAAAATGGTGGTGTCACAATTTAAGTGAAAATCTTTTACGTCTTGCAACGTTTAGCATTCAGTCTTATAGATGTTTACTTTACCAACATGATTTATATTAACATATCCATCAATTATGGAATATGGTCATCGTTTGAACAATCTCATTTGTTCTCACAAAAGACTAGAACAAAATAACAAATTATTAAGTTCTTCAAATAAATCTTGACTGTTTGGTTCGATACGACAATGAACACAATAACACTTTACTTATGTTCTTGTCATAATCGATTCCACATCTATTACTAGTTCCTTTTAGGCCCTTGTATTTCTTTCATTGTGTTGCTTTGTATGACAACTCATACCAACCAATGTGGTATCAAAATACCCAAAAATACTTTGTTAACTAGTAATACATCTATAACTTGTATATCAAGCATATACTCCTGAGCTGGACTTTCCGGTTATCTTCTTTTTCTGCCATATATCTTTTTGTAATTCTATTTTCAATATTCCCTTTCCTTTACAGAAGAATCATTCAACATCAAACAATGCTAGTCTTACTAGCTCATTTTCTTTGGCGTGTTAGTCATATACTATCATCCATTGAGTCATACTTTGAGTTTGATTGTTCTACTAATATCACCATATTAATAGCATTCTTCTAGATTCCACTCTTAACAATTTCCAAGTAAGGTAAAATACTTTACCCATACTTCTAATCCATCCCATCATAACAATTTTATGATTAAGTTACTATAGCTCGAAGGAAGGGATTTAGAGGATAATTTTGAGCATCCAATTTCTTGGAATATTCAAACGCCTAGCGTCTTCAATCATTGCATATATTCAGATAATATAAGCAAACATTGTCACGCTAAATTATACTCAGTCATGTTGCCACAAATAAGTTTCTAGATATCAATATATCTTTCACTTGATTGTTTCTGAAAACAACTCTTTTCAGTCCCTAAATCACCTTGATCAACAAAACATTCTTTTGAAGATAAAGTAATACGGAAGCAACCATGACTCTGGATTCTAAGTAGGAATTATTTGCTCTCTAGATTAATCAATCATTAACCACATGGAGCTAGGTAGGAAATACCAAAAATTTACAATAGGACTCAATTTTAAATTTCACTAATACGGTACCAATCTTAAATGGTATTTACCAGATCATAACAGTTATATCTCAATTAACAATCTAAGTGTAAGATAGTTATGAGGATGCCAATGACTACTACAAGTTGTGCAAATTCACTTTGATTTGTTGTTCATGATAAATAAGTTCAAGTTAATTCAAATTAAGCCATGAACTCCCACTCAAAAACAACATCCCTCTTAGTCGTCTTTAGTGATTACACGAACCAAATTCACTACACCAAAACCGATCATCACGTGAGATGATGTAGCTTCAAAGGCGAACATTGACATGTTCATCATATCATCCATATGACTCATGCTTTACCTTTCGGTTACGTGTTCCGAGGCCATGTCTGTACATGCTAGGCTCGCCAAGTAGAACCGTAGTATTGCGTGTGTTTCAAGGCCATGTCTGTACATGCTAGGCTTGAAAACACCCGTTGTATGCGAACGTTGAGTCTATCACACCCGATCATCACGTGGTGTCTCGAAACGACGAACTTTCTTAACGGTGCATACTTAAGGAAGAACACATTATTATCTTGATATTAAGTGAGAGGGATCATCTTATAATGCTAGCAACGTTATCTAAGCAAAACAAGATGCATAAAAAGGATCAACATCACAGACATCACATGAAAGGATAACGTGATATGATATGGTCCTTCTTGCACTTGATCTCCATCATGTGCATTATGGTATGATCTCAATCATTCCACCGGCGTGGTACCAAGTACCACGGTACCCCAAACTTGATTGTCCATCAATAAGAAGACAACCATATGGATACCTTCCGGTATATCAATAATTTACAAAATAGATCATCTCATAATCAAATTTGTAATATTGATCATATCAATTCACATGCCCATCAAAAACTAGTTAGACGCTTCTAATTTATTTTTGCATATTTTACGTGGCTTAGGGCTTTCGAGGATAGAACCGTTCATACCTACGAACATCAACCACAACGTTGATAAACACATTTTTAACAACCCTTCATAGATTAGATCTTAACTATAGTAGGAGAAACAGACACCCGCAAGCCACTTATGCAATACAAGTTGCATGTCAGTTGTGGAACAAGTCTCATGTACGTGGACATGTAAGGTTAGTCCGGGCCGCTTCATCCCACTATGCCACTAAGATCATAAAATAGTCAAGGAGGTAATAACATGATCATCAACGCCCACATACACCTATGTGTTCTACCCGTACAAAACATCTACGCATAGATCCGGCTCTGATACCACTGAAGGGGAACGTAGCATAGAAAACAAAAATTTTCCTACGCGAGAGATACCCGAAAGGCCAAGATCTAATCTATGAGACGAAGTGCAACGGGCAACAAGAGGGTTAAGGAGAACACATACCCTCGAAGACTCAAAGTGGTACGAGATCAAATCTCGTTGTTGGCGTAGTCGTACTCACACCGATCCCGATAGCGAGAAGATGGCACCGCAATCCGGCGGTGCATCCGTGATCGGTCACACGTACGGTTGATGACGACCTCCGTTCCCTCGTTCCAGCGGGGCGTGGAAGTAGAGGATCCCTCGGAACTCCAGCAGCACGACAACGTGGTGGTGGTGAAGAATCCCACGGTCAGGGCTTCGCCAAGCCGGAGACCATGAAATGGAGCAGCGGGTGGAGGGAAATGGAAGTGGCCAAGTGTGTGGAGGAGGGAGAGCTCTCACCCTCCTTTTATAGGAGAGGGGGGAGGAAGCCCAAGGGGGGTGCGGCCAGCCCCATGGTGTGCCCCCACCTCTTCCCTCATGATGTGAGTGGACACTCCACTCACACCCACTCATTTTCCTTTAAACCCCACTTAGAAAATCCAAGAGTTTTTCTTTAATAAATCAATAAAACATTTTTATTTCTTTATTTCAGAATTTGTTAATTCTATTAACAAACATTTGCATAAAGCACCTCGAATTATTTGTTAATTCTATTAACAACCATTCGACGAAAAACCCCTTGAACTATTTCAATTTTCCCCGAAACAATTTCGGTGCTGTCCAAAATATTCTTCGATATTTCGTATCCTCTCAAACGCATCATCGAACCTTAAGTGTGTCACCCTACGGTTCGCGAATAAGATAGACATGATCGAGACTCCTCTCTGATCAATAATCAACAGCGGGATCTGGAGATCCGTGATGACTCCTATATATTCAACGATGACTCTCGTGATCGTGTGAACCAACAACGCCGTGAAGTATTCCCTTTGTCTCGCGATATTTTACTTGTCCGAGATTCGATCATTGGTATCAACCATACCTTGTTCAATCTCGTTACCGACAAGTACTCTTTTCTTGTTCCCGTGATATAACATCCTTGTGATCATATCACGTGCTTGCAAGCGGTTTCGATGTGATATCACCGAGAGGGCCCAGAGTATATCTCTCCGTCATTTGGATGGACAAATCCCACTCTTGATCCATGATCCTCAACTAATACTTTCCGAATACTTAACGACACCTTTATAGTCACCCTGTTACGGTGTGACGTTTGATGCCATCAAAGCACTCTTCCGGTATCAGTGATTGACATGATCTCAAGGTCTAAGGAATAAGTTACTTCGTATGTTTGATATAACAATGTAAACTAAATGACTTGATCGCATTGCTATATTCTCTTTGGGTATATGTTCATCACATCATTCTTCTAATGACATGACCCCGTTATTAATAACATCCAATGTTCATGATCAGGAAACCTTGATCATCTATTAATCAACGAGCTAGTTAAAAGAGAGGCTTTACTAGGAACCATTGTTTGTTTATTAAGCACACATGTATCAACGTTTCCGGTTAATACAATTCTAGCATGAGAAATAAAGATTCATCATAAACAAGGAATAAGATAATAACCATTTTATTATTGCCTCTCGGGCATATTCCCTTCACTGCGGACATGCCAGGCGTACCCAGGGAACTTGCTTAGCATCAACTCAAGGTGATTCCAGGATCTAAACCCGTCAAACAAGGTCTCCGTCGATTTGACGGAAGAAGACGGAAGGCTATTGGCAAGGAGATTATCCGGCTTTTGGCAGCAGATTTTATCCGGGAAGTTATACATACTGAATGGTCAGCAAACCCAGTATTAGTCCCAAAGAAAGACAATACTGCCCTTAGAATGTGTATAGATTATACCGGTTTGAACAAGTTGTGTCCAAAAGATAGATTTGCGTTACCGCGAATCGATCAAATAATAGATGCCACTGCTGGCTCTGAGCTTTTATGTTTTTTGGATGCATATTCCGGGTATCATCAAATACGCATGAAGGAAGAAAATCAAATCAAAACCTCCTTCATAACCCCATATGGGACGTACTATTACATAACCATGTCATTTGGCCTGAAGAACGCCAGTGCAACTTACCAGCGTTGCATGCAACGATGTTTGCATAGTCAGATTGGCAAAAACGTCCATGTTTACGTGGATGACATTGCTGTCGTGTTCAAGGAAAAAGATACACTCCTTGAAGATTTGCGAGAAACCTTCGAAAATTTGCGCACTTATAAGATGAAGCTAAATCCATTAAAGTGCGTATTCGGGGTTCCCTCAGGAAAACTTCTCGGTTTCATCGTTTCTCATAGAGGAATAGAAGTAAACCCAGAAAAAATCAAAGCAATCTTAAACATCTCCAAGCCTACGTGCGTAAAAGACGTACAAAGATTGACGGGTTCTGCAGCAGCCGTTAGCAGGTTTATTAGCCGGCTAGGGGACAAAGCTCTGCCACTATACAAGTTGTTGAAGAAATCCGACAAATTCGAGTGGACAGAAGAAGCAGATGCAGCATTAACCCAGTTGAAAGAAACTTTGATGAAAGCTCTGATTTTGGCATCCCCAAAAGACGAAGAACCTATGTTATTGTACCTTACGGCTACAAACCGGGTTATTAGTGCGGTGATAGTTGTGGAAAGGAAGAAAGACGAACAAAGCATACCAGATCAGCATCCAGTATACTATGTAAGCGAAGTTTTCTCCGAGTCCAAACAAAGGTACCCACACTATCAAAAACTGGCATATGGCGTATTTTTCGCATCTCGGAAACTTCGTCATTACTTCCAAGGACATTCCATAACAGTGGTATGTAAAGCACCGCTAGGGGATATAATAAACACTGCGAAGGCAGCTGGCCGAGTAGCCAAATGGGGCATCGAGCTAGCAGCATTCGACATTAAGTACCAACCCAGGACGGCAACAAAATCGCCGACTGGACAGAAGCAATGGAAAAAACTCCAATGTCGGAGCCCGAGTACTGGATTATACACTTTGACGGATCCAAGATGAAGGAGGGCGCTGGAGCTGGTGTAGTCCTAAAATCCCCTAAAGGAGACACAATGGAGTATGTATTACAAATACACTTCAATGCCAGTAATAACGTGGTAGAATACGAGGCTCTGCTTCATGGCTTGCATATTGCAAAGGAAATAGGTGTTAAGCGCATCTTATGCTATGGCGACTCAGATTTGGTACAGCACCAGCTCAACCAAACTTGGGACGCAAAAAGTCCCATCATGGTCGAATATCGGAGAACGGTGGACGAGTTTGCAATCTGCTTCTTGGGATTTGAAGTACTCCATGTCAAAAGGGAGGAAAACTGGAACGCGGACGCATTAGCCCGCATGGGATCAAAAAGGGTGAAAACTCCACCACCAGGTGTGTTTGTCCAACATTTGTACGAATCATCGATAAAAGGTGGAGATGTCGACTATCCTCTGGTTTCCGAATCAATTGAAGTCATGCTCGTTAACCCGGAATGGACAATTCCATATTTAAACTTCTTAGTCGATCAGAAGTACCCGGAGGGAGCAGACGAAGTCTTGCAAAGACAGATACAACGTCGATGCAAAGGATACACGGTAATCAATGGTTGCCTGTACAAACGCAGTACTATCAGAATTTTTCTGCGATGTATTTCGCCAGAAGAAGGACGAGAAATCCTGCAAGAAATCCATGCAGGAGATTGCGGACATCATGCTCAATCAAAAAGCATAGTCAAAAAAGCATTCCGCGGAGGGTTTTTCTGGCTAACAGCCAAGACAGACTCCGAGCACATAGTAAACACATGTGCCGGATGTCAGTATTACGCCAAGCAGACAAATATGCCAGCCCAAGCACTCAAAACTATCCATATTACATGGCCGTTCGCGGTCTGGGGGCTAGATATGATGGGACCATTCAAAACTGCAAGAGGCGGACTTACACATCTACTCGTTGCAGTGGATAAATATACCAAGTGGGTGGAGGCCAAACCCACCAAAAAACTTGACGGTGTAACTGCCAGAAATTTCATTATTGACATAGTCATGAGATATGGCGTTCCACATAGCATAATAACCGACAACGGGACAAATTTCTCTATTGGAGAGTTGGCAAAATATTGCCGACAAACGGGAATTCGCCTAGATCTCGCATCTGTGGCACACCCGCAATCCAATGGACAGGTTGAACGAATGAATAGTTCAATCCTGCAAGGAATACGCCCAAGACTCGAATTCCCTCTTCATAGAGCAGCTGGAGCATGGGTGGAAGAGTTACCCTCTGTGATTTGGAGCATTCGAACCATGCCAAATAGGTCAACAGGGCAAACCCCGTTTTTCCTAGTTTATGGTGCGGAAGCAATTCTCTCAACGGACATGATCCATGACAGCCCGAGAGTGCAGGATTTCGATGAATCAGATGCCGAAAGCGCACGGCAGGATGCCGTCGATCTCTTAGGAGAGGAACGAGAACTTGTGCTTCAAAGATCTGCCATCTACCAGCAAGGTTTACGACGTTATCATAGTCGGAAAATCAGGCATCGTTCTTTCAAAGAAGGTGACCTATTGCTAAGATTGGTGCAGCAAAGAAAGCATAAACTGGCCCAGTATGGGAAGGACCATTCATCATCAGTAAAGCCATGAAAAATGGATCATACTATCTTGTAGACATTCGAGATACGGAAGATGATCCCGAGAAGCCGAATCGCAAAAGAAAGAGAAAGAAAGATGATGAACTAGGAGAGACAAAGAGGCCCTGGAGTATCCAGCAGTTACATCCCTTCTATACTTAGTTCAATTTCTATGTAAACATCTTTGAGATCATGAAATAAATTTGTCGGAATCCATACTTCTATGTTTTACATATTCCGCCTTTTCTATTTCCCAATGCTCTTTCAAAATAATCAATGTTAACCCGAATTGTGCCTGCGTGCTCGGAGTCAAAAAACTGAACGATTTTCAGCCTAAAAATAAGGCTTAAGGAAACCCAGATTGTGCCTGCGTGCCTGAGTTTCATATAAAAATTCCTTAGCTATTCTGTAAATATTATCTGATAGTTTTTGTGCTGGGTCACTGAAGCTAGTAAGCAAAAAATGCCTTTAGCATGATCCCTGTTTCCGAGTTTTAGACTGACCGGTCATTCCCAGTCACTCGGCGTGAAGATTAAAACGCTATCAAGCCATTTAAAGCACTAAGGACAGTTAAAGCATACAAACCAGAGAATTTAGAAGATAAAGGAATGATAACCCGGAAAAACTTGCAAAGTAATTATATAACATTAAACTGCAAAAGGCGGAGTACTTGTTTATTCAAAAGGATAGAAGCATTACAATAATGTTTACAACATAAGTTCGGTAATGCTCCTATTTTCTATTGCCCCAGGACCCGGATTCCTCCTTCAAGCATCTGAGTCATCTTCGCTGGAGGATTCTTCTGGAGTGTCCGGGATTGCCTCCTCCGGGTAGAAGATGGAGAGGTTGACCATGGAAGCAATCTTGGTTGCATGACCTTTAATCTCGTCGAAGATGGTGGTCCGTTGGGTGTCCGTATATCCTTGTGGGGTGCCGGACGCCACACGACAAGATTTGTGTGACGCCCCGAGATCGGGCACTATGCAGATTTCAGCATTCCCGCCAAATCCGCATAATAACCGATTCCAGGTTGCCATTTATGATAACATTACAATAGTTCACGAATATTCCACAATTACAACAGCAACAGATAGATACAAGATGACTCGAACGAGCCAGGGTTACAACTGATACATTACAAAGATCCAAATAACAGCGGAAGAAAAAAACGTCCATCTACGGACAAGATCCAAATTGGACTAAGAGTCCTGAAGATAACCGAAGGCGTCCAATCCCTGCCCAGGCCAAGCCGGAGGGATTCCCAAGCTAACGTCGTCAGACTTCAAACCTGTTGACTGCAATTTGGAATTTGCAGCCACGAAAGAGATTCGTGGGTCAGTACGGTTAAGTACTGGCAAGGGGGAGAAAGCCCATACTCACAAGTTACCGGCGTAGCCAGTCATCACAAGATACAAATACTTTAGGATCAACGGAAAGGAAAGGGGTATGGCAATTAAGCTACAGCAGGCTGCACTAACCAACTACAGAGATTCTAGTACTTCCAACTATCAGAAAGGAGATAAGATCGAGTGATAGTAACCAACTGGAAGATAACTTCAAACAAACCCATCCTGGATCTCGCCCCTTATCCGAAGAAGCAATCCGAGGATAACTCACACCGTGGTATTAAAGATGAGTCAAGTTTGTTGTGTGAATAACCTGTTACTAGTCAAGTTATTAATCATTGGGTGTAACATGTTTGATCATTATGTTTAAGTTGTCCTGAGTACTTGTTAGCCAGTACTTTCACCAAGTAATCCATAACCGCGGAAAACACGGCTTCTCGAGAAGATTATCCCTGCAGGGGTGCACCATAGTAACCACACTCATGAATATCCCGCCAGATGGAATGCCTCCCACCAAGCGGGGCACTCAACACAATCCAACCCTTCTTCGCATCAAGCCCAAAGAACCTTGGGCGCACGGCTAATCGAGCCCAGAAGAAAATGGACCCTCATAGCACTCTAAGAACGTGTCCCCCTATATGCCGACTACGAAAGTTCCACCCGGGTACCAAGGGCTCGCAAGATCATGCATGCAGCAAATGGAAAAACCCGAACTAAATGAGGCGATTTGGACGAGATGCGAATCGGGTCAAACTGAGGGGGAGCCCATACTCCCCAAATGCGGGTAGTGCGCTCATCATGGATCAGTAGACAAGACCCTTTTCCTATTAGGGTCGACACTAGCAGGCCTCAAAACCACAAAGGGCCTCCTGCCGGTGCCTTATCATCAAATTATTATTATTATTACCATTAGCAATTAACAGGTTTGATTGATTAACATCGAGCCCCCAGAACATAACGGAGTAATAACAGAAAGTAACGGATAACAGACTCGAGCAAAACAACCTAAGCAAGATAGTAAGACACAGGCTCAAGCAAAGGTTATAGGTAGGGAGGTGAGGCAATATCAAGGTTAAGGGATTCATGTGATGGGTTCGTAACAGAAACAACTACCACTAAGGCTAGCAGAAAAGAATCAACGGAAAGAATCGGTAACAGGTGATGAAAGACGCCCCGGGATCGGGCACTATGCAGATTTCAGCATTCCCGCCAAATCCGCATAATAACCGATTCCAGGTGGTCATTTATGATAACATTACAACAGTTCTCGAATAATCCACAATTACAACAGAAACAGATAGATACAAGATGACTCAGAAGAGCCAGGGATACAACTGATACAATACAAAGATCCAAATAACAGCGGAAGAAACAAACGTCCGTCTACGGACAAGATCCAAATTGGACTAAGAGTCCTGAAGATAACCGAAGGCGTCCAATCCCTGCCCAGGCCAAGCCGGAGGGATTCCCAAGCTAACGTCGTCAGACTTCAAACCTGTTGACTGCAATTTGGAATTTGCAGCCACGAAAGAGATTCGTGGGTCAGTACGGTTAAGTACTGGCAAGGGGGATAAAACCCATACTCACAAGTTACCGGCGTAGACAGTCATCACAAGATACAAATACTTTAGGATCAACGGAAAGGAAGGGGTTATTGCGAATAATTGACAGCAGGCTGCACTAACCAACTACAGAGATTCTATTACTTCCAACTATCAGAAAGGGGATAAGATCGAGGTTTGTAACCAACTGAAAGTAAATCCAAACAAACCCATCCTGGACCTCGCCCCTTTAGCCAAAGAAGCAACCCGAGGATAACTCACACAGTTGTATTAAAGGTGAATCAAGTTATTGTGTGAATAAACCTATTACTAGTCAAGTTGTTAATCATGGGGTGTAACATGGTTGATCATTATGTTTAAGTTGTCCTGAGTACTTGTTAGCCAGTACTTTCACCAAGTAATCCATAACCGCGGAAAACACGGCTTCTCGAGAAGATTATCCCTGCAGGGTTGCACCATAGTAACCGACACTCATGAATATCCCGCCAGATGGAATGCCTCCCACCAAGCGGGGCACTCAACACAATCCAACCCTTCTTCGCATCAAGCCCAAAGAACCTTGGGCGCACGGCTAATCGAGCCCAGAAGAAAATGGACCCTCATAGCACTCTAAGAACGTGTCCCCCTATATGCCGACTACGAAAGTTCCACCCGGGATCCAAGGGCTCGCAAGATCATGCATGCAGCAAATGAAAAACCCGAACTAAATGAGGCGATTTGGACGAGATGTGAATCGGGTCAAACTGAGGGGGAGCCCATACTCCCCAAATGCGGGTAGTGCGCTCATCATGGATCAGTAGACAAGACCCTTTTCCTATTAGGGTCGACACTAGCAGGCCTCAAAACCACAAGGGGCCTCCTGCCGGTGCCTTATCATCAAATTATTATTATTATTACCATTAGCAATTAACAGGTTTGATTGATTAACATCGAGCCCCCAGAACATAACGGAGTAATAACAGAAAGTAACGGATAACAGACTCGAGCAAAACAACCTAAGCAAGATAGTAAGACACAGGCTCAAGCAAAGGTTATAGGTAGGGAGGTGAGGCAATATCAAGGTTAAGGGATTCATGTGATGGGTTCGTAACAGAAACAACTACCACTAAGGCTAGCAGAAAAGAATCAACGGAAAGAATCGGTAACAGGTGATGAAAGGCAGCCATATGGCATGCAAGTGAGTATACTTGCCTGAGATCCCGCAAGGTAGCAGAACTTGTCGTTGCTCACATCATCTCAACGTCCTATCCGGGAAGAAGCAATGAACCTCGAACAAACACCGGAATGCAACAATTACTACTACGGCAAAAGATCCAGCATGATCAAGATATGGATGCATGACAACTTAATTGATGCATAGAAATAAACTAGTTGACAAGATAAACAGATTTAAATGGACCCATATGCAATTTGAGTTGCATATGAACAGCCCAAAAATTATGGTTGAAACAATTGTTTTCCGACTAATCAACAGGTGAAGGTGGCTTAGCATGATGCATGGATGAGGGAAACAGCAAAATAACAACATTAGAAATAATTTAAGATAGGGTGTAGCACTTTAGAATTTTATTATTAACTTAGGGAATTTTGGGTGCCTTAAAGGGAACACACAAGTATTTGTTGTTTTCAACCATTTAAAATGTTCAAAACAAATAACAAAGTTGATATTTGAAAAGGTTATCAAATTTTAGTTGGATTACATGTTTCACATTTTGAAATTGGAATTAGGATTATTTAATTATGAATTAAACAATATTAAACAATTTTTAATTGAATTAAACAAGATTTAAATTGTTTAGGCAATTTAAATTATTCAGAACATAAAACAAAATTTATATTTGAATAGGTTATTTAAAATGGTATGGAAAACATATTTTATTTGCATGAGTTGGAATTATTATGAATTACTTATTGAATTTAGAAATTTGCAATTTAATTATTTGAATTCAAATTTAAATTGCATTTTGAAAGTTCAAAACAGAAAACAAAAAGCATATTTGAAAAGTTTAGAAAATTTGGAGTGGGATACATATAGAATTTGTGTGGTTTGGAGTTGTGGTTTGAAAGATAGGGCCAAAAGAAGTTTAGGGGTATTTCTAGAATTTGCAGGGACTTGTTTGTGCTGGAAACAGATGGTGGAGGGACTCCGGTGCAAAAACAGAAAAGGCAGGGGCCTGGATACGAAATCACCAGATCCAGATCTGGGCGAATTGCACCCAGGCAGAGCCAGCCACAGAGGCTGACCTGCGGGGCCAGCGCCACGCGGCTGCTGACAAGGCGGGAGGGGTCACCGACGGGTGGACCCGCCACCGCGCGGTAATTAGTGAAAAAAGGTGGAGCAAAGCGCTCCACGGGGGTTCGAACCCGGGACTTGTACCGCGCGCGAGAGGGACAGGACCACTACGCTACTGCGGATGGTTTGTAGTACCACCGCGCGGAGTCCTTTTGAGAGAGAAAAAAGCGGGTAACTGAACTTGGTTGTCTGAAACTGAATCGGTACAGACCCCGATCGTGGTACTCGACAGGGAACAGGGGAGGCCGGCGATGGATGCGTGCTCGCGCTGCCCGCGAGGGCTCGGGCCGGCGAGCAGCCGTGGGCGTGCGGTGGTGGGCGGGGCGGACAGAGGGAGATCGAGGGAAGGGAGCGGCTGTTACCTGCGGGAGGTCGTCGTCGTCGTTCAGAACGGAATCGGAAACGGAGGAAACTCCGGCGATGGCGCGGCCGGCTCGGGCCTCCTCCCGCCGCCGCGTCTTCAGCAAAGTTGAAGAGGGATCGACCCCGGTTCCATTCCCGGAGTTGGTGCTCCTCGAGGTGGACGGGGGGAACGGCGATGAGGGGAGGAAGGTGGCGGTTTGGGTGGTCTCCGGTGGTTCAGAAGGTGCAGGTTTTTCAGAGACAGAGAGGAGCTCGGGGAAGAAAGGAAGGGGGGAACGGCGGCGCTAGGTCTAGGGCTAGGGATAGGTAGGCTCTAGGGTTGGCAGCCGAGGGGGAAGCTATATGGGGCGAGGTGCTTGGTACGGCAGGCATCTTGGAGGGGGGAGGAGGATCGGAGGGCTCTGAAGGTGTTCGTACGAAGAAGAAGACGACAACAGGAGAAGGGTAGCGGGCCAGCAAGTTTGGTGGGCTGGGGAGAGAAGGAAAAATAGGGGGGTGGGCTTTAGGGAGAAAGAGGATGGGGCTGCCCTCTCCTTGCCCTTTTTTTTTTCTTTTGATTTTTTTTTTTTTTGCAAAGGAAATGAAAGGGAGAGATAGAAAAGGATTTGGGGATTGTTTTATTAAATACTTTTATTATTTTTCTCAAAACAGAAAAAAAAAGGAAAGCAATGTTAGCCTTACTTTCACAGAGTTGAAATTTTAATTGAAATAAAATTGTTAGTTGAATTTTCCAAATAAATTTTGGGTGTTTAGTTGATAATGAAATTTTTATTAATTTGCAACACAACAACAACAAAGGTAGTTTAAAAAATTACTTTCAACAACTTAAATTATTAGTGTGATATTAATTTGTTAGGTGATTCTCAAATAGGGTTTGGTTGGAATTTTGGAAATAAACAAATGTTATTTAATAGGTTCAAGCAATTAGGAAAACATTATTAGCTTTAAGTTGTTTGCAAAATTTTAATTTTAAAATTCCCACTTGAAAATTTGCCAAGTAGGATTTGATTTGAATTGAATGTGTTGTTTGAATTTACCACTAGGGTGTTGAACAATTTAAATTGTTTTTTGGATTTTTGAGTGGTTTGGAAAACATGATGCAATGCTAATGATGCATGGGATGCAAAAAGTAAACAACCAACTTCTATCTAGGGTAACACCCCAGGTGTTACAGACGACACCACTAACAAGGGATTGCGCCCTCGCAATCCACCTGCTAACCCGGGAGGGGAAAGAAGTTCAACTATCGATTCTTCGTGCTTCCAGTTGATCTTCTCGACACCACTAACAAGGGCTTCTCGACACCACTAACAAGGGATTCTTGCTGGGAGTGATGACGATGTTCTTCCACCAGGAATCTTCCGATGATCAAACCTATTAGGTTAAAGGCTCAGAAAACGTCCACCCACGTAGGATCCTAACACTTTGAAAGATAGACAAGAGGGGGGAACTCCAAAACAAATAAGATGGGATGGGAAACAGAATAGAGATAAGGAGAAAAACAAGAATCCTATTGAGAGGTTTTCCAAAATAGTTTAGCAGAAATAGTTTTGGACACTCTAGAAACAACGACCGTTAGCGAGGTTATCCTACAGGCTTTGCGGACCCGTTGCTTCGATAACCATTCGTATCGAAACAATATCGGGAATCGGAACCAAGGCTCTGATACCATTTGTGACGCCCCGAGATCGGGCACTATGCAGATTTCAGCATTCCCGCCAAATCCGCATAATAACCGATTCCAGGTTGCCATTTATGATAACATTACAATAGTTCACGAATATTCCACAATTACAACAGCAACAGATAGATACAAGATGACTCGAACGAGCCAGGGTTACAACTGATACATTACAAAGATCCAAATAACAGCGGAAGAAAAAAACGTCCATCTACGGACAAGATCCAAATTGGACTAAGAGTCCTGAAGATAACCGAAGGCGTCCAATCCCTGCCCAGGCCAAGCCGGAGGGATTCCCAAGCTAACGTCGTCAGACTTCAAACCTGTTGACTGCAATTTGGAATTTGCAGCCACGAAAGAGATTCGTGGGTCAGTACGGTTAAGTACTGGCAAGGGGGAGAAAGCCCATACTCACAAGTTACCGGCGTAGCCAGTCATCACAAGATACAAATACTTTAGGATCAACGGAAAGGAAAGGGGTATGGCAATTAAGCTACAGCAGGCTGCACTAACCAACTACAGAGATTCTAGTACTTCCAACTATCAGAAAGGAGATAAGATCGAGTGATAGTAACCAACTGGAAGATAACTTCAAACAAACCCATCCTGGATCTCGCCCCTTATCCGAAGAAGCAATCCGAGGATAACTCACACCGTGGTATTAAAGATGAGTCAAGTTTGTTGTGTGAATAACCTGTTACTAGTCAAGTTATTAATCATTGGGTGTAACATGTTTGATCATTATGTTTAAGTTGTCCTGAGTACTTGTTAGCCAGTACTTTCACCAAGTAATCCATAACCGCGGAAAACACGGCTTCTCGAGAAGATTATCCCTGCAGGGGTGCACCATAGTAACCACACTCATGAATATCCCGCCAGATGGAATGCCTCCCACCAAGCGGGGCACTCAACACAATCCAACCCTTCTTCGCATCAAGCCCAAAGAACCTTGGGCGCATGGCTAATCGAGCCCAGAAGAAAATGGACCCTCATAGCACTCTAAGAACGTGTCCCCCTATATGCCGACTACGAAAGTTCCACCCGGGGGGTACCAAGGGCTCGCAAGATCATGCATGCAGCAAATGGAAAAACCCGAACTAAATGAGGCGATTTGGACGAGATGCGAATCGGGTCAAACTGAGGGGGAGCCCATACTCCCCAAATGCGGGTAGTGCGCTCATCATGGATCAGTAGACAAGACCCTTTTCCTATTAGGGTCGACACTAGCAGGCCTCAAAACCACAAAGGGCCTCCTGCCGGTGCCTTATCATCAAATTATTATTATTATTACCATTAGCAATTAACAGGTTTGATTGATTAACATCGAGCCCCCAGAACATAACGGAGTAATAACAGAAAGTAACGGATAACAGACTCGAGCAAAACAACCTAAGCAAGATAGTAAGACACAGGCTCAAGCAAAGGTTATAGGTAGGGAGGTGAGGCAATATCAAGGTTAAGGGATTCATGTGATGGGTTCGTAACAGAAACAACTACCACTAAGGCTAGCAGAAAAGAATCAACGGAAAGAATCGGTAACAGGTGATGAAAGGCAGCCATATGGCATGCAAGTGAGTATACTTGCCTGAGATCCCGCAAGGTAGCAGAACTTGTCGTTGCTCACATCATCTCAACGTCCTATCCGGGAAGAAGCAATGAACCTCGAACAAACACCGGAATGCAACAATTACTACTACGGCAAAAGATCCAGCATGATCAAGATATGGATGCATGACAACTTAATTGATGCATAGAAATAAACTAGTTGACAAGATAAACAGATTTAAATGGACCCATATGCAATTTGAGTTGCATATGAACAGCCCAAAAATTATGGTTGAAACAATTGTTTTCCGACTAATCAACAGGTGAAGGTGGCTTAGCATGATGCATGGATGAGGGAAACAGCAAAATAACAACATTAGAAATAATTTAAGATAGGGTGTAGCACTTTAGAATTTTATTATTAACTTAGGGAATTTTGGGTGCCTTAAAGGGAACACACAAGTATTTGTTGTTTTCAACCATTTAAAATGTTCAAAACAAATAACAAAGTTGATATTTGAAAAGGTTATCAAATTTTAGTTGGATTACATGTTTCACATTTTGAAATTGGAATTAGGATTATTTAATTATGAATTAAACAATATTAAACAATTTTTAATTGAATTAAACAAGATTTAAATTGTTTAGGCAATTTAAATTATTCAGAACATAAAACAAAATTTATATTTGAATAGGTTATTTAAAATGGTATGGAAAACATATTTTATTTGCATGAGTTGGAATTATTATGAATTACTTATTGAATTTAGAAATTTGCAATTTAATTATTTGAATTCAAATTTAAATTGCATTTTGAAAGTTCAAAACAGAAAACAAAAAGCATATTTGAAAAGTTTAGAAAATTTGGAGTGGGATACATATAGAATTTGTGTGGTTTGGAGTTGTGGTTTGAAAGATAGGGCCAAAAGAAGTTTAGGGGTATTTCTAGAATTTGCAGGGACTTGTTTGTGCTGGAAACAGATGGTGGAGGGACTCCGGTGCAAAAACAGAAAAGGCAGGGGCCTGGATACGAAATCACCAGATCCAGATCTGGATCTGGGCGAATTGCACCCAGGCAGAGCCAGCCACAGAGGCTGACCTGCGGGGCCAGCGCCACGCGGCTGCTGACAAGGCGGGAGGGGTCACCGACGGGTGGACCCGCCACCGCGCGGTAATTAGTGAAAAAAGGTGGAGCAAAGCGCTCCACGGGGGTTCGAACCCGGGACTTGTACCGCGCGCGAGAGGGACAGGACCACTACGCTACTGCGGATGGTTTGTAGTACCACCGCGCGGAGTCCTTTTGAGAGAGAAAAAAGCGGGTAACTGAACTTGGTTGTCTGAAACTGAATCGGTACAGACCCCGATCGTGGTACTCGACAGGGAACAGGGGCGGCCGGCGATGGATGCGTGCTCGCGCTGCCCGCGAGGGCTCGGGCCGGCGAGCAGCCGTGGGCGTGTGGCGGGTGTGCGGTGGTGGGCGGGGCGGACAGAGGGAGATCGAGGGAAGGGAGCGGCTGTTACCTGCGGGAGGTCGTCGTCGTCGTTCAGAACGGAATCGGAAACGGAGGAAACTCCGGCGATGGCGCGGCCGGCTCGGGCCTCCTCCCGCCGCCGCGTCTTCAGCAAAGTTGAAGAGGGATCGACCCCGGTTCCATTCCCGGAGTTGGTGCTCCTCGAGGTGGACGGGGGGAACGGCGATGAGGGGAGGAAGGTGGCGGTTTGGGTGGTCTCCGGTGGTTCAGAAGGTGCAGGTTTTTCAGAGACAGAGAGGAGCTCGGGGAAGAAAGGAAGGGGGGAACGGCGGCGCTAGGTCTAGGGCTAGGGATAGGTAGGCTCTAGGGTTGGCAGCCGAGGGGGAAGCTATATGGGGCGAGGTGCTTGGTACGGCAGGCATCTTGGAGGGGGGAGGAGGATCGGAGGGCTCTGAAGGTGTTCGTACGAAGAAGAAGACGACAACAGGAGAAGGGTAGCGGGCCAGCAAGTTTGGTGGGCTGGGGAGAGAAGGAAAAATAGGGGGTGGGCTTTAGGGAGAAAGAGGATGGGGCTGCCCTCTCCTTGCCCTTTTTTTTTCTTTTGATTTTTTTTTTTTTGCAAAGGAAATGAAAGGGAGAGATAGAAAAGGATTTGGGGATTGTTTTATTAAATACTTTTATTATTTTTCTCAAAACAGAAAAAAAAAAAAAGGAAAGCAATGTTAGCCTTACTTTCACAGAGTTGAAATTTTAATTGAAATAAAATTGTTAGTTGAATTTTCCAAATAAATTTTGGGTGTTTAGTTGATAATGAAATTTTTATTAATTTGCAACACAACAACAACAAAGGTAGTTTAAAAAATTACTTTCAACAACTTAAATTATTAGTGTGATATTAATTTGTTAGGTGATTCTCAAATAGGGTTTGGTTGGAATTTTGGAAATAAACAAATGTTATTTAATAGGTTCAAGCAATTAGGAAAACATTATTAGCTTTAAGTTGTTTGCAAAATTTTAATTTTAAAATTCCCACTTGAAAATTTGCCAAGTAGGATTTGATTTGAATTGAATGTGTTGTTTGAATTTACCACTAGGGTGTTGAACAATTTAAATTGTTTTTTGGATTTTTGAGTGGTTTGGAAAACATGATGCAATGCTAATGATGCATGGGATGCAAAAAGTAAACAACCAACTTCTATCTAGGGTAACACCCCAGGTGTTACAATTTGGCAGTGGGGTAATGCATACGCATAAGGCCTAAAGCCATGCGTGCACCACCCCGTGCTGCGGAGCGCAAGGTGGATTCCTTGGACTCCGCCACTTCCAAGATAGCCTCCGGAAGTTTCTCAACCTCCGAGAATTCCCCAGTCCTTGCGGGAAGGTACTTGTTGATCAGCTGCATGCCCGCAGCCTTGAGTGCGGTAAAGACCTTCCCAAAGGCTCGGATTTTTCAATCCGAGTAAGAGAGGGGGCATCTCCTGTTTTCAGACAAATAACCAAAGGGTTATGAAGAAAGCTGAGAAAGATTGTAAAACGTCAAAAATCCGGTAAAAGTTGAAAACTTACCGAGGATCCTATCCATTTCGGAGCCTTCCTCCAGGTGAAGATTCAAAGCGTTCTCCAAATCCCGGATAGTTGCTTTGTCTTTCTCAGCTTGGTTGGAGGCATTGGATTGCGCAATGCCTACAGCCAGTTGGCTGGCCTCCAGTTCTTTCTGAACCTTCATAAGATTCTTATGAAGGTCCAGGTTCTCCGGGCGGAGGTTCTCGGTGTTGCGGGCATCTTCAGCAATCTGTTTGGCTTTCGCCAAAGCAGCTGAAAAGCGAGAAAAAATCCCGAGTTAGAAAACTCGGAAAAGTACTTAGGGAAAAAGAATAAAAGTGAAATCACGGGGAATAAAATACCTGTTGTTTCCTTCAGCTGATGCTGAGATGATGCCAACTCCGCTTCCTTAACTTCAAGAATGGAGAGAAGGCTTCTAACCTCCTTATTCTTGACCGTTAGTTTGCCGAAAACTTCCATGTTTATGCTTTCAGCGGTTTGCTGAAACACGGAAATGTAAGCAAAATGCTTAAGTTAGAAACAAGCAAGATAATAATGAAAGCATTAAGTTAAAAGCATGCATTTGACTTATTGCTTGGGGGCTAGAGATAATACCTGGCTCATCCGCTGCAAACCCGACAAAGTTCCCGTGAACTCTTTTGCGAACTCTGCAAATAAAGTCCCGGTAGCACTAAGACCCTCATTGATATTTTTGAAATCTTTATCGAAGGTGGGAATAGGTTCCTCCTCAGTTGCCTGAGAAGAACCTCCCACCTCCGGGTCCGCCCTTTCCCTCGTGTCCATTTCCGGCACAATAGGCTGGTTGGCCTGCAAGGTTTTGTCGTTGGGGGCAGCAACGTGCTCTTCTGTAACTGCTACTGGGTATCCGGAGCAGTAGCAGGAGAAGGGTGGGGACCTCTGCTAGCCACAAATTTAACCCTTTTTAGCTTCTTGGGCTTCAGAGTTGTGGGAGCCAAGCTAAAAAAGAAGAATGCCAGAAAATTAAACTTATGAGAATATAGAATGCTTCGATAAATCGGAAAAAATCCAGACAAACAAACCTGGAAGTAGCGACGGGAATACCGTCAAGATCAATAATTTCCTGCGAAGAGGAAATCTTCTTGTGCTTCCACCCGCCAGCGAAGTTGGCGTGCAACGTATCCAGATCGGCGTCAGAAGCAAGATCTGACTCGGGAAGTTAAAAATCTGTCAAAGAGGCAAAAGCCGGGTTAAAACAAAATCCAAGATAAACAGAAGGAATACAAACTCAAGGGGCAAAAAGTGTACCTTGGGAGCCGGGTTAGACGCTGTATACATCGGCCGACTTTCTTCATATTGATCGCGCGAGGCAAGCAATTGGTTTACGCGTTTCCACAAATCTTTGGCCGACAAAGATTTGCTCGTAATCCTCATAGCGTCAGCGTCCCCCGTGTAATTACACAGAAGGCGGGGGCCGTGATCAGCCAAAGGCTGAATCCGCCTTTTTTAACCAGCATAGGGATGTGTCCATGCCGGTTAGAGGTGGATCGGCGGCGACGAGTTTCGTGATGCGCCGTTTGATCTTGAGAAGGTCTGGCGGCAGAGATTGCACTGCTTTTGTTCCCAGTTGTCTTGGGGAGTGGCAGCGGAATTGGCGAAAGGTGGAACTCTGGTGGCTTTTCCGGGAAAAGGAACGCCAGGATGATAAAAGAAAGAACACGTCCAGAATTTGACGGATTCCGAAGTTTTTATCTTGGGGAACCAATCCTCCCTGAATCTACGCAGGGTGAAGGATATGGTTCCGCAAGTTGGGAGTGCGCCCTCGGAAGGGTTTCACATAACCCCAAAACAGTACTGCCAGAAATCTAATCTAGGAGCTAACCCTAAATACCCTTCGAAAAGAGCCTGAAATCCGGCTAAGTAGAGGATGGAGTTGGGAGGCAGATTATGGGGTTGAATGTTGTAGTGTTCTAGGATTTGAAGAAAAAAGGCGGATGGCGGGAATCCCATACCTCTCGCGATGTGGGAGGTAAGGAGAACACGTTCCCCGTCCTTTGGCGTTGGCTCGGGCTCGTCCTCCGGGCTCCGCCATTTGCCCTTCAGCAGCAGCCCCTCCTTCTCCATTGTCGGAAGGAGGGAAGGTGGAATACTGCTCTGGCTCCAATTGCCGGCAGTTTCCCCTTTGTCTTCCACCCCAGTGGCGACGGACGCCGCGGCGGACGCGACCGCGAGCTCCTCTCCGACGAGCACGATTTTTTCCTCCGCCGTCTCGGGCGCGAGTGGCGGAGATGGCGCGGAGGAAGTCCCGGCGAGGTTGGTGGCGGCGAGAGGAATTTCCTCGTTCGCTGCACCGCTGGCAGTTTTCTCCGGCTTGTCGCCGGTTGTGCGCAGGGGAGAATCCACCATGGGATCCATGGTGTTGATGATTTCGTCGATTTCCGCCGCGACGGAGAGGGACGGAGAAGAGCTGGGAGAAGCCATTTTTCGGTGGCGCGATGGAGAATCCGTGCGCTCCGGTGAGTTCCCGGACGGCGCTCGTTCGTGTGTTCGCTGGAGGTTCGCTCTGCTCGCAGTGTGCTTGGGCGTTGTGTGAGGCGAGAAGAACTGGGAGCAGAAGGTTTGCCGGAGAGGATGATGACGGGTATTTATAGCCGGAAACTCGTCGCGATACGTGCTAACGGCTCTTTTGACCATTGGATGATCAACGCGTGTCACTCGCCGGAAATTCCGGGAAATGAAACGACGGGTGATTATTGCTATCTCCTCGTTTCCCGCGAGAATCTATCAGAGATACGTTTCAGGGTTTCCCGCTCGACACCTAAACGTCCCTGACGTCAGCAAGATTAAAGCACTGACGTAGGAAGTTCCTTCTCCGCGAAGATTCGTGGAAGAAAAGCCGGATTTTCCGAAATCTGAGTTTTGCGTTATGACATTATTCTGATAAAAAGAAGAATCAAGACAGAGAGCCTATATTTCTCGGAAAGAATGCACACTTGACGAAAGATGGCAAATCGGAGTCTTAATCCTTCTTGGGGGCTACTGTCGGATATATACCAACTAGGGGTATATCAGAGGGTGGTCTAAAGTGCCGGATTACAAGGGTGGCCTAATTGGTAGTGGGCTACGGTCCATTGGGCGGCCCAGTAAGCTGACTCCGAAAGCCGGATTCTAGAAGAACCCGGATCACGGCCCACGTGACATGGCTTGGAGTAGAAGGCGGATTCCTTACTTTCCAAGTTAACACATACCATAGTCTTCTAGGTTTCCTTCTCTGTATGCCCTAACCCAGCTACTATATAAAGCCGGATGGGAGATAAGATAGATAGACAAGAAGCTAAAGGCTAACTCGCCGAGAGGTGGATCCTTGACGAGTAGCTAATAGAACCTCACTTTGTACTCTGCATTCCCAGGCTTTAGTCCTGAATAGTGAGATTGCAGGAGTAGGAACGTCGCATTATTGCGTCGTACCGAACCTGGGTAAAACCTTGTGTCCTTGATCGACGTGCAATCACGTCCCCACGTCTCTATCGGTAGTCTCATGGCACCCCCGTCTATGAAATATACTACGATGTCTCGACAGAGCTCATACTCAGTACAAGTGAAGGCTAGCAATAGACAGGGAGCGACAATCAAGAGAGCAACAACTATCATAATCATGCTTGCGACAAAACAAAATTAACAGGGGTGTGATGAGCACAGCGGTAGGAATTTCCCCTTAGTTAAGAACCAAGGTTATCAATCCAGTAGGAGAAGGAGGACCTTTGGAAGGTTGATGCCACTGATGGTGGTGTTGGCGCTTCACCGGTGTCAGCAAGAACGTGGAACCTGCACACAACACAACCAAAATACTTTGCCCCAACGGTACAGTGAGGTTTTCAATCTCGCCGGTCTTGCTAAAACAAAGATTAGACGTATAGTGTGGAAAATAATGTAAGCTTGCAGTAATTAAAGAAAGCAGGAAATTGTGGTGGTTTGTTTAACAGTGTAAGAAAATGGACCGGGGTTCATAGGTTCACTAGTGGTGTCTCTCCATAAAAGATAGCATGTTGGGTGAACAAATTACAGCTGGGCAATTGACAAATAAAGGTCGCACCGTAGTGCACATTCATGACATGAAGACTACTATGATATTTAGTGCGGGCATTAAAACAATATACATAGAACGTAATCCAACTCCATCTATGACTAATAATCCACCCTCAGGTTATCATCCAAAACCCCTTAGGTATTAAGTTGCAAGCAACAGATAGCTGCATTAAACAATGTGTGTAATGTAAGAAATGATTGTACACACAGGCACTCTCACCGCTGTTTGCTCCCTAGTGGCAACATCACATCCTCCCCCGTCACGTTTTTGTCACTCGAGCACATGCGAAAAGGAGGCATGAACCCACTATCTAGCATAAATACTCCCTCTTGGAGTCACTAGCAACTACTTGGCCAGAGCAACCACTAGCAACGGAAAGCATGCAAGATCACAAATAACATATGCAAATAAAGACTATAATCAACTTGGCCTAAGTTCAGTATTCATCGGATCCCAGCAAACACAGCATAAAGAATTACATAAGAACAATCTCGATCATGATAGGAAGCTCGCGAGATCTAAACATGGAGGCATATGAGGAGAAAACAACCATCTAGCTACATCTATGAACCCGTAGTCCAAGGATGAACTACACACGCATCACTCCGGAGGAAGGCATGGTGATGTAGAAGCCTCCGGTGATGATTTCCTCTCCGGCAGGGTGCCGGAAACAGCTTCAGAACCCCACTGATCTAGGGTTGATGGTGACGGCAGCTGTGGAACTTTTCAGGGATATTTGATCAGGTGTTTAGGGTTTTCCATCCGGGGGGAAGAAATAGGCGAAAGGGCAGAGGCGGTGGAGCCCTAGGGGCCCCCACACCCATAGCTGGTGCGGCCAGGGGGCGCGCCACCCTATGGTGTGGGCCCCCTAGTGCCCGTCTTCGACTCTTCTTCGGTCTTCTGGATGCTTCCAGGGAAAATAGCCACTTCGGGCTTTGTGGGGTCCAATTCCGAGAATATTTCCAGAACAACTTTTCTGAAATAAAAAATAGCAGAAAACTGGGAACTGGCACTTGGCATCTTGTTAATAGGTTAGTCCCGGAAAACATGTAAAATGACATAAAGAAGGGAGAAAACATGTAGCAATTGGCATAGTATTATCATGGATCATAAAAAATTATAGATACGTTGGAGACGTATCAAGCATCCCCAAGCTTAGTTCCTACCCGTCCTCGAGTAGGTAAACAATAAAACAATAATTTCTAAGGTGACATGCTACTAACATAATTTGATCAATCTAATGTACAAGCATATGCATGTTGAGATCATAGAACTTCAAACACAAACATGATAAATAGAACTTTAATAATAAAGCAACGCAATCACTTTTCATCATGAAGAGTATCTCAAATAAAGGATCACGAATAATAATGCAAAGAAAGATAAACGTGTGTTTCAGGTATAGAGAAAGCATGGCAAAGTGATATTTCGCTAGTCCTTAAGAGTGGGGCAAAACATAAATGCCAGGACACCTTCAAAGTTCATCAGGAAGACTAGAGCAAATAATTTAAGAACAAATAATATCACATCATGAAGTAATTATTGATGTTTATGGGACAATGCACATAGAACTAAGAATGGCAAAAATGCTCTCTCAATTGTGCATAAAGTTATAAGATGGAGACGCAACATAAAAGTAAAAGAAAGGCCCTTCGCGGAGGGAGGAAAGGATTAACTCATGTGCTAGGGATTTTTATTTTATTAAACAGAGGTATTAAAAGTTTGACACTCCTCCCATCCATCTTTCACAAACCATGGCTAACCGAATCCTCGGGTGCCTGCCAACAATCACATACCGTGGAGGAGTGTCTATATTTTCGGAGATGTATGCTAATGTCAACGAATGGTAAACAGAAAACACAGTACGTCACAAGCCAACTGATTCACAAGAGTGGCTCCCATGTGAAGGACTCATCTGGGTAGAAGGTCATCCCTCTTTCTCTTTTGTTTACACAGTTATGCCTTGACTGATAAATCAGGGGGAAAATAGTGAAGAGAATTTGTGTGTACTAATTTGGGGCTGGGCACCCCGCTGCCAGCTCTTCTATCATTTGGATAAGCGGATGAAGCCACTAGTCCAGGGTGTGAAATTCAATCAACAAGTGAGATAAAGATTCTCTATTGACGTCCTCATGAGCAAAAACAGGAACATAAAGCAGGAGTAATTTTGAAAGTTTTAAAGGTAGCACATGAGAAATTTACTTAGAGTGGCAGCTAAATACCACATGTAGGTAGGTATGGTGTACACAATAGGAAAACTTTGGTCTAAGTGAGTTGGGTGCACGATTAGAGCTCATACTCAGTACAGGTGGAGGCTACCAAAAGACTGGGAGCGACAAATCAAGAGAGCATAAGAGCCATAATCATGCATAGCGACATAAACATCATTAATTAAAGCATAAGCAATATCACAAGTTCAAAAACTAAGTGGTCATGGAGGCTATTCGTGACTGGTTAATAGTCATAAACATGGTGTGAGCATGCGCCAAGTCAACCAAATAAAACATTCGAAAGAGAATACCATAAATTAATGCTTTACTATGACAAGAACAACTCATGAATCTTTAAATGGCATATTAAACACTCTCAGTTATTTGAGGCTCTTCATGCTACTCAACATCACAAGGCTTTAGAACTAAAATAACTCTTAGCATGACATGAAAAAGTTCTAGCAACAGTCTATATGAGCTTCTACTTGCACTGTTATAAATTCTACTTCAAGCAGCAGTTTCTTTCTCCCAGCAAGCACCATACAAGATATGTCTTAACAAAAATACTCTTTATTATACATCAAGCAAACATGAGAGTACTCACATAACACTACTAAAACTAACAACTCTGATAAGATATACGTGCAAAACATAAGCTAAATAAATGCAGCAGCCAGACAGAGATTAAAAATACAAAGTATTCCCATGAAAAAGCGGAGTGTGTCACTCTCTAATAAAAGAATGCTGGGGTCCAACCAATATTATTGCAAAAATAAAAACAAACTGAAAGCAAAAATAAAATACGCTCCAAGTAAAGCACATAAGATGTGACCGAATAAAAATATAGTTTCACTAGAAGTGACCTCATAATTTGTTGATGAAGAAGGGGATGCCTTGGGCATCCCCAAGCTTATACGCTTGAGTCTTCTTGGAATTTTCTGGGATGTACCACCGGGGCATCCCCAAGCTTAGGCTTTTCACTCTTCTTGATCACATCATATCATCCTCTTCTCTTGACCCCTGAAAACTTCCTTCACACCAAAATTCTCACAATCTTCATTAGCAACGTTAGTGCAATCGAAATAATAAATTCACATGGTTCGGTTCCAACACATATCTAACACTAAAAAACACATTAGATACCGTCACAACTTCTTTTAAAACTCTTTTTTTCAAAAGAACACCAAAATAAAGAGATTAAGTTGCAAATGCAATAAATGGCAGAAATCTGTCAAAACAGGACAACATGTAAAGATGATTTTTTTTCGAAAATCTTCTGTTGCTCAAATAAAAACAGTGGTCAATGAAGAAAAGTTGAGTATATAGCCCAGGATTACACACACAAAATTCAGGTCATTTTGAATTTTCTGTGATTTTATACGTAATTAACAGTGGACAACGGAAATATGTTTCCCGCGCAGAAATCCGAAATATAGTCTCAACTTTCCACTGGAGGCTTTACTTGGCTCAACAAAAAACTCAAAAGAAAAGATACAGAGGGGTTTCTAAGGAAATATAAAACACATAGGTGCAAAGCACACAAAAGAAAACAAAGGAAAACGGGTTGAAAACAGAGAAATAAAACGGGTTGTCTCTCGGTAGCGCTTTTTTAACGCCTTTTAGCTAGGCATAGAAAGCAACTCGAGTATTTTCAAGTGAAGAAGCATCATAATCATAACTTGCTCTACTAATAGAGTCAAAAGGTAGCTTCATCCTCTTTCTAGTAAAGTGTTCCATACCTTTCTTGAGGGGGAATTGGTATTTAATACTCCCCTCTTTCATATCAATAATAGCCCCAACAATTCTAAGAAAAGGTCTTCCCAAAACAATAGGACAAGAAGCATTGCATTTGATGTTCATAACAACAAAATAAACAGGGACAAGGTTATTATTAACCATAATAAGAACATCATAAATTCTACCAAGAGGTTTCTTCTTACCATTATCAGCAAGATGAACATCCAAATAAGAGTGTTCCAACGGTGGTAGATGAAGCATATCATAAAGATTTTGAGGAATAACAGAGATACTAGCACCAAGATCACAAAAAGCATTGTAATCAAAATCATTTACTTTTATCTTAATGATAGTCTCCCAACCATCATCTAATTTTTTAGGGATAGATGTCTCAAGTTTCAGCTTTTCTTCCCTAACTTTCATGAGAGCATTGGTAATATGTTTAGTAAAGGCCATATTCATGGCACTAGCATTGGGACTTCTAGAAAGCTTTTGTAGGAACATAATAACTTAAGAGATATTGCAATCATAAAAATCAATATTATTATCATCAAAAGTAATGGGACCATTACCTCCCACATCTCTAAAAATTTCAGCACTTTTATCAGAAGCAATTTCAACAATTTGAGGCAATTTAGCACGTTTCACCAAAGGGGTGGAGTTTTTGTTAACACCAACTACTTTAACATTCATAGTAGGAGGTTTATTATCTTGGAGCTTCAGTTTTACTAGTGGTGGTGATAGTGCAAACTCTAGCAATATTATTCTTTTTAGCCAATTCATCTTCTCTTTCCCACCAAGCACGTAATTCAGAGATCAACCTAACTTTATCATCAATTCGAACTTGGATGGCATTGGTTGCAGCAAAAGGATTATCTTCAATGGTTTCATTCTTAGTAGCCATTTTATTGATCGGTGCCTCTGACAGGGCCGAAATACTAATCTCAGCACTTGAAATATTACCTTGCAAACCAGAGATTTCTCTATTCAAATTCCCAATTTGTTGGCTAATCAACATAGCAGATTGTTCTTCCAAAGTCTTAGTAAACAACTAACTTTGTTCATATTGCATTTGCATAAAGTTCGTAGTTGTTTTTTCAACTTCTACAATCCTTTCCTCACTAGGCATTCCAAATCTACCATAAGAATAACCACTACCACTATTAGGAGGATAGGGCTTATAATTGTTTCCACCAAAATTATTTCTATAAGCATTGTTGTTGAAATTATTATTTATAATAATGTTCACATCAACATGCTCTTCATGAGCAACCAAAGAGGCTAAAGGAACATTATTTGGATCAATTTGAGCTTTACCATTAACAAGCATAAACATAATAGCATCAAGCCTTTCACTCAAAGAGAAGGTTTCCTCAACAGAATTTACCTTCTTACCTTGTGGAGCTCTCTCAGTGTGCCACTCTGAATAATTTTTCATCATATCATCAAGAAGCTTTGTTGTATTGCCCAAAGTGATGGACATAAAGGTACCTCCAGCAGCTGAATCCAATAGGTTCCTTGAGGAGAAATTCAGTCATGCATAAAAGGTTTGTATAATCATCCAAGTAGTCAGTCCATGAGTGGGACAATTCTTCACCATAGTTTTCATTCTTTCCCAAGCTTTAGCAACATGTTCATTATCAAATTGTTTAAAATTCATTATGTCACTTCTCAGGGATATAATCTTAGCAGGAGGATAATATTTTCCAATGAAAGCATCTTTACACTTAGTCCATGAATCAATACTATTTCTAGGCAAAGATAGCAACCATTCTTTAGCTCTTCCTCTCAAAGAAAAAGGAAATAATTTAAGTTTAATAATATCTCCATCCACATCTTTATATTTTTTCATCTCACATAGTTCAACAAAATTATTAAGGTGGGCAGCAGCATCATCAGTACTAACACCAGAGAATTGCTCTTTCATAACAAGATTTAACGAAGCATGTTTAATTTCATAGATAGCAGCAGTAGGAGCAAGTGGTGCAACAGGTGTGCAAATAAAATCATTGTTGTTTGTGCTAGTGAAGTCGCACATCTTAGTATTCTCAGAGGAACTCATTTTAGCAAAGCAAACAAATAAATAACAACTATAAAGTAAACTATTCTTTTGTGTGTTTTTGATATAAAGAAGCAAAACAAGACAAAAATAAAAACAAGACAATAAACAAAATAAAGAGGTTGAGAGTAAGAGAATCCCCTTGCCAGAAGACTTCCTTCTCCCCGGCAACAACGCCAAAAAAATCCTTGATGCGCGTGATACACACACGTTTGTTGGGAGACCCCGAGAGGAGGGTGTGATGAGCACAGCGGTAGGAATTTCCCCTTAGTTAAGAACCAAGGTTATCAATCCAATAGGAGAAGGAGGACCTTCAAAAGGTTGGTGCCACTGACGATGGTGCTGGCGCTTCACCGGTGTCAGCAACAACGTGGAACCTGCACACAACACGACCAAAATACTTTGCCCCAACGGTACAAAGAGGTTGTCAATCTCACCGGTCTTGCTGAAAACAAAGATTAGACGTATAGTGTGGAAAATAATGTAAGCTTGCAGTAAGTAAAGAAAGCAGGAAATTGTGGTGGTTTGTTTAACAGTGTAAGAAAATGGACCGGGGTTCATAGGTTCACTAGTGGTGTCTCTCCATAAAAGATAGCATGTTGGGTGAACAAATTACAGTTGGGCAATTGAAAAATAAAGGTTGCACCGTAGTGCACATTCATGACATGAAGACTACTATGATATTTAGTGCGGGCATTACAACAATATATATACACTGTAGTCCAACTGCATCTATTACTAATAATCCACCCTCAGGTTATCATTCGAACCCCCTTAGGTATTAAGTTGCAAGCAACATATAACTGCATTAAACAATGTGTGTAATGTAAGAAATGATTGTACACGCGGGCACTCTCACCGCTGTTTTCTCCCTAGTGTCAACAACACATCCTCCCCCGTCACGTTTCTATCACTCGAGCACAGGCGAAAAGGAGGCATGAACCCACTATCTAGCATAAATACTCCCTCTTGGAGTCACTTGCAACTACTTGGCCAGAGCAACCACTAGCAACGGAAAGCATGCAAGATCACAAATAACATATGCAAATAAAGACTATAATCAAATTGGCATGAGTTCAGTATTCATCGGATCCCAGCAAACACAGCATAAAGAATTATATAAGATCAATCTCGATCATGATAGGCAGCTCACGCGATCTAAACATGGAGGCATATGAGGAGAAGACAACCATCTAGCTACAACTATGAACCCGTAGTCCAAGGATGAACTACTCATGCATCACTCCGGAGGCAGGCATGGTGATATAGAAGCCTCCAGTGATGATTTCCTCTCCAGCAGGGTGCCAGAAACAGCTTCAAAACCCCCTAATCTAGGGTTGACGGTGACGGCGACTGCGGAACTTTTCGGGGATATTTGATCACGTGTTTAGGGTTTTCCATCTGGTGGGAATAAATAGGCGAAAGGGCAGAGGCGGTGGAGCCCTGGGGGCCCCACACCCATAGCTGGCGCGGCCAGGGGGCGCCACCCTATGGTGTGGGCCCCCTAGTGCCCGTCTTTGACTCTTCTTCGGTCTTCTGGATGCTTCCGGGGAAAATAGGCACTTCGGGCTTTGTGGGGTCCAATTCCGAGAATATTTCCAGAACAACTTTTCTGAATTAAAAAACAACAGAAAACAGGGAACTAGCAGTTGGCATCTTGTCAATAGGTTAGTCCCGGAAAACATGTAAAAATGACATAAAGAAGGGAGAAAACATGTAGCAATTAGCATAATATTATCATGGAGCATCAGAAATTATAGATACGTTGGATACGTATCAGTGGGTCGTCCCTCACATGGTCGTACTCGGACGCCCAAGAAGAAGATGAAGCAGCAGGAACATAGTCTTATCCAGAGTGCTGGTACAGGATTCCCGTGGTGTCGAAGGGCTGGACGAAATCACCATCGCCCCCCTCTCTGGCATCCTCAATGTGCTGGGGTTGCTTCTAAATGTATGTGTCCAGCTCACTCTCAGGAAGCATCCATCCTTGCCCGTCATTAAGATTAAACAAAAGAGGTGCATGCAAAAGTACTTTCCTAATAGTTTTAGTAACTCTCCACCTAGATTATTTGGAGAAAGTTATTTCAAAAGATAAATTGTGCAAGTGATCATGGGTAGAAAGAAACTTATGTTGAACCATGGAAACAAGATCTAGCCTCTCTAAGGGAAACTGCAGGTCTAGAGGGTGTGGCTCCAAACCATGCAAAGCTAGCATGCGCAAGGCAATAAGACCTCCACAAATTCTGCCCTTCTCACGGTTAAGAGAGAGACGGTAAGCAATTAAATCACCAAAGTTGTAAGACCTGTCACATTTTAAAGCAGACGAAAGAAAATCTAGACCATAGACAGACATCTTGTTGGCAGTTTTCCAAGCCAGCACACATTTAGAAATAGAATAGGCAAAGTATAGAATGCTAGGGAGTTGAATTTCTCGAATTTTAGCACTTTCCCCTGTGAAACTCCTGCCTTGGCAAATCTCTTCATATAATTCTAGCAGGGGTTTAGGACGCCCTCTTATTTTCTCACATGAACCCCACTCTGGTACCTTGATGGCTGCACAAAAATCACTGAAAGGCAAGTTTAGAACTTTATTATAAATTTTATAGTGGACCATAGGGTTAGTTGAATACCATTTAAAACCAAAATCCTGCACCAGAGCCATGGTTATTTTGATGTGTTGGGTAGGCTCATCCTCAAGGAAATTATCCAACCCTGCATTATGCACAAGAGTGTAAAAATCCTGCAGAATTCCCGTAATACGCATGAATTCCTGGCACAGATAGATTCACGGGAACACTCTTTCTTCTCGGTGCATAGGCATGACCACCTTCAACTCCAGCTCATGCTGGTTTAGTTGATGCACATTATGCTCCATCTTTGAAATTTTTCAACAATCATCACTTAAATTGATTTCAAGCAACTATAAGGTGGAAACTACTATAGAGACTTATAAGAGAGCTAAACATGCATCAAAACTAAATTGTTTCTACTCAAGTCAAGCATGTAAACTCACATAAGTTGTAACCTACAATACCAAAATACTCAAGAAACACTTCACTAAACAAAATTCTACTTGGATCATTGGAGGAGTCACATACCGAAGATTAAACACACAAAAAATCAGCACAAATGATGGGCTGAAGAAGGAGATAAAAAATCCAGAGGAAGAATAGCAAGAACACGGGTTCTAGGAAATGCTTTAAGTTTGGGAGGTAGAGAGAAGACTTTGGCAGTGGAGAGAATAAGTGGAGGGCCAAGGGGACCACACCATGTGCTGACACCACTAGGGGGCAGGCCGTGCCACCCCATGGTGTGCCTGACTGGTGGCCCCCCTGGGGTCTCCCAGGTGGCTTTCTGTCTCATTTTTTACGTAAAAATTAATTATAATGTTTCTGGATTTTTTCGAGAAACTTTATTTTTGAGGTATTTCTATATTTTTAATAATTAATAAAGCTAGAAAAACAAAAGTGAATAGGTGAAAAACAAAACCAAAACCAGAACTACAGAGGTTCTATGACACTCCAATGGAAAAGTAACAAAGGAAAACAAAGGTGGAGGTGGTGAAAACAAAATTATGGTTGGTGAAAACAAGAGAAATCACTGTGAAAACAAAAGTATGGATGGTGAAAACAGGGTTGTGGATAATGGAAACATGATTATACTAAAGTAACAAGGTGATAATAGAAGTAAACATGGTGAAAACATAATGGGGAAGGTGAAAACATTGTCCTCTTCATTCAAAATCATTTTGTTAACAAGGGTGACCAAGTCTTGTTACCAGAAAATTTTTAATATGAAGAAAAACTTTGCTAATCACTAAATAATTATGTTACCTCAACCTTGATAGACATTGTCCCAATCATAATACTTTCATATTATTTTGGCGGTAATGGAATGGGACAACAAAATTCTCCAATCTTGATGATTTCAATATTTTCAATTGAATTTAAACCATATCTTCTATCAATATTCTTGGGAAAATAAACAATATGCTCTTTATCATTAACATTAAAAGTTACTTTCCTTGATTGCAATCAATAACAACCCCTGCAGTGTTAAGAAAAGGTATCCCAAGAATAATAGACATATTATCATCTTTGTCGTGGGATAATCACGGCAGATGTTACCGGGGGTAACTGATCTAGGGGCAAGTCGACACAGGTATTTGGGAGAGGGTTTAGCTTGAAGGAAGACATGGCGAAAAGCAATCTAAGAGCCGGAACACAACTCGCCGGATCTCGATATGATTATACTGGATACTCGATAATAGGTGTTACAGTTATGACTTGAATCTCTCTCAGGCGAAACCTAGGGGTTGGTTTATATAGTACTCATACCCCCTTTGGCTTGCCATACAAAGCGCTCCTTGAGTCCTACTCGAACTCTACATACGTATCCTAGCTTTCCTTATCGTAACCCACAATCCGGGTTACGATCCTTACAAGCCCTGGGCCTTCCGGAAGCTTCTGCGTCCTTAGCCGGATTTGGTCCATACGCCGTTTGGGCCGGATTACACCTGGGGTTGGCATACCGAGTTACTATCCCCTCATCAGTAGTCCCCAGAATAGCTTGGGCTTCCAAGATTTACTCTTCGAAGCGCTGGCTATTCCCTACAGAAATATCAGATGCAAACACATGAGGATTAAGACGCAGCGCGTCTATGAATAGCCGAGACTGGCGCCAAGGAAGCCAGGTAAAAACCCGGCTCTTCTTTTTAGGTTCTTCCTTAATCTCTCAAACTTAAATCTCAATAGGAAACTCCCTGACTCCACATCCTTCTCGATAACTACCGCTGATACAGGGAAGGCAATTTCCCCTTCCTTTTTCTCTGGATCATATTGGCCTGCGCATAAAATGTGCCTTTCAAATTTCGAAATCACCAATTACTCCGCATTCCCCGGGTCTCGACCGTTAGGCCAAGCCTTTCCACCCGGACGGTTATAAATAAAGACCAATGAGCAAATCCAACTCTTAACGGCTCATTTCCCCCATTCCACTTCTTCCCAAGCTCGAGCTCGCAGAGTGCCACCACGGGAACCCCACGCATCTCGCCGGAGCCCATCCGACTTCGTTTGCGCTCCGCCACCGCACGAACCGCTCCAGCTCCCGAATCCGCCGCCAAGCCTCCGATTCGCCGGCCAACGGTCACGAAAGGGCACGAATCTTGCGCTATCTGTCTCCGCAAGGCCTTACTCCAATCCTCTTCGGTAAGTTCCTTACACCCTCCAGCTTATTCTCGCAATTTCTTAGTTCTTCCTCAGATTGGATCTGAATCGAGCGGTCCGCGATTTCTCGGGCTGCGCCAAATTAACTCACCGATTTCCACTATAATCACTCCCATAGATAGGATTTATAGCTTGTATTGCTTCCCTAACTCCAGTAATCACTAATTTGGTCACAAATTTAGAAATAAGATCCCCAATCTAGGCTCGGGCCATCTAGAGTTTCCGCCTTTGCTCTCCCTCCTCAGAAAATCTTACTTCTCCGGCTCATTCGCAGATAGTATGCGTATAAGTATCCCCCTAGCTTCTCCAAACATTTGCTTTTGCGGAAAGCTCTTTGGGTTTTGTAAAGTCACTTGATACCCGGACGAACCATACTTAACCCGGCGAGGCAATAGCCGGATTACGTTTAAATTGCCGATAGCTGCTTACCTGCTAACTTCCAAGTTTTTGTTTCTTACGTCCTTTTCTTCAATGTTTCACCAGGTCAATCCCATGGCGCCCAAGAGGCAGGGGAAACAGCCGGCTAAGGCTAAATCCACAAACGCCATTTCAGCCAACTGGGGGAAGTCCTCCATCACCAAGACCAAACTGGAGGAATTGGTAGAGCTTGGAATCCTACCTCCACAGGAATCCATCCGCTGGAGAGCACCTGGCAACGAAACCCGGCCTTCTCCAGCCACGGATGAGGTAATATGCTTCGTTGAACACGTGACCCGGGGCTTCAGGCCTCCGGGTCATCCCTTCTTCCGTGACGTCTTAGACCACTACAAACTCCGTATCTTTGATATAGGCCCGAACTCCATTTTAAACATCTCCCATTTTATCGTTCTTTCCGAGTCTTACTTGTGCACTCCGCCAAGTCTGGCTCTTTTTGTCGAACTTTTCCAGTGCAAGCCGTGTCGCGAAAGCGGCGACGGCGCACTTCTTACTTGCGGCGGGGTTTCTATCCAGCGCCGCAAGAACTCCCTTATGCCTCCCATTTCTCTCAATTCTCACGTAAAACACTGGCAGCTTTCTTACTTCTACTGCCAGGATACCTCTCCACCCGGCGAAAAAAAGTTGCCGGGTTACTCGGAGGGTCAACTTGACATCTCCGAGAAATTCAACGCCTTCGCCCCTGACTCAGACAGGGAGGCGATCTTGCCTTTGTTAGCTAGGATCTCCATCTTGTCCGCCCGAGGCCTCATCGGACTAAACCTGGTGAAGACCTGGGTTAGCTTCCGCATTCAGCCAAACTCCCTTCGTGAGAAGCTGATGTGCGAATACTCGGGTCAAACCACGGACCCAATCCGCTTCTCTACCAGCACCCTTGCTCCGGGTGACATCAACAAAACGATTAAGGGTTTCCTGACAGAGAAACTCGAGGTAATCCGGGGCATAGCCGGATTAGAACCTTTTACCCTCGAGAATCCAGCCCCCGCAGTAAGTTCCCTGCCTTTTGATTTTGACTTCTGACAGCTTACTTTTATCCGCTTCTCTTGTCTTGATATTAACCATTACTCTGGCATTCTCTCCTCAGGCCGATGACGCCTTCTGGAAGGTCGACACCTCTCCTAGTTCCGAAGACGCGGAGGAGGAAGACGATGTCATTGACTCGAATGAAGGTACACACTTGATTCCCTTGCACACGTTATATCCTGCCACTTCTTCTTCTTTATGCGGGAACTCGGATATTTTTCAGAGCGAGAGGACCAAAGCGAAGAAGAAGAAACAGACAGCAGGGGCGGGTCCATCAGCGAGGAGGAAGAGCCGGAGCCGGCCACCAAAGCCGGAACAAAGAGGAAATCCCAGAGGATAGCCCTCCAGGTTTTTACTTCATCTCCTCACACTTTGGTTTTCTGTTTCCATAACGTCACTCCGGGGCTAACCCCATCTCCACCCCTTTTGATCGTAACTGAAGGAGCCGCCCGCGACTAGGCGCCGAGTAACCCGGAATCATCCGGGCAACGAGACCCCTAACCCGGTCGCTTCGCCGCCCCCGGTTCAACACCCTGGTATTTGTTGTAAACAAAATTTCTTTCCGATCGTTCCTTTGTAACATAATCCCAGGTCTTTCTTGCCATTTTCCAGTCTCTTCCGGGTCTAGTGACGGCTTTCCCTCGGACTTCCCGGTGAACACCGGGTAAGCGCCTTTTCCTGATATTACACCGAACTTTCATCCTTTTTTTTTTTTTTTTAAAATTAAAGACTAATTGCGCCCTTGCGCCTTCTTCAGAGCCACGGTTATTAGTAGCGACCAGGAGGACTCCGGGGCTAGGGTCCGGGTCGAGAGCGAGCCGGCTGACGATGCCTTCACCACGACTGGCGACGAGCAAGTGTCGCCACCGGAGCCAGCTAGGCATGACGCCGAGTATCCAACTGCTTCGCACGCAAGCGAGAAGGAGAAGGGAGCAGCTTCAAGCGCGGGAGGGGGACCAGACTCCGACATTCGGATGACCCGGGTGCCACCTCCTGTTACAAGAAATGCTCCTTTTCCCACTTTCCAGGTACCCGAGCCATCTAACCCGGATAACGCTGACTTTAACCAGCTTATGAGCGCTCTTCTCGCCATGAAAGCTTCAGAAGGGACTGTCTTAGAACGTATGGCTGCAGCACATCAGGTAACTTTCACGTGATACTCCTTATTATACGTCCAGTCCCCAAGTCCCGAGTATAATTTTCTTTAATTATCCTCGGTACTTCGCATAGTACTTTCCGGTACTCATTTCCTCAGATGAAACACTCTCATGATATCCGGCTCACAGCTTTACCCGGCCTTTGCAGGCAGAGATTACTCAGTCAGATGAAGCGTTACTTAAAGCTGAGCAGCTCTTGCTGGCTGAAGTTAAGCGTAGGGAGGCCCTTGAAGCGGAGATAAAGACATTGAAAAAAGATGTCTCCATTTACAAGAAGAAGTACAATACTGCCCAGTCTTCGCTGAATAACCTGTCGACTCAGCTTACGGACACTTACCGTATCTTGCTAAGTAAGTTTGCTATTTGCGATTAATTTGCGTATCTCTATCTTGCTGCTGTAATAACCAACATTACTGATATGCTCTTGCATGTTTCGATTGCAGGTGCTAACCTTGCTGCTCCGGAGGAGAATGCCATTACTCAAGTTAAAACTCTGAAGACTATGCTCCGGACGTTTTTTGCCGGCACGAAACTTTTGCTGGATGCTATCAAGTGGCCTTCTGAGGTATACCCGGGAGAAGATAATCTTATGCAGGCCTTCTCAACGGTGCCTGGATGGATTGAGATAATGAAGCGCTCAGCTTGCCGGATTGGAATGACCCGGGCCCTTACACTGGCGAAGGCTTATTTTCCTAAGCTTGACCCGGCCAAGGTAACATCCGGGTTTCCAGAATTCAAAGCTGACGGGTCCAAGTTTGAGCCCAAGGACTTCAAAGATATTCAACGTGCTGTACGCCCCTCAGCCACTACCTTGGCCGACAAAATGGAGCTGGACCAGATCATGAGTTCATATGACGCTGAGGGCAAAGTTATTTTGGTGGATGCACCTCCTCCTTTTGATATGGTGGAAAGATGGTCGACTGACCTGGCCAGGAGGAAAGAAGAGGCCGCAAAGAGAGAAGCAGAGCTAGGCGCAAAGCCGTCCACCTCTACACCGGCCGTGCCTCCGCCTGTCCGTCCAGATGTGAAGAGCCTGAGCAAAACTGCTGGCAAGGTCAAGGAGCAAGTCCAAGATCTAGACCCGGAGGGCCGCTCTCAGGATGCCGAGTAGGATGCTACCTTGTGCTTTTCGTTTCTCGATACTGATATGATTTTTGTAGTGCGCCTGTGCGCCATTGATGCTGATACTATGACTGTATGCTTTGTTAATTCATGATAACTCTTTGCCTTCCCTGGCTTTTGATAATATCCATCCTTGTGTTACTTATGAGCTTATTCTCGATACTTCGAACTCTTGCTTTCAATTTCCTTTTGAGACTCGGTTAACCGAGTATCGTAGGTTTTGATAGATGGACTTTTCTTTAAGTCCCCAATACTCGGCAACTAAGGTTTACAGACCTTGGTAGTTAAATAGTTTGTTTCTGTTTCGAAGTCCCCAGTCCCCATGACCCAAAGTACGAGCTATGGGGGCGTGGGCTTTCTCAGATGACATACTGCTGTTTACCAAGCTGAAGACCAATAGCTGTTCTCATAAATACTGAAGTCATGCTTAATATTTGTTGAGTTTCCGGCTATGTTAGCCTTATACTCTGCATGGACTTGTGGTTTAGATGACCCTTTTGATTACCTTGTACTATAAGCCGGCTTTCGCGTGGATACCATGTCGTTGCATCTATACGAAAAACAAAATCAAGCACGCTCCATTGGGCTGCATAGTTTGATTGTAATCGTAAGTGAACAGATCATGCCACTTTGGTGCGAGTCACATCGAGCTTAAGTAAGAATAATCAAGAAAATTGGCTCCTTCGTCCAGTTATAGGATTGTAGCCGCACCCGTTTGTACGAGTAACCAGCCCCCATAACTTATAGGCATCATGGCCGGGTCTCCGGGTTTGTGATTACTTATTGAAGTAGATCAACCCTCCGGAGACCTATATTCACGTAACGTATTTCGATGATATTGATGTATTGATAATAACAATGTTACTTACTTGTAACTGAAGCAAGGATCATGATAAGACTCGAAACCATCTTCTTTTATTGATAAAAATTTCTTATTTGAATCAGCAGGCCGCCTCATTAAAAACCTTCCAGTCCCCTTAGGTACCCTGGATAGGAAAAGAGTGCGTATGAAACCTGCCGCCCATTACACTGCTTTAGTTATTCTCGAGAATCGGCCTCGCGTTGGTACGGCCGATACACATTCTCCACTTGCTATGCCCTTTCGTAATGAGTACCGGATTTGCTAGCCATTCCGGGTATATCGCCCTTGACACGTGATCAGCTGCGGATGGTGGTACGTCTTCTTCTTCCCTACTGAGAGTTTTGAAAATATCGTTCCCGATGAAGCCTACCATCTTAGGGTTTTGTTCTGCCCTAACTTTTGCTTTGTCCCCCTCAGGAGTTGGCTTTTTTGACGTTGCTCTCTCTTCTAGGTCCACCTGAGAACGGTAATGTTTGAGCTCTTCCTTCCTACAGGCTTGCTCGGCCATTGCCGCGTCTCCTTCATCACACTCAGCTGCTATATCTCGGTTTCCGTGTACGGTGATGGTCTTTTTAGGACCCGGGATCTTCAGCTGTAGGTACACATAACATGGTCTTGCCATGAACTTGGCATAAGCCGGCCTTCCAAACAATGCATGATAAGGGCTGCGCAACTTTACTACCTCAAAGGTAAGCCACTCGATTCGATAATTGTCCTTTGACTCCCCGAAAGCTACCTCCAATGCCACTTTTCCTTCGGGGCATGCCGAATGACCCGGCACTATCCCGTGAAAAACTGTTGTACTTTTTTGCAACTGTGATTCCTTTAAGCCCATGCGCAGAAAAGTTTCCCAGTATAGGATATTGATACTACTCCCTCCATCCATCAAGACTTTCTTCAGCTCGTAACCATTGACCTGTGGCGCCACTACCAAAGCCAGGACTCCCGGGTGATCAATCCTATCCGGGTGATCTCTTCTGCTCCATGTTACCTCTTGCTCTGACCACCTCAAATATCTTGGAACAGCGGAGGAGACTGAATTAACTGCTTGTTTCAGTATCTTCTTGTCCTTGCTAGAACCTCCAGTAGTGTGCACATGATACTGACCCAGCTGTTTGGGGTTAGCTTGAAATCCTCCCGCTCCCCCTTGATTGTTACCTTGATTTCCAACTGGCGGATTGCCGGCTGGGGGCGGCCCGTTGCCCGAATTTCCACCTAGACCCGGACCTCCTCCTCGGCCCGCACCTCGCATGGCCCTGTTCACTTCCTCGTTCTTCCACCTTTGTAAGTCGGCACACTGCTCCAATGAATGATTGGCCGGCTTGCCATTCCTGCTATGCTTCGGGCACGCCATCCTAAATATGTCCCAACTGTTGCTTGGTCTTGGGGGTACTTGGTAGTGTCCCCCATTGTGATTTCCGGTATTAAAATTCCCTTCGGATCTAGGTCTCGAAGACCCGGCCTCTGTATTGGCCACAAACTCGGAACTCCCCTCAAACGGGCGCTTGTTCTGGCTATTTCCATTGTTGTTTGGTGCCGATCCATTGCCGGTCTTCCCACTGCTACTTGCGTTTGCTTTTGCCTTCTTGTCATCAACTTCCTCTTCTGTAGTATCCGTTGCAGCGTGTTTGTTGCATGCATCCATTAATTCTCCCATCGTAACCTCCGCTGCATTTCTGCTGGATTTCATGCGGGTTAGCTTTTGTACTAAAGGAACATACTTACATGTTTTCGCCATAGCTTGTAGTGCGTCCTTTGGTTGGATATCTGTAGATGAGTGGAGTATCTCCATAACCCGGCGTACCCAGCTTCGTGCTGACTCTCCTTTCTTCTGGACGCACCTTTCTAAGTCATCAATAGTAAATAACTTCCTACAGGTCCCATGGAAGTGCTTGATAAATGCGGTTTTTAGCTCCTCCCACGACTTGATCGACTTTTCCGGTAAATTGGTGAACCATAACTTTGCTGCTCCCTCTGACATCATTAAGTACATGAACTTGGCTTGGAGATTCTCGGATGCGTTGCGAATTGACATTGCCATCTCGTAGCTGCTTAACCACGTTTCCGGATCCATCGTTGGCTCGTAATTCACTACTTTCCCCGGTTCTTTGAACTTTTCCGGGTAAGGTTCCGCTCTGATATCATCCGAGAGACACTTGGGTCCCGCAAGGGTGGTTGGGGCTGGTCTCGCCCGGGAAATGCGTGACCCGGCCGGGGGTGCCACGGGGTGAGGAGCCACCGGTGGATCGTGTGCTGCAGACCCGGCCCCGGCTCTTCTGGCCCTGGAGCTGTCCACTACTGCCTGTGCTGCTGATACTGCCGGTACTGTCTGGACGCGCGGTGGGGGTGGCATCTGCTGTTGCTCTTCCCTTCGTCGTGCCGCGCTTGTTTGGACGTTGCCCTGTTGTTGACTCACGTATGGCGTCCCATGCATCCCACTTCTGTGATCTGGATAATTGACTTGCTGTGCTACCGCGGTGTGCAGCAGATCTATCGCTCGCCGGGTTTCTTCTGCGTGCGGCGAGTCTCTTACAGGAATCTGGTTTAATGCGAGTGTTGCTGCATACACGTTGTCCATGGGGTTGTTGTAGTGACCTGCTGGGGTACGGAATCGCGATGGTGGAGGCGGCATGGTGTTGCCGGCTGTCGCCCCCGTCCGAGGCAAGGGTAACCCGGCTGGCGCGTTTACCGGCTGCACTCCCGTTGCTGGTTGCGGTATGGTCCCTTGGTTCGCCGGTGGGATTGGCTGATCTTGAGGCGTGAACACCAGGGCAGTCGGGTTGATAACCCCTCCTGTTGCCGGTAACATAGTTCGGTGCCTTTGGTGAATCCTCGTCGTTTCCTCCCGAAGCCGGGTCTCTAGGTCATCCAGTTCCCGCTGCCGCGCTGCCATCCCCTGCTTTTCTGCTTCTACCTGCCTTCTTTGCTGCTCCAATGCACGACGAGCCACGTCCAGATCTCTTACACGCTCTGCTGCGTTTTCTGGGGTGATAACTGTAGCTAGGACTGTGGGATCCAAGATCAAATTATTATCAAACAGAGCTGGGTGACGCGGATTCGAGGGGCCCGCCCCCGGTGTCCGGTTTGCTTGGAACCCAAACATATTTGCGTGTCGCTCCTCCTCCGCTGGGCGACTGGTGACTGATGCCGATTCTCCATCGACTTGGGCCAAGATCGGGCCAGCCGTACCTTGTTGCTGAGCCAGCACCTGCGCCGCCCCGACTGGCGCCGCGGCTGCGTTTCCTTGATTGGTATTGATTGCGGGGGCCGCATAAACTGCAACCCGGCGCATAATGCTTGGCGTAGATTCGTACCGTTCTTCCTCTTCGCTATTTTCCTTCTCGTATCGGTCCTCCGATAAATCCCGTATAGACTCGGCACCTTCCTCCCTCTCTGTCGGACCCGTTGTTCCGATCGATTCTTCTTTTTCCGATTGAACACGCGTGTCCTCCCCTGACACAGAATCAGATTCAAGATTATCACGGCTTGAATTGGAAGCACATACCATACCGATGAAGACGTTGATGCGGCCGACTGTCACGACGGATCCGGTCTCGAGGTAATCCGACTCTGGCCCCCAGCCAGAATCGTCTACCATCTTCTCTCCTTGGTTGTTGACGTAGATTTCTCCGACGACGAGGTTCCTCATGTTCTTCCGAGCTTCTCCCGTGATGTAAACACCTTTGGACGCAGGCCCCACGGTGGGCGCCATACCAGTGGGATAATCACGGCAGATGTTACCGGGGGTAACTGATCTAGGGGCAAGTCGACACAGGTATTTGGGAGAGGGTTTAGCTTGAAGGAAGACATGGCGAAAAGCAATCTAAGAGCCGGAACACAACTCGCCGGATCTCGATATGATTATACTGGATACTCGATAATAGGTGTTACAGTTATGACTTGAATCTCTCTCAGGCGAAACCTAGGGGTTGGTTTATATAGTACTCATACCCCCTTTGGCTTGCCATACAAAGCGCTCCTTGAGTCCTACTCGAACTCTACATACGTATCCTAGCTTTCCTTATCGTAACCCACAATCCGGGTTACGATCCTTACAAGCCCTGGGCCTTCCGGAAGCTTCTGCGTCCTTAGCCGGATTTGGTCCATACGCCGTTTGGGCCGGATTACACCTGGGGTTGGCATACCGAGTTACTATCCCCTCATCAATCTTCACGCATTTCCAACACGACAAAGTCAGTTAATATCAAACAATTAGTAGCAACTTGAACATGAACATTCTCACATATACCAACAGGAATAGCGGTGGATTTATCAGTCATTTTCAAAGATATATCAGTGTGTATCAATTTTATAAGAGAGAGTCTCTTATAAAGAGAGAAAGGCATAACACTAACTCCAGCTCCCAAGTCACATAAAGCAGTTCTAACATAATTTTTTTAATAGAACAAGGAATAGTTGGAATACCAGGGTCTCCATGCTTCTTTGGAACCTTACCATTAAAACAGAAATTAGCAAGCATGGTAGAAATTTCCTCCTTAGGAATTTTCCTTTTGTTTGAGACAATATCCTTCATATATTTAGAATAAGGAGGCAACTTAATAGCATCAGTCAAAGGAATTTGCAAGAATAAAGCTTTCATCCACTCACAGAATTTATTATAATGTTCTTCTTCCTTCGATTTGTGTTTCTTATTAGGAAAAGGCATTGATTTTTGCACCCAAGGCTCTCTTTCTTTACCATGTTTATTGGCAATGAAATCCTCCTTAGTATACTTTGAAGTTTTAGTTTGCTTTTCAGGTTCAGCTGCAGTTTCTTCTTTATCAGAAGCATCACTTTTACCATTACCACTTTTAGTTTCATCATCAGAAATAGATATACTATTAGGATCTTTAGCAGGTTCAGGAGATTCTACAACATTTTTGTGTCTCTTCTTCTTTTTCTTAGAAGGAGAACTATTGTTTTTAGGTTGGGGAGAATCTTGTTCAATTCTTTTAGGATGTCCTTCAGGATACAAGGGGTCCTGAGTAGAAACACCACTTCTAGTAATTATTTCACAAACATGTTTATCTCTAGAAGCATTAGCTAGCATGTCTTTTTGCAGCTTAGTAAGTTGATCAATTTGAGTTTGAACCATTTGAAAATGTTTAACAAGCATTTTAACACCATTAGAGGTTCTCAGCCTACAGTGGGATTTACTCACTCATGTACGGGGGAAACTTGGATGGTTGATGGATAAGGAGTGACGACGTTGATTGCGATGATCTCCTTCGAATACCGTCCCGGCAGGGTGCCAGAATAGGAACTTATGATCCCCGAATCGAGTTTCGGGGTAGCGGAGGCGCTCTGTTGTGTTTCTATGGAATATGACAACCCCCTGATGTTTTAGGGTTACGGGCAATATGTAGTCGAAAGGGGAGTCCGAGGGGGTGCTTGGGTGGCCCACACCACCTGGCGGCGTGGCCAGGGGGGCGTCAGGGGGCGGTGTGGGCCCCTATTGGCCCCTCTCCTAGCCTCCTTCTGGCTCCCAGGGTCTTTTGGTGTTTTAGGACCAATGGAATCTTTTTTGGGCAATTTCCGAAAAGTTGATTTTTCTGCACAAAAAACGAGACAACAAGGTTGAAGCAGCTGAGATGGCAGGACGCACTACCGGTTCATAAGCAACGTGGAACCTACACAACACAATCAAATCACTTTGCCCCAACGAAGCAGTGAGGTTGTCAATCTCACCGGTTTTGCTAAACACAAGGAGGTTAAACATATGGTGTGGAAAACAGTAGGAGAACAGTATGAAAGCAGTAGTAACAGTATGAAAATAGTATGAAAGAAGTAGGTGTCCACAGTTCACTAGTGGTGTCCACAGTCCACAGTTCACCAGTGCTTCTTAGCGCTCTGTTGTGTTTCTATGGAATATGGCAACCCCCTGATGTTTTAGGGTTATGGGCAATATGTAGTCGAAAGGGGAGTCCGAGGGGTGCTTGGGTGGCCCACACCACCTGGCGGCGTGGCCAGGGGGGCGCCAGGGGGTGGTGTGGGCCCCTATTGGCCCCTCTCCTAGCCTCCTTCTGGCTCCCAGGGTCTTTTGGTGTTTTAGAACCAATGGGGTCTTTTTTGGGAAATTTCCCAAAAGTTGATTTTTCTGCACAATAAACGAGACAACAAGGTTGAAGCAGCTGAGATGGCAGGACGCACTACCGGTTCATAAGCAACATGGAACCTACACAACACAATCAAATCACTTTGCCCCAACGAAGCAGTGAGGTTGTCAATCTCACCGGTTTTGCTGAACACAAAGAGGTTAAACATATGGTGTGGAAAACAGTAGGAGAACAGTATGAAAGCAGTAGTAACGGTATGAAAATAGTATGAAAGAAGTAGGTGTCCACAGTTCACTAGTGGTGTCTCTCCGTGAAAGATAAATAACATGTGTGGTGAACAAATTACAGCTGGGAAATTGATAGAAATGAAGGTTGCACCATAGTGCATATGCAAGACAGAAAATATTACTATGTGATTCATGCGGGCATTACAACAAAATACATAGACCTTCATCCAACTGCATCTATGACTAATAATCCACCCTCCGAATATCATCCGAACAAACGTTGGGTATTAAGTTGCAAGCAACAGATAATTGCAGTAAGCAAAGTGTGTAATGTAAACAATAAAATCATCCTTACACAATGCATTATTGTTTTCTCCCTAATGGAAACAACACATCCTCCATCCGTCACGTTTCTGTCACTCGAGCACAGATGCAAAGGAGGCATGAACCCACTATCGAGCATAAATACTCCCTCTTGGAGTTACTAGCATCTACTTGGCCACAACATCTACTAATAACGGAGAGCATGCAAGATCATAAATAACATGTGCATGAATATAACATGATAGATTGATAATCAGAATACATATCATTCAACATTCATCAGATCCCAGCAAACAAAACATGTAGTATTACATAAAGATGATCTTGATCATGTTAGGCAGCTCCCAAGATCTAAACATGAGGTACAAACTGGAGAGAACAACCATCTAGCTACTGCTATGGACCCGTAGTCCAGGGATGAACTACCCACACATCACTTCGGAGGAGGGCATGGTGGTGTAGACACCTCCGGTGATGAATTCCCCTCCCGGCAGGGTGCCAGGGAGAGCTCCATAACCCTCCCAATCTCGGGATGACGATGACAGCGGCCTCGGATGTTTTTTGAGACGAAATGGAATATATTTAGGGTTTACATCTCGGGAGGTATAAATAGGCGAAAGAGCAAAGGCGCTGGAGGCCGGGGGGCCCCCACACCACCCCATGGCACGGTCAGGGGCGCGCCGCCTTATGGTGTGGCCCCCCTGAGGCCCCCCTCCGGGTCTCTTCAGGACTCCGTGGAACCTTCTGGAATTCTAAGTCTTCCGGGCTTCGAATTTTCCAATTCCGAGAATATTTCCATAATAACTTTTTTGAAACTAAAAACAGAAGAAAACAGGGAACTGGCTCTATGGCATCTTGTCAATAGGTTAGTCCGGAAAATCGATAAAAATGACATAAAATGTATAGCAAACATGTGGGAAACAATAAGAAAAAAACATGGAACAACAGAAATTAAGGATACGTTTATGACGTATTACCCGTCAAGCTCAGATGCTCATCTATCTCTTCCTTGGGGCGCGACCATGGTGCCCTGTCAACTTTGAACAAAGCAGGCTGCGGCAAAACAACTTCCCGCTCATCTCCATCAATAAATAACACTCTATATACTTAATGATCATCAGTAGAGTTAGCCGTGATAAAATGATGAGCCTTCATGGCAACAAGTTTAAGTCTATAAGGAGCAATTAATTCATCAGCAGGACTAACAGAAAAATCTAGAGCAGTTGCTATACGTGTAGCAATAATGCCACCATAAATGGGCCCCTTAGGAGCAAGGCGACGAGCAACGAGAGAACCAAGGTTATACTTCTTGCTACGTTTAAGTGCAACATCAATAAAAGCAAGGTGATAGCTAGAAATGTTGCTAGTGTTATCCCTACCAAGGATACTAGTAGCAAGATAATAAGTGAAATATCTGAGAGCAGGAAGTTGGATGTTTCTTATCTTCCCACGCTGGGGTGAGCGTCCATCATCATTGGTGATTTCTCGATAGAGCGCCATGAGATCAGCGGGTCTCTCCTAAATCTTGCATGCTGCCCCGGAAGCATTGATACCTATAATGTTACAAAAAGTTTCCAAGGGCAAAGAAAAAAAACGACTGTATAACTTAAAAGCAATAGTGGGTCCATATTGTGAGTTTTGAAATTAAAGCTCAAAACAAAAGTTTTTGTGAGAGTAGCATACTGCAGACTTTCATCCTCCATGTAGCTGGTTAAACCAACTCTTTCAACAAGCATCAAGAAGTCATCCATTAGACCTGCACTTCTCAAAAATGTAAAACATGGGAAGCTAGAAGGATTAGCAATTCCATCACCTCCCGCATCGTCGATGTTCGGTGCAATAAGGTCTTCGTTATAAGATGGCCTCACTAAGGTGGATGTACGTCAGGGCCTTGTTCTTCTAGGAGCATAACTCCTAAATATTTCTCCAAAGTTATGGCTGTCCATTTCTGAAATTTTTCAACAATCATCACAAAAATTTATTTCAAGCAAATATAAGGTGGAAACTACCACAGAGACTTATACAAGAGCTAAACATGCATAAAAACTATATCATTTTAACTCAAATCAAGCATGCAAACTCACATAAGCTGTCACCTATAGTACCAAAATACTAAAGAAATACTCCACCAAATAAAATTCTACTTGGATAATCGGAGGAGTCACATATCGGAGAGCAAATACACCAAATTTCAGCACAAATGATGGGCAGAGCAAAGAGATCGAAAAATCCCGAGGAAGAACATCAAGAAAACGGGTTCAAGGGAATGTTTTGAGTTTGGGAGGTGAGATACGAATCTTTGGCAGGGGAGAGAGTAAGTGGAGGGCCAGAGAGCCCCACACCATACCCATGCGCCACAAGGGGCTGGTCGCGCCACCCTATGGTGTACCTGACTGGTGGGCCCCCTTGGGGTCTCTCAGGTGGCTTTCTGCCTCATTTTTAACGTAAACATTTATTATAATTTTTCGAGAAACTTTATTTTCGAGGTTTTTTCAGAATTTAATAATTAATTATAAACCTGGAAAAAATTATGAAAAGGTGGAAAACAAAACTAAAAACAGAACTACAGAGGTTCTAAAACATTCTAATGTGTAAATACCCAGTGAAAACAAAGTTAGGAGTGGTGAAAACAAGTTATGGGTGGTGAAAACAAACATCACATGGTGAAAACAAAAGAAATCACTGTGAAAACAAAAGTATGGATGGTGAAAACAAAGGTATGGATAATGGAAACATGATTGTACTAAAATGGCAAGGTGGTAACAGAAGTAACCAGCATGAAAACATAAAGGGGAAGGTAAAAAATACTGAAAACATCGTCCTCTTCATTTAAAATCACTTTGTTAACAAGGTTGATCAAGTCTTGTTACCAGAATAATTTTTATATGAAGCAAAACTTTGCTCAACACTAAATAATTATGTTACCTGAACCTTGATAGACATAGTACCAATCATAATAATTTCATATTGTTTTGGTGGTACTGGAATGGGACAATAAAATTCTTCAATCTTGATGGTCTCAATATTTTCAATTGAATTTAAACTATATCTTCTATAAATCTTCTTGGGAAAATAAACAGTATGCTCTTTATCATTAATATTAAAAGTTACTTTTCCTTGATTGCAATCAATCCCCCTGCAGTGTAAGAAAAGGTCTACCAAGAATAATAGACATATTATCGTCTTGGGGCATTATCAACACAACAAAGTCAGTTAATATCAAACAACTAGTAGCAACTTTAACAATAACATTCTCACATATACCAACATGAATAGCAGTGGAATTATCAGCCATTTGCAAGGACATATCAGTAGGTATCATTTTTTCTAGAGAGAGTCTCTTATAAAGATAGAAAGGCATAACACTAACTCCAGCTCCCAAATCACATAAGGCAGTTCTAACATAATTGTTTTCAATGGAACAAGGAATAATTGGAATACCAGGGTCTCCAAGCTTCTTTGGAACCTTACTATTAAAAGATTAATTATCAAGCATTGTGGAAATTTCCTCATTAGGAATTTTCCTTTAATTTGAGACAATATCTTTCATATATTTTGAATAAGGAGGCAGTTTAATAGCATCAGTCAAAGGACTTTGCAAAAACTGAGGTTTGATCCACTCACAAAATTTATTATAATTTTATTCTTCCTTTGATTTGTGTTTCTTATTAGGAAAAGGCTTTTCTTTTTGTACCCAACGCTCTCTTTATTTATCATGTTTATTGGCAATGAAATCCTCCTTAGTATACTTCACAGTTTTTGTTTGCTTTTCAGATTCAGATACATGTTCTTCTTTATCAGAAGCATCACTTTTATCATTACCACTTTAAGTTTCAACATCAGAAAAAGATATACTATTAGGATCTTTAGCAGGTTCAGGAGATTCTACAACAATTTTATGTCTCTTCTTATTTTTCTTAGAAGGAGAAATATTGTTTTTAGGTTGTTGAGAATCTTGTTCAATTCTTTTAGGATGTCCTTCAGGATACAAGGGATCCTGAGTAGAAATACCACTTCTAGTAATTATTTCACAAACATGTTTCTCTCTAGAAGCATTACCTAGCATATCTTTTTGCACTTTAGTAAGTTGATCAATTTGAGTTTGAACCGTATGAAAATGTTTAACAAGCATTTTAACATCGTTAGAGGTTCTCTCAATAATACCATGCAAATTATCAATAGCTCTAGAATTTTCCATAAGATGATTTTGCACTCTCATATTAAAATTATCTTGCTTAACAACATAATTATCAAATTCATCTAAGCATTGAGCAGGTGGTTTAGAGTAGGGAATATCTCTATTATCAAAGTATTGGAGAGAGTGTACCTCAACTGTTTATGGATGCGGAATAGGCTTACATAATTCTTCTATAGGAGGTAAATTCTTCACGTCTTCAGATTTAATACCCCTCTCTTTAAGAGATTTCTTGGCTTCCTTCATCACTTCATAATTTAATTCAATCATCCCTCTCTTGTTGGGTGTTGATATTGGTGTTGGATCAGGTGTAGGTGTAGGCTCAGTTATATTCCAATCATCATTATTTTTAGCTATTTTAGCCATTAATTCCTCAGCTTCTCCTGGAGTTCTTTTCCTGAAAACACAACCAGCACAACTATCCAAGTATGTCCTAGATTCAATCGTTAGTCCATTATAAAATACATCTAGGAGATCATTTTTAGGTAAAGGATTGCCACGTCAAGCTCTTATTAAAGAACAAAACCTTGTCCAAGATTCATGTAATTTCTCTCCTTTAATTTGCTCAAAGTTAAAGATATCTTGCATAGCAGCATGTTGACACTAGAAGGAAAATATTCTTGAAAGAAAGCATTAACCAAATCCATAAGACTATTAATAGATCCAGGTGACTCATACGTCCAAAACGTATCTCCTTTTCCGAACACCTTTCTTATTCTTTTCTTCTAAACTTGTGAGTTTCGGATACCACTAACAAGGACTAACGCTGTTTTCAGCAAAATTACCTTGGTGTCTCGTTTTTTTGCAGAAAATTCAACTTTCGGGAAATTTTCCAGAAAAGACCCCACTGGTCTTAAAACACCAGAAGACCCCGAGAGTTAGAAGGACGCCAGGAGGGGGCCACACCACCCCCTGGCGCCCCCCTTGGCCGCGCCGCCAGGTCGTGTGGGACACCCCGACACCCCCTCGGGCCCCCCTTTCGACTACTTCTACCCCGTAAACCTAAAACGAGAGGGGGTTCGTCATATTCCACAAAAACACAACAGAGCGCCACCACCACCCCGAAACTCAATTCGGGGATCAGAAGTTCCTGTTCTGGCACCCTGCCGGGACGGGGATGCGAAGGAGATCATCACCATCGACACCGCCACTCCTTCTCCATCAACCATCCATGATTCTCCCGTCCATGAGCAAGTAAACCCCGTTGTAGGCTAAGAGGGATGGAAGGGATTGGATGAGATTGATCATGTAATAATGCCAGATTGTTAGGGCATAGTGCCTAGTATCCATTGTTAGTTTTTTCTATCATTGCTGCAACTTGTTATGCTTAATTCTTCTCACTAGGGCCCGAGTGCCATGATTTAAGATCTGAACATGTTATTGTTTCATGAGTATAATTATGTTTCTTGATCATATCTGCAAGTTGTTTACACATGTCATTGTCCGGAACCCGAGGCCCCAAAGTGACAGAAATTGGGACAACCGGAGAGGATGGCTGTGATGTGAGGATCCATGTGTTCACGGAGTGTTAATGCTTTGCTTTGGTGCTTTATTAAAAGGAGTACCTTAATTACCAGTAGTTCCCCTAGAGGCCTCGCTGCTACGGGCTGGTAGAACAAAAGAAGTTGTGAAAGTTTCTCATTGCGAGCACGTATGACTATATTGGAACACATGCCTATGTTTTGCCTAAATGTTTGATGCTTTATTATTATTATCTGCAATGCCCATGTTATTATTATTACATGACCCTTGTTATCCATGCAACGCCCGTCCATCCATTCCCTCTATGCCTACGGTACTCCCATCCTGGTGTTTTCCGCGATTGCTACTGCTGTTACTATTTTACTACTGCTGTTATTTTATTTCCACTTATGCTATAAAACTGTTACCACTGATAAATTGTTGCGAGCAAGTTTACTTTCAGGTGCAGCTGAATTGACAACTCAGTTGTTAAGTCTAATAAATATTATTTGGCTCCCCTTGTGTCGAATCAATAAATTTGGGTTTTACTTCCCTCGAAGACTGTTGCGATCCTATTTACTTGTGGGTCATCAGAGCACAGTAGAAAGTTTCCATCAGAAAGAAACCAAGGTTGAATCGACCAGTAGGAGGAAGGAGTAACTTCAGAATTTGATGCAGGTGAGATGGCAGGGCGCACTACCGGTTCAGCAGCAACGTGGAACTACACAACACAATAAAATCACTTTGCCCCAACGAAACAGTGAGGTTGTCAATCTCACCGGTTTTGCCGAATACAAAGAGGTTAAACGTATTTGTGTGGAAAACAGTATGAGAACGGTATGAAAACACTAGCAGCTGTGTGAAAATTGTAGTCATAGTGGTTGTATTATCAGTATGAGAAAATGGACCGGGGTCCACAGTTAACTAGTGGTGTCTCTCCATAGAAAATAAATAACATGTGTGGTGAACAAATTACAACTGGGCAATTGACAGAAATGAAGGTTGCACCATAGTGCATATGCAAGATGTAAATATTACTATATGATTCATGCGGGCATTACAACAAGATACATATACCATCATCCAACTGCATCTATGACTAATAATCCACCCTCCAAATATCATCCGAACAAACGTTGGGTATTAAGTTGCACGCAACACATAATCGCAGTAAGAAAAGTGTGTAATGTAAACAATATAAACGAAGTAAACATCGTTGTTTTCTCCCTAATGGCAACAACACATCCTCCATCCGTCACGTTTCTGTCACTCGAGCACATATGCAAAGGAGGCATGAACCCACTATCGAGCATAAATACTCCCTCTTGGAGTTACTAGCATCTACTTGTCTAGAGCATCTACTAATAACGGAGAGCATGCAAGATCATAAATAACATATGCATGAAGATAACATGATAGATTCATAATCAGAAGACATAACATTCTACATTCGTTGGATCCTAGCAAAGACAACATGTAGCATTACATAAACATGATCTCGATCATGTAGGGGCAGCTCACGAGATCTAAACATGAGGCATAAAGTGGAGAAGACAACCATCTAGCTACTACTATGGACCCGTAGTCTAGGGATGAACTACTCACGCATCAATTCGGAGGAGGGCATGGTGGTGTAGACCCTTCCAGTGATGAATTTCCCTCCCACCAGAGTGCCGGGGAGAGCTCCAGAACCCTCCCGATCTCGGGATGACGATGACGGTGGCCTCGGGTGTTTTTCGTGGAAAAGTGGTCTCCTTTTAGGGTTGATGTATCGGGGGGATCAATAGGCGAAAGGGCGATGGCGGTGGGCTCCCGAGGGCCCCACACCACCCCGAGGCGCGGCCAGGGGGCGCGCCTCCCTATGGTGTGGCCCCCCTCCAGGCCTCTTCGGGACTCCGTGGAACTTTCGGGAATTCTAAGACATTCGGGTTTTGAATTTTCCAATTCCAAGAATATTTCTAGAACAACTTTTCTGAAACTAAAAACAGCAGAAAACAGTGAACTGGCTCTATGGCATCTTGTCAATAGGTTAGTCCCGGAAATCAATAAAAATGACATAAAGTGTATAGCAAATATGTAGGAAATAACATGAAAACAACATGAAACATCAGAAATTAAGGATACGTTTATGACGTATCACCTGCCCTAGTCTCTATCGGATTCGTATCGGAGCGCTGCCAGGCACAAAAAATTCGCCGTTTCGCTGCTATGCACGTGTGCCTAGTTCTAGTTGAAATCGGACTCCCTCTGCCGCGGTACAAAAAACAGGCGTTTTCTCTGCTGCAGCACACCACCGCACACACACGCTCCCGCGCGCGTTTCCGCTCTTCCCTAGTCCTCTGCCGGGCAGCATTTTCGCGCAGTTTCGCTGCCGTCGTGGTACTAAACCGCCAAATTTCCTGCCGTGAGTTGTTTTTCTCTGTTTTCGTAGTTATTCGTTGTTTTCACCTTGTTTTTCTTTAGGTTTCTATTTTTGATCTTTGCGAGCCTTAGCTACAGCCTTTCTACAACAAAAATAAATAGGCACCTACCCATAAGACTAGCTTTTTATTGATCTAACAGACTGCTCAATTGACCTATTTTTTGTCCATACTTCTATTTTTATTTACTTATTGCTGCTAGTTGTTTCAAAGGCCATTGAAAAAGTATAAAAAATAGAAAAGAGAAAAGTATAAAACAATAGAAAGAAAAAAACCCCAAAAAAACGAGCCATTACTATTTTCACTAGTGGAGCTTAATACATATCATCTTTGTTATTTTTGTGGACATTACTTGAGCAATCTTGTGCCTGTTTCATAGAGTATTTGCTAGTGTCTTTCTAGTGCTTGCAAAATCTCTACCATATAATTGCTAAGCCACATTTGTCTCCCAGAGTGTGTGTGTTCCTTTAGTTTTAACACATTAGACGGTAAATATGAGTTGCTATTTTGGTGTTGTTAGGATTCCCAACCAAGCCCCACCAAGTAGCCTGTTTTGTCTTGTGACACTTGATATTCTCGTTATTCTCTTCTCACACTTGGTACACTTTTCATTGCTACTTGTTGGTAAGCAAATTCTATTCACTTTAGAATGGTAAGATAAACTATTCTTTGCTGGTTTTGAGTGAATTGTGAGAGAACACCACAACCCATTGTTATTTTGTTTTCACTAATACTTTAATCAATGGAGTTTCCTACTAGTCATGGTGTGCAGGGTAAGAAACCCGAGGAGTTGCCTAGCAAGAAGGATGCTGATGACGTGCTCACATGGGGAGACCCACCTGGCAGCGTTAGGGCAAAACACAGATGGCTGAGATGGCTCGCTGAGCACCACACTTCAATATTTAAGTTAATTCATTCGCCAACCTTCGCTTTAGTACTGTATTTATTTATCATTTTATGGTTGAAAGGAAAGAAAGAGAGTGATACTCCCCACCATTGTTGAAAGTTGAAGCTGACACTTTGAACGACGCATGGGAAAGATTGACCATGTTCACACGAGTATCACCATTGTATTTATTAAGAGAAGGAAGAAAACTGAGAGTATTTCATCGTAACTTTTCTTCTTGTTGTATAGCAGGCAGTATTCTAGATGAGATGGATGTTCTTGATTGTTCCTTAAAATATAGAGAGAGAGATATCAGGCAACCCAGTCATGGGCGTACCTAGGGGTGGGTTGGGTGGACCGTGGCCCACCCATAATATTGGTATATTTTTACTACCCATAGTTCTTCTTAGAAAAAAATTACTACCAATAGATTTTGACTATCTTACTGCTTTTAGTCGTCATTTGCGTGAGAAATTGCGCCTCATTCGTCTCTTGATTCCTCTCTGGACACTTCAAACATATATACCAAATTAAAATTTTGTGAATCGATTGCCTATTATCCTATTTATTTGGTAAAAAAAAAATTCATGGTGTGACATTTTTTTGTAGTTTGCCCACCCTTCAGTTATTTCCTAGGTCCGCCACAGACCCAGTGGAGATCAGAGATGAGGCAACCAGAGTTGGATTGTCATGATCGCAAGAAAAGGTCCAAAGGGAACCCCGTTGATTCCATGACGTCCTCAATCCACGACCATGTCTTCTCCCCGTTTGAAAGCAGAAGAAAGTCGTTGCGCGTGTACACGCCCTCGCTCTTCACATCCACAACGACACACGAGGTAACGTGCGTGAGAGTTGGTTCTGCGCGCGATGTACCATCTACGCACTAGTCAGTCACTGCAAGACCCACCATGGTGTGTGCGCGGCATGGCAGACCTTCTCCTCCGCCATGGAGCCACTGCTGCGTGGTCGTAGTGGACCCACAAGTGAGAAGCCTTCCCCGCGCCAGTCCAGAGCACGTGCGAATCTCGCGGTAGGGCAATGCACACGTGCATGTTTGATATCCTGCATGCCTCCAGACCAGGCCCGCTGGCTGCAAAGCCAGTCCATCGTTTGGTTGAATGCGACCAAAATTTTGGCCCGCGTGCTGCTTAAACCACCGTCGGGCTAGGCCTGTTGGAAACTGCTGAATCGGCAATTTCTATGGAGCCAGGTCTGGTGGGTGCAAAATTATCCCCATACATGCAAACTCGTGTTAACTTTTGGTCCAATCACTCTTCCTAATGGTGTTTAGCTAGTCTCTTTTAATCGACGCCATATTAGCTAGTTTTGGCCATGGGAGGATCTTGGGGAGAGGATGGAGGAAGTGAAGGCGGACTAGCTTCGACCATGGGAGGAGCTTGGGGAGAGGATGGAGGAAGTGGAGGCAGACTAGTTTCAGCGATGGGAGGAGATTGGAATTGGGGGATTTGGAAGAGATGACTCACGGGTGGGGATTGGAGAGAGCATGGAGGAAGAATGGAGGTGGAATCCATGAGAGGAGGTTGGAGGTGTGGATTGGAGAAAGGATTAGGAAGAAGGAGATGTGGACTAGTTCGACCATGAGAGGAGCTTGGATGTGGGAATTGGAGAGGGTATGGGAAAGAATGAGATGTGGACTCCATGAGAGGAGTTTGGAGGTGGAGATTGAAGAGAGGATGAGGAAGAGGTGGATTCCATGAGAGGAGTTTCGAGGTGTGGGTGACTCAATGTGAGGATTGGAGAGGTGGACGTCACGAGAGGAGCTTGGAGGTGGGGTGTCTCACGGGTGGGGATTGAAGAAATCATGGAGGAAGAAACAGAGGTGTTCATGAGAGGAGATTAGAGGTGGGGTGGCTCACGGGTGGAGAATGGAGAAAGCATAGAGGAAGAGGTCGACTAATCAATACTCATCCATGTCCTAATGAGTGGGACTAGTCAATACTAAAAAAATATAACAACTAAACAACATTTAAAAAATTGTCCGTTTCTGAATATGACCAGCAAACAACACGCACCACACGTATGTGTTCCAAATGCGCTAGAGTAGACCTCCAACCCTAAAATGGGTGCAGCCTACCAAACCCATGACCAACGTGAACGCGCACAACAGGCAGAGGCAGACGCAACCGCCAAGCCGACCTGCGGGAGCAGAAATCCACGCTTCTCGGTGATGGGCCTATGTGGTACGTGTCCAGGATCCATTGGCGGCTGCACGTGGACTTCATTTACGGCGATGCGTGTGTGTTCGTGTCCGGCAGGGACACAAACGGACAGCACTCGGCGTCCCCCGGGGGATAGAAAATTTTCATCCCCGGGTCCCCTGCTTGACACGTGTCCTTTTTTTTGCCTAACCTCGTATTTGCTCTGTGTAGCAAAAAAAACACCCCGCTTTTGCTCCTATGTAGCAAAAAACGTTTCGCCCAAAAAAGAACAGGAAAAGACAAATCTCGCCGGAGACTCGCCAGAGACCTCGCCGGAGTTACCGTAGCATTTTTTTTTGCTACAGTAGCAAAAAGTCAAATTTCACCGGAGCCATCACTGGAGACTTTTGCTCGCCGGAAGAATAGCAGAGCAAAAAATTTATGCTAAAAAAGCAAAAACATAACGTTATTGTAGCAAAAAAGTTATTCTATTAGGGCAAATAATCGGACCTCGCCGGAATTATAGTAGCAAAAAAATTGTACAAAAAAAGCAAAAAAATTACACAAAAGTAGCAAAAAAAATTGGTCTTCGGGGAGCATCACCCGCCGCCGATTGTAGCATGTTCCTCTGCAGCGATTCCGAGGGCGGGGCTCGCCGTAGGAGAGCAGGAAGGTCTGGCGCAGGTTCCCGGCCGCGTGCGCCAAGCATGACTCCCCCTGGTGCACGCAGCACCCCCACCCGCCGGTCTCCTCATCCCGCCCGTGGTGCTGTTGGAGCTCCTGGATGGCCTCGCGCAGGCGCTCCTCGGCTTCTGAAACGTGTTTTTGGCGATGATGAGCAGCGTGTCGCCTTCGCGCGCCACGTATTTCGCGTTGCGCTGGTAGTAGGAGCCGGCCGCGGCCGCTGCACCCGTGCAGGAGCAGCGCACCGGCACCAGCACCTTTGTGCCCAGCGTGAACGGCGACGAGGCGGACGGCGCGGAGTTGGCCACGGCGATGCTCCCGGCGTCAGCACCTAGCAGCGTGGCGATGGAGGCGGGGTCAGAGAAGGGCGGGCTGGCGTGGAAGGTGAGGTAGGAGTCGCAAGACGGGGCGCCGGTGCGGCAGAAGTAGCCCAGTAGGCCGGTGTCGTTGTGCTTGTTGCTGCAGTCGGCGATCTGCGAGCCGTAGGGCTGCTGCGACCGCGCAGACCTTGGGGAGATCGATGTGCGCGGGTGCCGGCGCGGACCTTGGGGAGATCGATGTGCGCGGGTGCCAGCATGGTCGTCCTCCTCGATCGCGAAGACATGGCTCCGTAGCAGCGGCGGGGGACTTCGGAGACGAGCAGCTTAAGGTGGAGGAAGCCGTCCGGGATGGGGAGGCCGAGGGAAGCACGTACTCATCTGCGCCGCCCCGAGAACACCAACCTAGATGGGGGTGCGGGAGGAGGCGGAGCGGCCAAGGATCTCGGCGGCGTCGCCGCCGGCGATGTGGAGGAACCTCTAGGTGTGAAAAGGAGGAAGGGGACGAGTGGTGGGGAGCGAGGACATGTATCGATAGGATGACGAGCAGGTACTGCGGTGGAGGATGGGAGTGGGCCTGCAGGACACGCGGCGTGCTGTGGCGACTGCAAGCGAACCGGAGGATGGAAACGTTCCGTCCCCGGGTGATCTCCAGCGTTTCCCGACACAAACACAACGCCCAGAGTTTTCCGCGGAACTGACAGGAGGCTTCATTTATTTCCTCTGGCCGTTCTTCGTAAGTGCGATCTAGAAGCCGGCCGACACATAAACGTTGGATGATGCAACTGGCGCCAAATCCAAATCCAACCGAACTTCCCGTCGAACAACGGAGAGCAGCCATCATCCATCCCCTCCCGCCCGTCCCTATCGACCCCTCTCCATCGAGGCGAGGAGGGAAACTACGCCACTTTTGCACGTACGTACAGTAACAGAGATCAGTTTTTCCTCCTGGATACAGTTCCATGACTTTCGTGAGTCTCGCTACACGTTTCTTTCTCCTTAATCTGCTCCTTCATTTCGACAAAAAATAAAATCTGCTCCTCCATGTTTTTCCCTTTTCTTTTTGAAAAGATAATCTGCCCATTTTATGTTACCGTGTACTGTACATCTCTGCACTCTGCTCACCAGCCACAGACAATCCCAATGGGAGTCATGCTGGATCGACCACGCGTATATGAAGTGCGCTGCCCGCTGCTATTGTAGGAGTACTCATCCGCATGCACGCCATCCGCAGCGTCCGTGCATGTGATTGAGATGCACGCTAATCGTCGTCACGGGACTGCTCTGGGACAGAGACAGACGGAGTGCCGGTGACAAAACCAGATGGGCGATTAGGACATCTCCTGCGGGCTGCTTATTTGCGGACTAAACTGATCCGTATTTTGTCTGTTTGAACATCCGTCCGGGTCAGTGTCCGCGCGGATTTGGGCCCTGCACCCTGCGGGGTTGCTCATTTAGTGGCCGGGACCTATTCTTTCCTAAGTTTTTTCGCAATGATACTTTGAGCCTAAAAACAAACACAATACTAAATAAAATACGAGTTATTTATTACAAATTTTACCGCTCAATAAGAAGACAAATAAGTCTTAATAAAAATTATAAAAAAATCTATTGGTTTCATACGAAGTTTCAGATGTGTTGCACCAAATCATCCCGAAGTGTGAGGTGGGTGTCCTGATCACGCAACTCGTACTGGAAGTCGATGAAATCCTCAAATGTTGCCACTCCTGGCTGGGGCTCCACGTTCTCACCCTGAAACAACCAGTTCTCGTCGTAGACGCTGTCATCACGCTCATCCTCTATGATCATGTTGTGCATGATCACACAAGCAGTCATCACCGACCACATAATCTCCGGGCTCTATGTTCTAGTAGGGTGGCGAACAATAGCCCATCGAGACTGAAGCACACCAAAAGCACGCTCCATATCCTTTCGGGCACTCTCCTGCTCTTGGGCAAATCGTTTCCTCATCTCATCTTGAGGATTGGAGATGGTCTTCACAAAGGTAGCCCACTGGGGATAGATACCATCTGCCAGGTAGTATCCCTTTGTGTAGTGGTGGCCATTGATATCATAGCTCGCCTCGGGGGAGTTGCCTACGGCAAGTCTGCCAAACACCGGAGAGCGCTAGAGCACGTTGATATCATTGTGTGAACCTGCCATGCCGAAAAACGAGTGCCAAATCCACAGATCATGCGAAGCAACTGTCTCGAGAATAACCGTGCACTCACCAACATGTCCCTTGTACTGCCCCTGCCAACCAAATGGGCAGTTCTTCCACTCCCAGTGCATACAATCGATGCTTCCAAGCATCCTAGGCCACCCTCTGCTCTCGTTGATCGACAACAGCCGCTGAGTATCGGCAACAGTTGGTTCCCTCAAGTACTCCGGGCCAAAGACCTGAACCACAGCTTCACAAAACTTGTACATAGATTTGAGGCATATGGATTCACTCATACGTAAATATTCATCAACTAGATCACCAACTACTCCATATGCGAGCATCCGAACTGCCGCGGTGCATTTTTGATAAGAAGAGAAGCCAAGCTTACCGGTGGCATCTGGCTTGCACTTGAACCAATCATCAAAATCGAGCACCCAGAGTCGAATGCGGTTGAACATGTCCATTTTCATCCGAAAACGGCGCCGGAATAGCTTCGCCGTGTACACCTGATTGGTTGGATGGAAGTAGTCTTTGCACAGCTGGGCATGGCCGACTGCTCTGTCCCTGTCCAAGGCCGGCGCATGGCCGGGAATGGACCCTCTGAACACCGGTCGCATCCTTGAGATGTGGTCATTGACCACAAGAGTGGCAATGAGGATGTCGCTCTCGTCCTCGTAATCGGGCTCAGACGAGGACGAGTACATGATCACGTTGTTGAAGAAGAACTCGTCGCCGATGCCCGTCATTTTTCGGGCCGAGGTCGGGCAAGGCACACGGACGAACACCTTGTGTGCGTCCCGTGGGGTGGGGAGGTGGACCGGGCGGTACACAGGCCGGCGACACGCCTGCGGGACCGGCGGCGGTGTGGGTGAGAGGTAGGGGCGGAGGGGGTGGTCGCCGTGGCCGGTGGGGGTCAAACGGCGGCGGGGTCGCCAAATCGGCGAGCCAGCTGCGGTGAGGTGGGTCGGGGGCGGCGCGAGGTGGGAGAAAGGGTCGTTGTGCGCGGGCCAAGGGAGGGAGTCCACTGGACACTTTGTTGTCCGCGGGGCTGCTCAAATCGGGACCAAATTTGGTCTGGTTTGAGCAGCCACGGACAAAAAAACGGACCGTTGTCCGTATGAGCAGCCCCATATGGGCCTGGTTTTGGCCCAGCCTGTTCAAAACGGACCGGTCCGAGGTAAATGAGCAGCCCCGTAGGAGATGTCCTAAGAGCACCTCCACAGACCAAGCGCACCCATGTAATTTGTGTCTGACATCCTAATAATCCTCTTTTTGGAACCGCTGGAAATCACTATTAGGAAATTGCTTACAAACAACAGCATACCAATGGCCGACAAGTTTATCTGTTCGCAGGCGTTATTAACATTGGCGAATATATTTTTCTGTTCGTCAGCGCTAATCTACTACCGCTGGCCAACAATTTTTGCAGCTCGCTAGCACTGAGCCACCCCAGCAGCGCAACATACCGCTGGTGAACAGGGTGGCAGCTTCGCTAGCGGTAACATCGTTATCACTGCCGAAAAGGGGATAGATGCGAACAAGATTTTTTGTGCGCCGGCAGTAAGTTTTAATTCTGTAAAAAATAAACGAAGATAAGAAAAACTTACAAAAGAATCCTTTAGGATGTAGTTAGGGTTTAGGGTCTAGTTGGTGTAGATAATTCGAAATAATTTTTTTTACCTTTTTTCCAAAATAAAAAAAAAGTAAAACGGTCATAACTTTTGCATACGACGTCAAAAAAATGCGTTTAATATACAAAAAAATCGTTACAAAATTTCCAATCCAACCTCACCCGGGTACCCGCGTGAGGTTTTCTTAGAATCGTGAAATTCAAAAAGGAAAAGATATTTAAAAATAAGAAATTTTACTACAAAATCAGAAAAATATATTTTATTGCTATTTAAATTCAAGACTACCCTTACTTACTCATTTTTGTTTACTCAAATAATATTTGGGGATTCAAAAAGTAAAGGCATGTGGCATCATAATTCAAAGAAGGTTAATAGGATAGATAGGGCTATATTGTCAACAAAGTATACGTTTTTTCTAGGTAGCTCATAGGGAGGAACTAAGAAGTTAACCGTGATGTGGCTGGAGTAGTCTAAGGATGGGTGACCGATCAGAAAGTGGACGATTTAAATCAAAATACCAACAGCCTGCTTCGCCAGCGGTAACCTATACCATAACATTTGCGATTCGCCAGCGGTAGCCTTTTTCGTTGGTCACTAGTAAGGTTTTTCGTACTAGTGCATGTGTCCGCTAATTTGAGGGTGTCGCCTATAGGGGCGACCCCCAAACGTCAGCCCGATGTTGATAAGGTATATATCTAAAAACTTCCGATAAATTTGAGTATATATCTAATAAAATCTTTACCTAATAATAAAGGCATTAAGGTTTCTGCCAAATTTTTCGTCCAACACAAATTTACTGATTTACCCTCCCACAAAATAACATATTACGCACAGATTACCCTTGTATCGGTTCGTTCCTTAATTTTTGGCTTCCTCTCTGTGCATTCCCATGAGCCATGAGCCGTCCTACGAATCCCCTCGACGAAGGTGCGGCGGACGCGACCGCCGTGTGATTCGCCGCAACTACCCTGTGCCCCGCCCTCCGCTGCTTGGCCTCCTGCTTTGGGACGAGCCGCGCCGTCCCCGGTGTATTCCCACCGCCGCCGGACCAGCTGCTCCATCCCCTCGCCGATCCCCAGCTCCATCCGCCAGCCTCCATTGGCTCGGATTCTACCGGGTGGGGCCCGTGCCACCGCCGCCCAAGGTCGTCGCCACGATGCTACATGTTCATAGTCGTTGCCCTGCGAGACCACTTGCTTCCCCACAGTCCGCTCCCCTGACCCATCCTTCAGCCGCCATGCGTGGAACCAACACCAACTTGACGCCCGCGTGTGACTCTGGGTCTGGCCTGAACCTGGGCCTTGCACTGCCGGAGGAACATAAAATATTTGCCCCGACTCCCCCCATGGTCGCCGCGGGAGGGACCTATGCCTAGGCCATCCCCATCATATGCCGCCACTCGAAGCTCCAAGCACCACCGTCGGCTGCAGATGCACATGAGGTGACGAAGATGGACGCCGCCGCATCTTTTCCACGGTTCGAGACGATCTCGGCGGGGGCTCCGCCGGGATGCTCTATGTCGCTGGCGTACCGTGCGGCCATCCTCTGCCGCCCGCTCCTCCTTGGCTGTCGCCGCCCCAGCTCCGGCGCCGAGGGCGACCATCGGAGAAAGCGGTGTCGCTGGGGATAATCAGAACTCTTGCCCGTTATTGAGCTACTCCTCTGGGCAAGCTGCACCGCGCGCTGCTGATTCTGGTGTTGTGTTTGTCATTAGTAGCAATGTAATTCCACATCTTGTTACCATGTTTGTTAATACCTGTTTCAGTCTTGAATAAACTGACTGTTTCTCTTCAGAAACGAATGCGCTGATATCTTGGATGAACAGATAATGGAGAATGGATAATTTGAGTCTTGGCTCTACTCATTGCGTCATACTGGTTGATTTTGTTTCAGCAATGAGTATGCTGATAGTTCGAATTGATCCATCCATCCTTTTTTGTCAGTTCTCAGCTGCTGAAGTGCCGTGGTGTTTTAGTTTCTGAATTCCTAACAGCTAGCTTTGTTGTGTTTGATTTCAGTGCGTATCTGAACTCGAAGCAAAACTGTGTTTGCAATATTCTCTCTGAATATCACCAACCTAACTTGACCAGATGATCTGTTTCTGCAGGTGCACTTGCAGTTGCCACGCGACCTGGATAACTTTTATGATTGGTGTTTCCTAACACAGCTGATTTTTTTTTTGACAACCAGATGACAGTTCTTTAATCACGGCTGAGAACTCTGATCCTCTATACTCACAAATGAATTTAGTGTCTTTATTGCATTACTCATTTCTGTTGGCTGACCCGCAACATAGCCTGTCCAGACATAGATGCACAAGCAGTTGTACAACGGAAGGGGTCAGCCAACCGGGATTAAACAAAGAAGCAAACTACAACACTACGGTCAAACTCAAGTCCTACTCGATCGTAGCAGCGTGGCTATCCTGACTGACTGAAAGTATTTGTTTACATCTTGAAAAGGTATTTGTTTACATCTTGAAGAGGTATTTGTTTAGAAATTTAAAAGTTCCACTTATTTATTTGTGTAGTTTATTTATGACAGGAATTTCAGAGTAAGGGTTACAAACTACAGTCAAGCTATGGGCTATTCAATAATGCATGTAGGGTGGATTTTGTTTATCGGATTCCTTCCTTTGTTTTTTTATCCGTCTCCCTGTCCCCCGTCCACATTGACATCTCTCGCATTTAATTGAAAAAAGTCTTGACTTTCTCATATTATAGCAGAAATCTCACCTCGGTCCCAAATGCTTTATATGGGTTCATTTCCTTTCTCTACTCCTCAACCCCGACAGAGGCAAAAGCCTTCGTGGAGTCGGTGAGGTGGCAATGGTAGCACAAGCCTCTATTGGCGTTGATGCATGTGTGTGGTGGGCAAAGAAGGCAGTGGTGGCGCCTGAACGCTTAGCACGTGTGCCCGTATGATGAAAATTTTCTTTTTCCGTTGCAACGCACGGGCATTGTTTGCTAGTAGTTTAATAATTACGCAAACATACAAATAGTTCAATAGGTATTACAATTTTTTTAATTATTTGAATTCGTCAAGTTCATAAATGAAAATCATCAATGATCAAACTAATCAGTAGTTCCGATAACCCACAAGTGTGTCATATACTTTCATGTGACTGAATTTAAATTTGAGATTGGTTCCGCAACTGCCCCATAACTCAACCATATCCGAACGATCATTCCTATGAACAAACCCAAACTAAACCTATTCTATGATATTGTCAGTCGAAACAAAACCAAACCAATTATACTTTTCCACCCAAAGTGAACTGAACCTAGAGCGCGCACACGGGTTGAAACCATCTTCTGAAGCGGTTAAGAACCATTTATGCTATAAGCAACCAAAGATGCATCGTCCATGGCTACGCCGCACAAGCAACAAACGAGAAGAGCGATGCTCCCCATGCTCCCGCTCCGCCCGTTCTCTTCAGAGCTGCGGGACCTGCATGCGCGTGGCCGCCCGTTCTCCGATACATAGCAGGGTCCTACGACGCCGACGAGAATGTTGACGCAAGCTCTATTGGTGGCGGTGGCGGTGGGCATTCTTGCCGCGACGTGCTTGGTGCCGCTAGGGACCAGTCTTGGACACGGTACGGTAGCTCACGTTGCGGGGCCGAGGGCAGGGTCGTTGATGGCGAGCCGCGAGAGGAGGAGGCAGCGGTGTAAGGAAGGAACGGGAAAATGAGGGAGCATGGAGGAAGAAATAGAACCAATCTCAACAAATGCTTCGACAACCACAATTCTAACCTGTTTGGAACTGGAACACACGAACCATACCGTACGACGGGCAAAGTATTTTTTATGCGTCCCGAACTGAACCAAACCCTTCACAAACCAAGCCCATTAGCACCTAAACCAAAGAAGCCTATACACCAAAACTGAACCAATTTAACCGGTTAAATGAAAACCAACCTCAGATTTAATTGAATTGACAACTCAGTTGCTAATATTTTTAATTATTCTTTGGCTTTATTTGAATGAATAAATTTGTGTTTTACTTCACTTGAAGACGGTTGCGATTCCCTATATTTGTGGGCCATCAATGGCTTTGTTTGTCTTCCTTTGAAGTAAAATAAGGGAAACATTTAAACTCTTTGTGGTTTGTCATTGTCTTCAAGAAAAATGTGTTTTCTTGTTTCCGTTCTAGTTTTTTCTAAGTAACATTTTTTTTACTGTGTTACCATAGTTGAATCCCACATGGCATAGTTTTTTCTTAGTTTATGAACAAGGACAAGCATTTCTGAGATATAGTTTGATGTATATAAATACGAATATTATTGTCTATGTATATTAATATGAATATATAAATTAAAAATCAGTATATGAACATTTATTCAATACATGTGAACAGTTCATGTATACTATATGCACGGTAAAAACAAATCTTGGTCATAATATATTTAAAACAAGTTTTAATATACATTCCGCTATATCATTCTTTCATTGTATTTAGTTTAGTGAAACCAGAACAATCATAAGATTAAACTGTAATACTTTTTTTTTTGAGAAAAATAAAACAGTACTACTTTATTGGTTGTGTTAATGACTTCGTGAAATGCAGCCCACGTACAGGAGGCTTCAAGCATCAAGGCCCTATTTAACGCTTGGGCCTCTCCTTTCAGGGCATACCCTATTTAGCGCTCAATGTGTGTGGTATGGTCGGTCCCGCTTGAAGAGGCAGTTGCACATTAAGCTACGATTTTCTTTTTGCTTTTTTTGTTTTACTTTGCCTTTCCATTTTATATTTATTCATATTTTTATACCTTTTCTTGATTTTCCTTTACAAAATAATCATATTAAGAACATATTCATAAGGTTTGAAAAAGTTTTCACCATTTTGCAAGATGTTTATGGGATCCGATCAAATACTTTATACAATGTTCAACTGGCTTTATAAATAAGTAGAAACTTAGAGTTTTTAAAAAATATATTAATTCAAAATAATATAAAAGTAGCAGATTTTTATTGGGCCACATTTGATGTAGCCCATAAAAGCCCCATTAAGGCGAAGCCACGATACGCGTCCACAGCACTGAGCACTCGCCTGCCTTTGGCGCGCTGGCTCCTCACAATGCCACCTACATAGGCCGGCCAAAAAATAGCATCCAAAACGCACAACAGTGTGCGTTCTGTTTTTTTCATTTCATTTTACTTACATTTTAATCATGAAAATTTATGAAAATGTAGAAACTTTGAATCAGGACATTTTTTGAATATGAACTATGTTGTTCATATGGTGAACAATTTTTTATCAACATCTTTTTAGAACGGTGAAGATTTTTTAAAAATGAACAAATTTGAATTGGGATTTTTTTTTTAAATGAATATTTTTCTTAAATATAGAATTTTTTTTATGAACCAATTTTGACAATGATTAAATTTTTAATATGGTAATCACAATTTATTAAAATAAAAACATGTTTCAGATTTAAAAAAAATTATTGAGACTTAAAAAAATAAAAGTGAGAAAAAGAAAAAGAAATCAATGAAAACGGGAAACATGAAAAAACACAGAAAAATACAAAAAAGAAAGGAAAACGAACCAAAGGAAAAATGGTCCAATCCATGTAACCGATCGTTGTGAGCGAGTCGGTACTAGGTGTCGCGGGAACTATTTATCGCCTATAGCGAGTCCCACCAAGCGCTCGCCCGTGTATTTGCTGCGTACGGTTCTAGGTGGGCCGGCCCATTAGTTAAAGAGAAATCTTAACAAAATAAGACGGGAAAGGAAGATTCGAGAAAGTATAGCAGGGTTCGAACCTAGAATCGAAGGCAATGGGCTAACAGCGCACTGCCACTAGGCTATGCTCGAGTTTATGTATAACTTTTCGTTTAACCTTTTTATTGCCTCTTTTTCTGTTTTTTATTTTTTTTCCCCCTTTTTTCTTATTCTGTTTCTGTTTTGTTTTTGTTCACCGAATTTTTTTGTTTAGAATTTTTTTCAAACTTTAAAATGTCCAAATTTATAAAAAAAATCGAAAATTGTTTGGATAAAAAATATTCGAATTTTCAATCTATTCAAATGAAAAAAACGCTCAGATAAAAAATTGTTTAAATTTGTTCATACGTAATGTTTGTTCATGTTTGAAATCATTTATTTTTTTAAAATTGTTCAAACTTAAAAATTGAAAATCATTTATTTTTTAGATAAATGATGCATGCAGTTTTGGAAGAAAAAAAAAGAAAAAAGCTAGCTAAGAGTTAACGGGCCAGCCCACCCGCACCTCCTCCCATGGAATCTGCAGTGCGGGGGGCGAGCCGTGCGGGCGAGCGAATCCCTCCAGCTGCCAAAGAGCGACCCATAGGGAAACCCGGGACTCGCTCTAAGAGGTATACTTCGTACGTATAGTGGACGCGGCACTAAGTGTTAAATAGGGGTTCCTTAGGGCATCTCCAGTCGACCCCCCAGAGCCCCCCAAGCGGTCTTTTTAGCACCGGCGAAACCAAAAAGCGCCGTTTTTGCACCAGTCGGCCCCTCAGAAGTCCAAATAGCGCCGTTTCGGCGCTATTTCGCGCCACTGCACCCACGCGAAACCCAGCCCGCTGGTTTCGGCTTGGGGGGGCGAAATGGCGGGGCAGCCCACGCGGGCCAGCGCTGTCAGCGATGTGTGGGGAAACCACGGGAACAGAAACCCCCGCCCCTGAGCTTCTTCTCACCTCCCGCGTCGGTCAAAGGCTGCCGGCGTTTATGGCGTGGCAGGCGGCCAGTGCATGCGCCCGTTCAAAGGCTGCCGGAGTAATGGCGTGGCGGACGGCCGGTGCATGCGCCGAAGTCAAAGGCTGCCGGAGTAATGACGTGGCCCCCAGCGGGACGGGCACGCGGCGCAGTAAATGGCCCCCAGCCGGACGGGCACGCCAGAGCTACAAAAGGCGCCCCGTCGGCCCTCTCTGCCCCATTCTCGACGTTCTTCCCCTCGCCGCTCCCCTCGCCCTCACCGCACTAGCTCCCCCTCGCCCTCGCCAACTAGACACCCCGAGACGATGCCGCGTCGGCTCCGGGCCTGCCGCAACTCGCCTTTTTACTGCCGACCCGTGGCCGCGACGCGTAGCCACGGTGACGACGACAGCGACAACGAGTTCCACTACGAGGAGGACGAGCAGCCGACGCAGGAGGAGGCGGCGCCCGAGCAGCAGCCGGCGCAGGAGGAGGCGGCACCCGAGCAGCAGCCGACGCAGCCAATCTGGCCCGAGCAGCACGCGGCGTGCAACTCGTTCGACACGTTGCGCAACAAGGAGACGTTCCGTCGGGTCCGCGCTGGCCTCGAGGAGGCGGCGGCAGTGGCTGAGGCCGCCGTTGTTCGGGCATCCTTGGAGACCCATCAAAGGGAGGAGGCGGAGCGCCAGGTCTACCAGCAGTTCGTCGCGAACGCAACGTCGGATGAGCAGCAGGCCCTCGACGCGCGGTACGAGAGCGACCGGCGCAAGGTTGTCCTGCAGAGCGAGAGGCGCAACCGCCAACCCTCCGAGCAGACACAGTTGCACCGGTTGCGGATGCAAGGCAGGGCGGAGCGGCGCTGGCTCGCTACGGTGGCGAACCCACCACCAAGCGACCCATAGCCCTTCGCCGAGAACGACCACGAGGCTGGCCCCTCCAACATGCCGGACGACGACTGCGAGGAGGACGACGAGGAAGAGGACGACGTCTAGAAGGGTGACGACTAGGCCGGACGATCGCGGCGAGCCTAGATGTAGTTTTTTTTTTAACGTATTTAGTTAAATTATGCCGTCTTTCTGTCAAAATATCGTCGAATCTATGAGTTTGCGCCGAATCTATGAATTTGAATTAATTTGGGCCGAGACTTGGGCTGGAGTGCGACTGGAAACCGTGCCCCCCATATTTCAGATTAGCGCCGTTTAGCGTCGCGGCGACACCAAAACAGCGGCGATTTGGACCCTGGGGGCGACACGGCTGGAGATGCCCTTAGGAAGGAGGATGCTTACGGACATACTACGTACAGGCCCGATTAGGCCGCATTTAACTTTCCTTCCTTCCTCCAGTGCGTGTAGATTACTCCTAAATGGGCTAGGCTAGTTTTGATGTTTGGCCGGGCTTATGCTTCTAGAGACCCAAAAGCAGTTGAAGCCCCAGCTTGCTCCAGCCCAAACAGACAAGTTGGTTAGTGGTGACTACACTGCAGCTTGCACGCGATAACCGACGAAATAGGATGGCTCTACTGCATAACGCATTCCTTGCACAGGCCACTGATCACGACCGCACAACAAGTTGTTGTTCGTCATCGGGCCTGTTCTGCAAATCATAAGCACTGCGTACAATCATAAGCAGTGCGTACAGTACGTCTGTACAATATACCCTTCGGGTGGATCCTTCCATGATTTGGTCCATCCCTGCACGCACGTCGGCTACAGGATCTGGCCACTGGAGCTAATTAAGGCGACCATCATCTTTCGTCCTGCTGCTGGTACGAAATTCATGGGAGAAAGAATGAAAGCGTACGTTTCCCACGTACGTACGTCCTCTCAATCGATCGACGATCGTTAGCTAAGGTAGCGGAGCAGTAGACGTCATGTGCTGATCTTGATGGCTGAGAGCTACGATGCATGTACGTGGTGCCATCCACCCCCGGCCTACGAGCCAAGCTTTATTAGTTCGTCCCATCATGTATTAGCCCACTGGCCATAGGTCCTGATCAACTGGAGCGTCCTCGAGGACGATATGTAGTGTAGGACACGTTCACTGTCTCGTGCTTAACGACCCACCAGCACCAGCCGGTCTGTGTTAGTTCCCTACCTGAAACTTGGCGTATGAACAGCGATATTCAGAGAGCACACACAGAGGTTTTTGGTGCCGTGTAAAACGTACGGCTTTTCTGTTTACTCTTCTCCTCTTATTGTTGATCGAGTACAACTGATCGTGCCGACCTAGGTGCTACGATCCACTAATCTCGCGCCATCCCACGAGGGTGGACGTGCTCGGTCACGTAACTGAAAAACGGAAAAGAACCCGATGCTGTCTAAAGCATCCTAGGCTTGCGCAGTCATGCAACACCTGCACCTGCGCCTAACTACTGAATAAAAGTTCAGTTAAGCAAACAACCTACTGACGACGTGATTAGAGAGCCAACAAATCACCCCCTTAATCATGTCGTCGTCTACACTATCTCAGCAACACCAATTCTGTTCCTCAGTCCTTGGAAACGAACTCGACCAAGGGCCTTAGTCAGAACGTCAGCGAGCTGCGCCTCCGTGTTGATGTAGTCTATCTCAAGATCACCCTGCTCCACATAATCTCGAATCAGATGGTATCGGGTGTCGATGTGCTTACTACGTTCATGAAACACGGGATTCTTCGTGAGGGAGATCGCCGATTTGTTGTCGACTAGCAGTCTTGGCACCTGTGGCTTCTCGTTCATCAGTTCACCGAGTAGCCTGCCAAGCCAAATTCCCTGGCACGCTGTGGTGGCAGCCGCGATGTACTCAGACTCGCAGGAAGATACAGCCACCACGCGCTGTTTCAGTGACTGCCAGCTGATTGGCCCTTGTCCAAGGAAGAAGATCATGCCCGTAGTGCTCTTCCTATCATCGACGTCTCCGGCCAAATCAGCATCACTGTACCCTAGCAGCTTCAGTGCTCCACTTCCTCTTCCATATGAGACACCCAGGTTCAGAGTTCCTGCCACGTACCTCAGTAAATGCTTCACCGCTGCAAGGTGTTCAGACGTGGGATTTTCCATGAAACGGCTCACGTATCCCACTGCGTATGAGATATCCGGCCTCGTATGCACGAGGTACCTCAAACTTCCCACTATGCTGCGGTACTGGGTCTTGTCCACTGGCTTGCCGTTTCCATTCTTGCTCAGCTTCAGTCGAGCCTCCATTGGTACAGCACATGGATTACAGTCCTCCATCCCGGCCTTCTCCAGCAACTTCCTGGCGTAAGCTGCTTGACAGAGCGTGATCAGTCCGTCTCGTTGCTGCACTTGTATCCCTAGGTAGAAGCTGAGCTCACCAAGGTCACTCATCCTGAAGAGATTAGTCATTTCTTGCTTGAATTTTGTCACCTCTTCAATCGATGATCCGGTGATGATGAGATCATCTACGTAGACGCCCACAAGCAACAGTTTCCCCGCGTCGCCACGGCGGTAAACTGCGTGCTCCGCTTCGCTGCGTTCGAAGCCAAGAGCGTGGAGGCTTGCGTCAAGTTTTGCGTTCCACGCCCTCGGTGCTTGGTGAAGTCCGTAGAGCGCCTTCTTCAATCGGAGCACCTTGTGCTCCTTGCCGTCGACGACGTATCCCGGAGGCTGTTCGACGTAAACTTCCTCGACCAGATCGCCGTTGAGGAAGGCCGTCTTCACGTCCATGTGATGGACTGGCCACCCATGGTGAGCGGCGAGCGCGATGAGCACCCGCACCGTCTCCATCCTCGCGACGGGAGCGAACACCTCCTCGTAATCCACCCCCTGACGCTGCACGTAGCCTTTGGCCACAAGACGAGCCTTGTGCTTCACAACGTTTCCATCGGCGTCCCTTTTTAGCTTGTAAATCCACTTGAGCCCGATGGCGCGGTGTCCTGGCGGAAGATCATCAAGCCTCCAGGTGTCATTTGCCTCGATGCTCTCCAGCTCTTCCTTCATCGCAGCACACCAGCCCTCGTCCTTCTTTGCCTCTGCGACACATGCCGGCTCGTCGGTGGTGAGCAGGCACACGTCGCTTTGTTCCTCCACGATTTCTGTCATGTCGAAGAGGTTCTGCAGAGGACGGTACCGGCGAGGCGCCTCCTCGCCTGGGGACGGCTCCGATGCGTTTGACGGTGGCGAGACAAACTCCACCGTCCGTGGGCGTGGTGTGGCCGGCGTGGTCTGCTCGTCGTGGGCGCGGTCACCGCTCGCGGGTGTCAGTGGCGCACGCTCCGTGTGCGCCTCCGACAGCTCCTTGCTCCTGCTCTCTTCTGCACCTGCGACAGGGAAGATGAAATTCTCGACAGAGAATGTCTCCGTCGTCGTTGGGCTCCCAGCTCCTTGATTTTCAGCGGCCCAGTCCCAAGATGCGTCCTCGTCGAACACGACGTCGCGAGAGACGTGGACGCGATCAGCAGCTGGGTCGTAGACGCGATACGCGGCTGAGCCCGGTTCGTAGCCGAATAACACCATCGGCGTGCTACGATCCTCCATCTTCTTCAGATTTGGCCGCGCCTTCTTGACATGAACAACACAGCCAAAAATTCGCAGGTGCTGAACGCTCGGCTTGCTTCCATGCCAGGCCTCATGCGGAGTCTTGCCGACGACACTTTTCGTTGTGCTGCGATTCAGCAGATACACAGCCGTCGTGACTGCTTCACCCCAGAACTTCACCGGCACGCCTTTCGCCTTGAGCAGACACCTCGCCATACCAACCACGGTTTGGTTTCGACGCTCCACAACTCCATTCTGCTGTGGAGTGTAGGGCGCAGTCATCTGACGTTGAACGCCCCGATCTGCAAAATACTCGCCTAGCTCGTTGGAGGTAAATTCCCCTCCCCTGTCGGTGCGCAGCACTTTCAGTTTGCAGCCACTCTGAAGCTCAGCAGCCGCCTGAAATTTCTTGATCGCTGCGGACGCTTGATCCTTCGAAACAAGCAGATGGATCCACATGTGTCTGCTTGCATCATCTACCAGAAGAAGGAAATATCTCTTCCCTCCCGGTGTTGGCGGATCGATCGGACCACACAGGTCCGCGTGTACCAGGGCCAGACGTTCTCCGGCTCGATTCAGTGCCTGACGAGGAAACGGCGTGCGCTTGTGTTTCCCGGCGAGGCACGCGTCGCAGAGCCGATCCACCTCGTCCAGGAGCGGCAGTCCGTGCACCATATCTCCACGGGCCAGACGGCGCAGGGCATCGAAGTTCGTGTGCCCGTAGCGCGCGTGCCAGCGCCAGGGACCCTCGCCGCCGCGCACAGAGAGGCAGACTGGCCGCGAGAGGGTCAGGTGCAGCACGTAGAGGCGACCACGGCTCCGCGGCACTCGCGCGAGGAGCTTTCCTTCCGGGTCACGCAGGCGCATCCAACCATGGTGGATGTGCGTATCGTAGCCGAGCTCGTCCAGCTGTCCGAGCGAAACAACGCTGCTGCAGAGACGGGGGATGAAGTACACTTCCGTCAGAGTGAGATGTTCTCCATTGCGGCACGTAAACAGAATCGTGCCGCGGCCTTCAATCTGCACTGATGTATCATCTCCAAGTTTGACAGTGCCATGAACACTCGTGTCCAGCTCGGAGAAGAAGTCCCGTCTTCCGCACATGTGATTACTGGCCCCAGAGTCCAGGAACCACGCGGTATCGCACTGGCCTTTCTCCTTCCTTGATCTCCCTTGAGATCGTTCTTCGTTTAGGAGCACTCGCTCGCCAGCAGCCGTGCCATGATCCTCGATGGTGATCGAACACAGACGAACGACGTATAGAGCCGCCTCTTCCTCCTCTTCTGGGCCCTTTGCAAGATTCACACGTTCCTTGCGTTCGCGGCGCGGCTCGGGGCAGTTTCTGGAGATGTGGCCGGCGAACTTGTTACAGTTGTAACATTTGATCTTGGACATGTCGCGTTCGCCATCATTCTCCTGAGCGCGCTGGGCGCCGCCGTCGCGCCCGTGCTGCTGCTTCTGTTTGCCCTTTCCTTTGTACTTGCCGCCTCCGCCAGAGCCTTGGCCAGACTCACGTTGTCGTCGACGCGCCTCCCACTGCTCCTCCGTGAGCAGAAGGGTGCCGCCCGCGTTCTGCGTCGTTGGGGCCGAGCCCCTCTCTTCCGCGGTGCGCAGGCGCCCTATCAGTTCCTCGACTGACAGCGTGCGTAGATCGAGCAGCGTCTCGATCGAACACGCCATCTGCGCGTATCGATCGGGGACGACGCGCAGGATCCGTTGGACGATGGAGAGCTCCTGCACCACGTCGCCCATGGAGCGCAGGTTGTTGACGAGCGTCATCAGGCGGATGCCGAACGCGTCGAGTGTTTCGCCGTCGCGGAACGAAATCAGCTCGAGCTCCTTCCGGAGGCGCTGTGCCGTGGCCTCGCGGACGCGCTCGGTGCCGACGCGCATCATCTTCACCGTGTCCCATGCCTGCTTCGCCGTGCTCTTCACCGCGAGGATCCCCACCATCTCCGGCGGCACGGCACGGATGATCGCGGCGAGCGCGGCCTTGTCGTTCGCCAAGCTCATCGGATTTCCTTCCACCGCATCCCAGAGATAGCTCGCCTCCAGATTGATCTGCATCACAAGGGACCACTCGATGTAGTTTGTCGCGGTGAGGGTGGGCCATACCACGCTGCCGCCGGTGTAGACACGTTCCTGAACCGTGCGCTCGTGCACGACGATCTCGCCTCCGCCCTTGTGTGATCGGCTCCGACCACGGCTCTGACGCCGTGTCCGTGGTGGAGTCGTGGAGCGCTCCGTTGCCCGCTGCGATGCAGCACGCGGCGGAGGCGTCTTCGCCTTGGCGCCGTCCTTCGCCTGAGCTCCCGTATCCGCCATGGCCCCAGAGCACGAAGGCTCTGATACCAGATGTTAGTTCCCTACCTGAAACTTGGCGTATGAACAGCGATATTCAGAGAGCACACACAGAGGTTTTTGGTGCCGTGTAAAACGTACGGCTTTTCTGTTTACTCTTCTCCTCTTATTGTTGATCGAGTACAACTGATCGTGCCGACCTAGGTGCTACGATCCACTAATCTCGCGCCATCCCACGAGGGTGGACGTGCTCGGTCACGTAACTGAAAAACGGAAAAGAACCCGATGCTGTCTAAAGCATCCTAGGCTTGCGCAGTCATGCATCACCTGCACCTGCGCCTAACTACTGAATAAAAGTTCAGTTAAGCAAACAACCTACTGACGACGTGATTAGAGAGCCAACAGTCTGGCTGAAAAGCAGCGACCTTTAGCTGTATGGTGTATGCATGCACGAGTATGAATGTGGCCCACCCATAATCCCATTGCCGATTCGAGTCGTAGGCAAGCAAAGAAAAAAAAGATCGTAATGATTTCAGAACTCATCAGAATGGACCTACGGTACAGACTATGGAAGATGGTCGTGTCATCCGGGACAGTTCACTGTGCGCAACATCAGCTTTGGAATCACGTACTGTCCTACGCCTTAAACAACAGACTGGCCAATTAATTGGATCGCCTGATGATTTCCCTCTTTTTTTTTTTGAGATTTATTTCCCTCTATTACTTTTTTTTTTTTTTTTTTTGTACAAGAGGTGGCACCTAGGTGCCGTTGTTGCTGTGATTGATCACATGTGGCAGGTACAAGAAGATTCCAGATCCTTTTCGTTCACAGCCCTATAGACCGAACTATTCGAAGAAAGGACCTGGAAGTTTACAAAAAAGACCCTGGGGCAAAAAGTAAAAAGCGATCTAATCCAAGGTCTTCTCCGCCACCAATTCACCGGAGTCCTCCAGGCGCTGATCGCCGAGGACGGAGCCCATGGCACTCGATCTCTCGCTTCCGGTGAACGACAACAGACGTCGGCCGTCTCCAGGGGTGCGGGGACGAACCACTTGCACCTTAGTCGACGACGAGCACCGACGGCTGGTCGAGAAGGCCTCCGCACTGGAGGTTGTACATCGGCCACCCTTTTGGCCTTGATACGCCTAAGCCTCTGCGGCTCGGCGGAATACGATCTTCGTTGCAGCGGTGTCGCGCTCCCGCCATCCAAGCTTGAAGAAATCGCCGAGCTTCTCTTCCACCACCCGCCGCCACGGCCGTCCAGAGGAAGCATCAGCTCGTCGTCTTCAATCTTCAATGACCAGAGCCAAGAGCCCTTCAGATCCGAAGAGCCCTCTTCAGCCTTATGAGGGAACGAGGTCGCCGCCTCATCCTCCATCTTCTGCCTCCTCCATGAGGGCGAAAAGACGGCGAGGACGAACAGCAGCACCACGCAGGCGCTGGCCGGATGCACCTGAGAGGAAGACCTCGGCGGCAGAACGCCGGCAAGCACGCTAACAAGCAACACCCTAGATCTAAAAACTAGACTACCTAGACTACTTCTATACAAGCTGAGGGGGGGCCGGCACCCTACATCGTCGCCGCGCAAGCTAGCGCAAGCGCTAGCAGCCGGGACGGCCGGGAAACGGGGGCGGCGACGGTGGACTCTCAACGGGGGGTGGGGATGGAAGTGACTCGTGTTGTAGTACTTTTCCCCTCCCTCTATTACTTACACACTACATCGTCTAAGCATCGGGGGCCGAACCATGTTTAAGCCTAGTCTACGGACGGAGGCAGCGATGTCAGCGTCATGCATCTTCGCCGATACATTGCGCGGGGATGAACCCGTCGTTAACTAACCTCGCAAAAAAAAAAAACTAACCTCGCGTACTCAGACGCAACCTTCTACTGATCCGCTTCAACAGCGCAGCCGGACACTAGCCAGAGGAATTACCATGAGTGATATAGAGCGTGAGAACGACTCCAAACTGATCGACACAATACACACTATTCTTCATGGTTTACGACGCAGAAGCTGTACTTCCCAAAGATATTCGATTCAGCGCACCAAGGGTCGTCGGCTACATCGAAGAAACTATCAATGCAGCACTAGCCCAGGACATGGATGCACTCGACGAAGCCCGGGGCATCGCACACGCCAGATCCACCATCTATCAGCAGACGTTGCGCAACTACCACACTCGCCGATTCTTCGTGCAAGGTGACCTGGTGCCGCGGCTGAAGCAAAAAAGCCACCATAAGCTCTCCCCCGGGGAGGTACCTTACATAATACATGAAGTCATCATGGGAGGTGCATATCGCTTGAAGGATCCGGAGACCGGCATCGTCTACTCAAACCCGTGGAACATAGCGCACCTGCGCATATTCTACCCTTAGGAGATTGATTTTTTTTTACAAATAAGGGTATTTCAGCCATGAGTGTAACTCGAACAAATTCATGGCTTTTTCAGCCATCAATATAAAGCACCCTCGATCCCTCGCTACATCATTTTTTGTCGATTAGTCTGCAACATGCTAACAAAAAGGTCCCACCCCCAACACAAGGGGGCTACGCCGAACTAGCATAACATACCAACAGTGTACAATCAGAACATACTTAAAAAATTTACAAGGTTTACTCGCCTTACAAGTACAAGGTATACACACCTCAAAATTCACAAAGCAACTAGTGGTGACGCGCATTCTTTTGGAGTAATCGCTCCGTCTCAGCTGCTGTCAATGAAATAATGCCCTCGACTGCAGCTCGCATTGCCCCATAATGTGGACCAAATTCTACCGAGTCGCCTTGTGAAGACGAAAGCCGAGCAATATTGTTGAAGTTCAAAGAAGGATGCCAAATCCGGACAAAGGCCAGACCAACTTGTGTTGGGAATATGCCCTAGAGGGAATCATGGATGATGTAATTCCCAATGTATTCATAAAGTTATTAAGTTGTCCTTGTTACGAACATCTGATATATGTCATTGAATATGTGATTCGATTGTGGAACTATATATTCATATTGTTCATACTAAATTGTCCTTGGTCATTAAGGTTGTGCTGGACACACACCCTAGACTAATGTGAGTGTTGGCTGATGACATGGTTCCACTTGTCATGGGCATGGTGATGCCATTCCAACGATCACGGACTTGGCTAAAGAGTTTAGCAAGTCGGACTGGCCCACATTGAGATGCAACGAGCAAGTCGTCATTTGCATGTCTCAATCAATGTAATCCTTAGACCTGAGGTTGTCGCACAATCCGAGTTGTGGATCACCGACTTAGATTCTGTTAAACGCTGCTCTGTGACAAGGCAGTTATAAAGGCAGAGTTCGGGTCGAATGAGAAACAAGCTGCGTGATGTGGATAATCAAGATGGGATTTTGCCCCTCCGAATGGAGAGATATTCTCTGGGCCCTCTCGAGTGATATGATTCAGGAAGCATGGCCATGCGCGACTCAGTTAAGTGTTAACTGTGTCTGTTGACTAAGAGTTAGTCAGATGAATCACATATCACAGATCGAGAAGAGAGTTGAACTATTAAAGGGATGACGATACATCGCCTATAGTTCGACAAGGTATATCGTGAGGCAAAAGGGACTAAGATGAATATCGCATTGAAAGGTATGTCGTCATGACTCAATGGGACTTGGGAGTCGGCACGTTCTGCTAGGAGCCGCTGCCGATTGATCGATTGGGAGTTGGACTCCAACCGTGTCCAAGTCGCCATGAGCCTGCAGGGTCGCACACTTAAGAGCGGGAGCAAATATATTGGTTGGGTTGGACCCGAACCGGAAATGGACTGATTTTATGAGTCGGACTCACAGAGGGAATGGGCCACAAGTGTTGTGAAGCCCACTACCATTCGCTATATAAACAGGGACGCAGGTTGCCCAGCGGACACGTTAGTCCACTCCCATGCGTTGGGAACCCTAGCCCCACTCAGTCCAGCCGTCGCACCAGACCTAGCAGTCCGCCGTCGGAGCTCCTCGTCGTACGTGTGGATACCGGCAGAGGTCCTGTGCGTTCAGCACTTTGACGTTCGTGGATTGGATCGGCTGGATCGGATCGTGGGACTACACTGCCCCGACGCGCTGCATCGATAATCCGCAACCGCACGTCTAGTGGTAATCATCGTGGCCTTCTACCTCGGCTAGATCTTGGAAGTACCGCGTAGAAAAAAGTTTTGTTTATCTCTACGCGTTCCAACGACTTGAGCTCCGCCAATCAGTTGTTGACGAACGCATTCCCGGACGTCTTGAACATGGCGAAACTTGCGCAACAAAAAACTCAAGCGCTCCAGAGCAGCATCCAACGGATACATAGTCCTATATACAGAACTGAGGGACTCATGGCAGGACTCGACAAAACCCCGAACTTGCCGCACCTGATATTGGAGTGTGGCCATAACAAAACATCTACTTGTGTCAGATCATAAATTGCACGCATGGATATTGGAACACCCGGATTTAGAAATGATCTGATTGTTCACCCACTGCCCTTATGGATTTTTACCGGGTTCAATACCTGTGACAGAGCACATAGGTGTAAAACATAGACAAAAAAAGAAAAAGAAAATTACTCGGGGCATGGAAGTCCACTTACAAAGCAAATCCCTTGCAGTACTCGCCAACTCTTCCATGAGAAATTGTTCGTGCTCAGCTGTAAGTTTTTGTTTCGACTTCACCACATCAGCGATTCTGCAACGCACCAAAGCAGTTGAACCCGTATCAACTGGAGGAGTCGCAACAGAAGCACCAGGCGCGCTCCAAGGACCAGGACCACCTGTGGCCACCTGACAAAAAAGGCATTCACTGAGTTACATGGCTCAAGCACCTGACATTGCATCTCAAAAAACTCTCGAGTGCCCGGGGGCTACTCCCATCGGGAGCGTACAAGACAAGACAAGCAACGAAGGATCGATAGAACAAAACAACATCCATATTTCGAGGAAATAACAGAGTACATAGCGAAGAGGTGGGTTCATTACAAAACATGACAACAGAAATAAACTCCCCTCTATCCTAGGGGGCTACAAATTTTACAGAAGCGGCTTCGCTGGCAGCAGGCGACATTCTGGACACGGGTAATCAACTCAAATAGCATCCTAGCTAACTTCTCAGCATGAGCGGAAAAAGGTTTTACAACCACCCTTTTGCTCTTGCGTTCCCTTGGAACGTCCGAGTAAGCCTCCTCCAGGTTTCCGTCGATGCCGCTTGCCAGGGCCACCTGGATCGCCTTCTTCGCGTCGCACTCTGTCTGCGCAAGCGATTACTCACGAAGGGTATCTTCCTCGCCAAGGAAAGCCTGCAGGAGGCCGTCCGCAGTTGAAGGAACCTCCCACTCCACGAACAACTTCTAGTGCAGAGGAGTGATGAACCAGAAGTATAGGGGATTGCAACAGTCTTCGAGGGAAGTAAAACCCAAATTTATTGATTTGACATAAGGGAAGCCAAAGAATATTTATAAGCCTTAACAACTGAGTTGTCAATTCAGCTGCACCTGAAAATAGACTTGCTCGCAACAATTTATCAGTGGTAAATTTTTTATAGCAGCAGTAGTAGTAAAATAACAGCAGAAGTAAAATAGTAACAACGGAAACAATCGCGAGAAACAGAAGGATTAAAGTACCGTAGGCATAGGCAATGGATGAACGGGCATTGCATGGATAAGATAGTTCATGTAATAATCTAAACATGGGCATTTCAGATAATAATAATAAAGTATCAAAGTTCTAGGCAAACCATAAGCATGTGTTCCAATATAATCATACGTGCTCGCAATGAGAAAGTTGCACAACATCTTTTGTCATACCAGCCTGTTTGCAGCGAAGCCTCAAGGGAAACTACTGATAATTAATGTGCTCCTTTTAATAAAGCACTGGAGCAAAGCATTAACACTCCGTTAACACATGTGATCCTCACATCACAACCATCCCCTCCGGTTGTCCCAATTTTCTGTCACTTTGGGGTCTCGGGTTCCGGACAATGACATGTGTAAACAACTTGCAGATATAATCAAGAAACATAATTATAATGATGAAACAATAACATATTCAGATCTGAGATGATGACACTCGGGCCCAAAGTGACAAACATTAAGCATAACAAGTTGCAACAACGGTAGAAAACACTAACAATGGATACTAGGCACTATGCTCTAACAATCTCGCATTATTACATGATCGATCTCATCCAATCCCTTCCATCTCTCTTAGCCTACAACGGTGTTTACTCACACATGCACGGGGGAATCATGGATGGTTGATGGAGAAGAGGTGGCAGTGTCGATGACGATGATCTCCTTCGAATCACCATCCCGTCAGGACGCCAGAACAGGAACTTCTGATCCCGGCGGCGCTCTGTGGTGTTTATCTGGAATATGACGAACCCCCTGTTGTTTAGGGTTACTAGCGATAAGTAGTCGAAAGGGGATCCCTAGGGGGTGCCTGGGGGCCCCACACCACCAGGTGGCGCGGCCTAGGGGGCGCGTCCAGGGGTGGTGTGGCCCCCTCCTGGCCCCTCTCTGGGACTCCTTCTAGCTCCGGGATCTTTTCTGGGCATTTTCCCGAAAGTTGATGTTTCTGCACAAAAACAAGACAATAAGGCAATTCTGCTGAAAACAGTGTTAGCCCGTGTTAGAGGCAGACAATAGCAAAAGTATTCGGAAAAGAAGATACATTTTGGACGTATCAACTCCTCCAAGCTTAGCTTATTGTTTGTCCTCAAGCAATTCAGTGACAACTGAGTGCGATAAAAAACTTTTACAAACACATTTGTTTCATATGATGTAAATATACTCACTAAAGTGCTTAAGCAATTCATAATAAGATGTATGCAAGATAAAAGTCACCTAATAGTTATGCAAACCATGAAGAGATACCAACAAACTAATAATAAACAACATGAAGTATATCAATCTGCAGGATTGCAATGCTCATAATAGGGTATGATAAAGTGTACTCGTTTGCCCTTAATAATGGAGCAAAACATAAATTCTAAGGTACCTCTAAAGTTGAAATGAAGACTAGAAGTAAAGATATCAAATATACAAGCATCAAAGTTATACCACAATCAACTGTGTTCTGGGACAAGCACACTCCACTAAGAATGAGAGCTATACTCTCAAGAAGGTGCATAATGTGAGAAGGTGAAGACTCGGAATAAAAATAAAAGAAAGAAGCTTCACAGAGGGAAGCAGCGATTAACTCATGTGTTAGAGCTTTTTTATTTTATCAAACAGAGTTATTGAAAACATTTTTTTAGAGAGGTGTATGTTTATGTCAACGATTGGTAAACCGACAATACAGTACGTCACAAGCCAACTAGACTTCACAAAAGAGGCTCCCATAGAAGAACACATCTTAGAAGGTCATCTCACTTTCTCTTTTGTTTACACAATTATGCTTTGACTGATAAAGCAGGGGCAAAAATAGTGAAGAGAACTTGTTGTATTAATGTGGGATTGGGCACCCCGCTGCCGGCTCTTCTATCATTTGCATAAGCGGATGAAGCCACTAGTCTAGGGTGTGAAATCCAATCAACAAGTGATTTAAAGATTCTCTATTTACGTCTTCGTTAGCTAAAACAGGGGCACAAAACAGAAATAATTTTTGAATGTTTTAAAGGTAGAAAATGCAAAATTTATTTAGAGTGGTGGTTAAATACCACATATAGGTAGGTATGGTGGACACATTTGGAGAACTTTGGGTTTTGAGAGTTGGATGCATGAGTAGAGCTCATACTCAGTATAGGTGAAGCCTAGCAATAGACATGGAGCGACAATCAAGAGAGAAACAACTGTCATAATCATGTTTGTGACAAAACAAAATTAACTGGGACATAAAAGTGACAGAAATACTCTGAGGCAAAATAAATCATCGAGGCTTAAATGACATTTTGTTTTCAGTCTTATGCATGCGTGAGCATGTGTCAAGTCGATTCAAGGGAAACAATCAGAGGGAGATACTACAATGTCGTACCCTTCTATGAATAAAACAATGCAGGCAAACATTTATATGCCATGCTATCTAATATTAATAAGTTGGAACTAAACATGAGAGAGTACGAACTACTAAGCATCAATTAAATAACATACACTTTACACGAACAAACTAAGCATGTTCACATGGATGAGTATATGTACAAAAATGAAAACAAATAGAGTTCATAACAGCCTCTCACCACAAATTGAATTATCGTAAATCGTCATTATTGCTCTTCACTCGTGTGGATTGAATAATATAGAATGATAACTATAATCCAATGGAGACACGGATGACCGGTGAACTCTGCAACAAACTTTACAAAACCAAAGAAGAAGAATAAATATTTTTGTGTTTTCAAATTAAAACAATAATAGAAAGAAACAAGCAAACAAATCAAAATATTTTTGGATTTTTGAATATTAAACCGAAACGAGAAAGTAAAGCAAACCAACAAAAGAAAATAAATAAGCAAATAAAGAGAAATAACAGAAATATTTTAGGACGTTTTGTGTTTCGGAAAGCAAGAACAAAACAATAAAAAAACAAAGAGAAACGAAAGAAGCGAAAGAAACAAAAACAAGCGAAAGAAATAAAAACATAGATATACAAAGAACCCACAGAAATATGATATATAGATGAGTGTGATGTCGGTATACCTCCCCCAAGCTTAGGCTTTTGGCCTAGGTGGAGATCAATCACGGTGGGGAAGTATCCCCACTGTGGTTGGTCGTCCCTCGCATGGTCGTACTCGGGCGCCCATAAAGAAGATGAAGCAGCAGGCGCATAGTCATAATCGGGGTGCTGGTATGGAATCCCCGCAGTATCGGAGGGTTGGACGAAATCACTATCGGCCCCCTCTCCAACATCCTATACATGCTGGGGGTGTTGCTCAATGTATGCATCCAGCTCACTCTCTGAAAGTGACTATCCTTACATGCCATTAAGGTTAAACAAAATAGGTGCAGGCAAAAGTACTACTCTATCCAGAATTGTTTGGAGAAATTTATTCCATAAGATAAATTGTTCAGGTTAGAATAGGTAGAGATAAAATTATGTAGAATCATAGAAATAAGGTTCAGCCTCTCTAAAGGAAACTGAAGGTCTAGAGGGTGTGGCTCCACACCATGAAAAACTAGCAAACGAGAGGCAATACGACATTCACAAATTCCACTATTCTCACGGTTAAGTGAGAGACGGTAAGCAATTAAAGAACCAAATTTATAAGATCTATCATGTCTTAAAGCAGCTGGGATAAAAGCTAGATCAAAAACAGATAACTTGTTGACAATTTTTCTAGCTAACACACATTTGGAAATAAAATAGCAAATTATCAAATGGATGAGAGTTGAATTTCTCGTATTTTACCACTCTCCCCTGTGAAGCTTCTGCCTTGGCAAATCTCCTCATATAAATCCAGCAGTGGTTTGGACCGGTAGTGCGCAAACTTCTGAAGTTACTCCTTCCTCCTACTGGTCGATTAAACCTTGGTTTCTTTTTGAGGGAAAATTGTTGTTGTGCTCATCATACCTTCCTCTTGGGGTTTCCCAACGAGTGCAAGATCTGCACCATCAGCACACCTGGATGCCGCGTTCTACGAACGTGAAGGTAAGACCCAAGGATACGTCTTTTGGCCCAGGAATCGCACTCATGCTATATTCCCTGGTAAATTCCATGTTGACGGCATGATGAAAAATCCTGGCGGGAAAAAAGAGAAAGAGGGAGGTAGATCGGGGAGAAATGGTGACTCCTTCCCTAGGAGACGCTCATGGCGACTCCATGGCGATCTAGGGTTTTAGCCTCTTCCCTCCGACAAGTGCCACTCCGGCACTGTCGCCCACCTCCCCTCCGACATCTGTCACTCCAGCACTGTCGCCCACCTCTCTTTCCATCATGTCCAAGGCAAAGTCTCTTCTTGATCGCTCTTGTTGGCGTTGGAGGGCGATCTACTCCACCGAGGTGGATCTAAAGTTCAATCCCATTTACGTGGGTTTTGTTCTGCTAGATCCAAAAGACAAGAAGATTCAACTTGTAGATCAAGCAGGCTTTGTGCTTGATCAACGTTTTCTCAAGGTACGTGAGAATGTCCATCCTGGATCTGAGATCCAATTTGCATGTCATCGTGCCAAGGTTCAAGATCATTTGGTTCCACGCAATGGCTCTCTTATGGATCACTCTAATGCCATAGTTCCTTTATTGGATGCGGATTCTCTGGTTCCTTTATTGGATCGGAACCCTAATGATCCCTCGGTGGGTTTAGTCCATGCAGCTAAGGCTTTAGACCTGGATTTTTCTAGAGGTCTTGCACTTGCTAAGGAAGTCCGATTACTTTTCGGATCGGATGTTCATGCTTCTAAGAACTACGGTGCTTTCAAAATGGTGGTATCTTTTGGCCGTGCTGCTTTTAAAATTGATGAAAACACGGTTGCATTGGCTCTTGAGGCGGCGATTGGCGGTTACTGTGGCTCATTGAATGTTACTTGTCTTCATGATCGGGTTTTCTCTTTTGAGGTCTCATCAAAGGAGGTTGGATTTCATATATTGAAAATTAAATGGTTCTCATGCTTTCACTTCAAGTGTTATTTTCATCTTTGGAGTTTCGGCGGTCCAATTTGGATTTCTGAATTAAAGAGGTGGAATCACGAACAGGATAATGAGTGGACTTTGGTCTCGAGGTATAAGAAAAAGGTAAAATCTAAACAGTTCAAGCCACGGAATAAGTTTTTTATTCATAAACCTATTGCTACTCATGCCAACGAGACAGATGTTTCTTCTGTGGTTGTTAAAGGTACTGATACTGCTCTTGATTTTGAGCTGCCTGCCATCAAGTTTGGTTCGTTCGAGCCTGTATTTTCTGTTGCTAAGTCTGTTAGGGATCCTGTTCCTGTGACCCCTGTTGTGGCCTCTGTGTCCGTCGATGATGGCTTTGCCAAATTAATTGATAAGATGGCGGCCCAGGTTTGGCCTTGTTATAACTGTCTCTCAGCTAAACATGCAACGACAGAGTGTACGGGCCGGATTCGGTGTTGGTCTTGTTCACGTTCGGGCCATATCCGCAGAAACTGCCTGGGAATTAATGGAACTCTGAGTTGGGTAGTTAAATCGCCGACTATCGGAACCGAGGAGTCCCTCCCTCTGTTCTATCCCCTGCCCATGCCACTGTTCCACGAAAACCCTCGCCGGAATCTCCTCTCGAATCGGAACCTCCATTATCAATGGCGAACTTCCCCTGTGATCCTACTAGGTTCCTCCCGGCGGGGATGCATGTCGCAGAGCCCTGGGAGGAAGAGGAGCGGCCTGCTCGCGTATACATCACTTCTTCCATGGCTCCTGCTCGCCGCCATGAATCTTGGGCCATTGCTCAACTGGTCCCTCGGCCACCTGTCGAAGAACTCGATGATATCTTGCAGCAGATCGTCGATTACATCTTTCAAGAGTTACATCTGCAGGTCGTCTCCTTCTCTGAGAGCGCGGTTGGAGTCGGCATGTTCCGCATGGCGGACCAGGTGGCCAGAGATATTTTGGTAAATTCTCCCCCGTTTATCTTTCCTGATGGTAGGATGCTCTCCTTCGTGAGGCATGATGAAGGGGAGAATGTTAGGGCCACTGTTTACACCAGGACCGGGTGGATTATGATTGTGAATCTGCATATGGACTATCGTACTGATGAATTTCTTCGGGAGGTGGTTTCCAAATTTGGCAAACTCAGGTCCTGGTGGAGGGAGGATGCTTCCCCTGTCCGTACCCTTCTCAAGGTTACTTATGGAGGAGCTGCTGATATTCTTCGGTCGATTGTTATTCGTGAAGTTCAGAGATATGGAGGTCATGTGGTCTCCTGGACCTGTCCTGTTTTCATTCTGAACAGCGATGCTGCTGACGCTCTTCTGGTGGATGAGGATCTCCCTCCTCCTGATGGTAACCCGCATCCTGTTTTCGGTGCACCTGCCGCACCTATTGAAGAGGCTTGGGTACCACCACTTGATCCTCAACCACAGCATGGTGGGTGGGGTAATTGGAACAATGAGGAGCAGGGCGAGAATGAGGCACAGGAGGATCCCGTCGACCAGCCTCCGGAGCCTGAACATGTGCAATCATCGGTACCTATTCAGTTCTCTGGTGCCTCAGTGGATTCGATGAATGCTGTCAGGGCAGAAGGTCCTGAACCCTTCGTGGAGCTGCAGCAACAAGTGGAAGAAAACCAGTTGGCAATTGTTCCTTTTGTTCCACAAGTTCCCACGGATGATGCAGTTCAGGATAATGAAGTTCAGATACTACAAGTGCTCCTGCCTGATCCTGTGATGGAGTGGTCCAGTTATTTTCTGGAACACAAAGCAAGGATTATTTTTTACAAGAGATTTGAACTTCTGTCCTCGCTGTTGCCTTTGGAGAACCCTGTCTTTCCTGCCGATCCTGCTCCTATGATGTTGGAGTTTAGCTCTGTGACCCCTAAGCCCGCTGCATCTAAGAAAAGAGCTAGGAAGGCTGCTACTCCTCTAGTCCTTGAGGAGCGTCGTGTGACGAGGAGCCTCGCTATGAATGTTGGCTTCCGGGTTCTGCCTGGTTCTGACAAGCCGGAACCAAGGAAGAAAGCAAAATCTTCTCGTCCTCAGACTTCTTCGGATGGGGTGCCTCCGATCACTCATGTTGCTGTGTTGAGGAGGGCGGGAAAGATGCTTCAGATTGAAGACTCAGAATTAACTATGGAGAAGCTTGAAGCTGCTCCAAAGAAACCCACCAGCCCAACCAATTCTTATGATTAGTGGGCCTCTGTCTTCTTTTTTGGGCCTTGTTGGTCCCTGGAGTGTCTGTTGGTCCTTTTTGCTTCATTTTGTTATAAGGGATGCAATATGTACTGCTATCTGGACATGGTTGTTATTATTTGGTTATCTTTTATGTTGGTCATTTATGATCGCCAACAGGTTCTATTACTTTTTCAATCTTCCATGGATAATACGACCTCAATGAATTTGGATTGGATTGTGTTTGATTGGAATGTGAGAGGCCTAAATGGTAAATCTAAAAGAGAAGCTATCTATAATAAAATTGAGGAGAGCCAGGCTTCTGTTATTTGCCTCCAGGAAACTAAATGCCAGGACTTTGATCACTCTTTTATTAGATCTTTTTGTCCTAAGAGGTTTGATCAATTTGTTTTCTCTCCTTCCGTTGGAGCTTCTGGGGGTTTAATTGTGCTCTGGAATGGTTCCATTTTCAATGGAGAATTACTGGAAGTTCATCGTTCTGCCATTCACATTAAATTCACTTCAGTTCATAACTCTGTTTCTTGGTTCCTAGTGAATGTTTATGGTCCCTGCAAAGGAGTGGAAAGAGATGATTTTGTTAACTGGCTATATATCTCTCTATCCCTAATCATCAGAACTGGATGATTCTTGGAGATTTTAATTTTATTAGATCATTGGATAATAGAAATAAACCAGGGGCTGATCTTAATGATATTTTTATCTTTAATGATGTCATTAGTCATCTGGGTTTATTGCAGTTACCTATTAAAGGTAGGAATTTCACTTGGTGTAATATGCAAAAGGATCCTCTTTTGGTCCAATTGGATTGGTTTTTTTACGTCATGTCAATGGACATTGGATTTTCCCAATACTTTGGTTTTGCCCATGTCCAAAATCACCTCTGACCATTTGCCATGTACTGTTAAAATTGGAACAAACATCCCGAAGGCAAAGATTTTTGGTTTTGAAAACCATTGGGTTAATCAACCTGGCTTTCTAGACCTAGTGACAAAAATTTGGAACACTCCTGTCATGGCCAAATCAATTACTTCCAGAATCACAGCTAAATTAAAGAATCTTAGATATGCTCTTAAGGATTGGGGAAGGAATCTCTCTCAGTTGAAATTGCTTATTGAGATGAGTGGTAAAGTGATTCTGTTTATGGACCAGTTGGAAGATGAGAGGACTCTTAGTGTTCCCGAGTTTAATTTCAGACTTATTGTTAAAAAGCACATAAAAAATTTGCTTGCTTTGCAGTCTGATTACTGGAAGCAGAGATGTACTATTAGATGGGCCAAGATCTCTGGTGAAAACACTAAATATTTTCATGCCAGAGCTACTGAGAGGTTTAGGCGAAATACTATTCCCTCCATCTCGGATGCTTCCGGGAACTTGTTGGTGGATCATTAGGACAAAGCTGTTGCTTTTTGGTCCTGTTTCAAGAACAGAATGGATGTCTCCTGTCCACCTGTTATTGCTACTGATTTGTCTCAATTCTTGCCTGTGGTTGATGGATTAGAGGTCCTTGCTGATCCTTTTTCTGTTGAGGAAATTGAGGGGGTTGTAAAACATCTCAAACCTGCTCGAGCGCCTGGTCCAGATGGTTTCACGGGTCTCTTTATTAAACACTGTTGGAGTATTCTAAAAGAGGATTTTATCAAACTCTGCAATGAATTTCATAGTGCTAAGTTTTCTTTGGAAAGTATTAATGGTTATTTCATTACTTTAATTCCAAAGAAACATTCTCCTGAGACAGTGAATGATTTTAGGCCTATTTCTCTGACCAACACTTGTCTGAAATTCATCACTAAGATTCTGGCTAATCGTTTCCAAGATAAAATTTCTAGATGCATCCATGCTAATCAATATGGGTTCATCAAGTCCAGAACTATTCAAGATTGTCTGGCATGGTGTTTTGAGTACATTTTTCAGTGTAAGCAATCTAAACAGAAAGTGGTGGTTTTTAAGATAGACTTTGAGAAAGCTTTTGATACCATTGAGCACAGTGCTATTCTCCAAATTTTGAGATCTAAAGGGTTTCCTTATTTAGTGATAAAATGGGCGAAGGAAATTCTTTCCTCTGGATCATCTTCGGTTCTGTTAAATGGAGTTCCTGGCAAACCTTTTGTCTGCAAAAGAGGAGTCAGGCAAGGTGATCCTTTGTCACATATTCTCTATGTGCTGGGTGGGGATCTCTTGCAGAGTATTGTTAATCTGGCTCTAAGGGAGGGACGTCTCCGTTTACCAATTCCCATTGGGGGAGATTTTCCTATTGTTCAATATGTTGATGACACTCTGGTGATCTTACCTGCTGATTCTGATCAATTATTGGTATTTAAAAATTTGCTCAACCTTTATGCTCAAATCACTGGGTTAAAGGTGAATTATAACAAGTCTTCAATGATACCAATTAATTTATCGCAGCAGGAAACTGTTGATTTGGCTTCTGTTTTGGATTGTATTGTGGCTTCTATGCCCGTCACATATTTAGGCTTGCCCATGGGAACCACTAAGCCATCTATCAGAGATTTTGCACCACCCATTGACAGAGTTGAGAGGAGACTATCTGCTACAGTCTCATTTCTCTCTTATGGGGATAGCTTGGTTCTTGTGAATTCGGTTCTGTCCTCTTTGCCCACTTATTATATGTGCACATTAGTAATACCTAAGGGTGTCATTGATATAATTGATAAAGCAAGGAGGAGGTGTTTATGGAGGAAGGATAAAAATAAGCAAAGAGTGAATTCTTTGACTGCTTGGGATATGGTGTGTAAGCCTAAAAGTAAAGGAGGCTTAGGGGTCATTAATCTTCAGATCCAAAATAGGGCTTTACTGCTGAAATTCCTGGCAAAATTCTATAACTCTATGGATATTCCTTGGGTTCATCTAGTCAAGAATGCTTATTATTTTCAGTCAGTTCCACATGCTGTGACCTCCTGTGGATCATTCTAGTGGAGGGGTGTTATGCAATCAGCTGATACTTGGTGCTCATTCTCTTCTTGCATAGTGGGGAATGGATATGCTGGGCTATTCTGGAAAGATTCTTGGATGGGACAGTCTATGTCAGTAAAATTTCCAAGATTGTTCTCCTTTGCCAAGGACCCATTGTCCTCGGTTAGAGATTTGAAACTGTTGACAGACCTCTCGGATGCTTTTCATTTGCCTCTTTCAAATGAAGCTTTCCTTGAGTTTACTGATCTGCAAGTCCTCTTGGATAACGTTCAGGTGAATGCCAATGATGATGTTTGGAAATGTAATTTTAATAAAGGGGTTTATACTTCCAGTAAATTCTATCAGCTGCAGTTTTCTCAACTGCCTGATGATGGGCCTGCCAAGTGGATCTGGAAGTCCAAATGCATGTCAAAGCATAAATTTTTTTGCTTGGCTGATTCTAAAAGATAGAATTAATACCAAGAACATGATCAAGAGAAGGAACTGGAAGATTGAGGGGACTGATCATTGTGTTCTTTTCTGTAATGTTGTCATGAGGACTGGATTCATTTGTTCTTCCAGTGTGTTTTTAGCTCACGGATTTGGAATTACTTGCAAATCAGCTGGAGTGATAACACAGTCTTGCATAATCTCTCCAATGCAAAAAAGGCTTTCAAAGGACTTTGTTTCACTGAGATAGTGATTCTTGCCTGTTGGAACATGTCGCACCCGGACTTCTAAAGGATACTCGCCGTTCCGTTGAACAGTAGTAGATTGGATTACGGGGCTTACCGGCACCCGCGTCCTCTTACGAGTAGGCCAACACACGTATGTGTGACAACCAACCCCTATCTGTTCATCGTCTACGTAAACTATCCCATAGAAATCAGGATACTTCCATTGACGTACTTCAAACATACTCCCTCCGTTCAACAATAGAAGACTTCCCTTTTTCTATATATGGATGTATCTAGACATGTTTTAGTTTTAGATACATCCATATATAGACAAATGCAAGTCATCTATTGTTGAACGGAGGGAGTACACACATGGTACGTCAACGGCATTGGAACAAGTGATATCACAACATATCTCTACGACACAAAAGATTGAAATAAGGTGCAAATAGCTCTCATTAGAGCAGAGATAGCAAATACAATCATTCAGAGGGCACATGCCCCAACAATTCATCATTACATCACAGCGGAAGCATTCAACATGTCTGAGTACAGACAAGAACCAAATAGGCCTAAGAGGCCGGAAACGAACAGACGGAGCCCATCCACGAAGTCTCGGATCCTGCCCGGGTCCGCTATCTACTCGTCAGCAGTCTCGTCATACTCCACGTAGTAGCCACCATGTAGATCCTCGGAAACGTAGGTCTGCGGAAACCACAGCCCCAAAGGGGTCAGTACATAAACGTACTGGCAAGCAAGACTCACATTTCACCAAAGTGTAACCCGTCAACACCAAGCACAGATGCTTTGGGTTCAACGGAAGGAAGGGGGATATGAAAGATGCTGCAACTGGCTGCTCTAACCAACTACAGAGTTACTACCACTTCCGGCTATCAGAAAGGAGATAAGATCGAGTATTGTAACCAACTGAAAGATAACTTCAAGCAAACCCATCCTGGATCTCGCCCCTTATCCAAAGAAGCAATCCGAGGATAACTCACACAGTTGAGTTAATGATGGTTCCTATTATTGTGTCAATAAGCCTATTACTAGTCAAGTTGTTAATCATTGGGTGTAAGATTGTTAATCATTAGGTTTAAGTTGTCCTGAGTACTTTTTAGCCAGTACTTTCACCAAGTAATCCATAACCGCGGAAAACACGGCTTCTCGAGAAGATTATCCCTGCAAGGTTGCACCAATTTGGCCGTACACGCATGAATAACCCGCCAGATGGAAAGGCCCTTCCACCAAGCGGGGCACTCAACACAACTCAACTCTTCTCCGCATCAAGCCCAAAGCACCTTGGGCGCACGGCTAATCGAGCCCAGAAGAAAATGGACCCTCATAGCACTCTAAGAACGTGTCCCCCTATATGCCGACTACGAAAGTTCCACCCTGGCCTGGGCTCGCAAAAACATGCATGCGGCAAATAGAACACACGAACTAAATGAGGCGATTTGGACGAGATGCGAATCGAATCAAATTGAGGGGGGCGCCCATACTCGCTTCCCACATGCGGTTAGTGCGCTCATCATGGATCAGTAGACAAGACCCTTTTCCTATTAGGGTCGACACTAGCAGGCCTCAAAACCACACAGGGCCTCCTGCCGGTGCCTTATCATCAAATTATTATTAATAACAACATTAGCATGATTGATTGATTAAACATCGAGCCCCCAGAACATAATGGAATATAGTAACAGAAAGTAACGGGAACAGACTCGAGCAAAACAACCTAAGCATGCTAGTAAGACACTGGCTCAACCAAAGGGGTGATAGGAGGGGAGGTGAGGCAATATCAAGGTTAAGGGATTCATGTGATGGGTTCGTAACAGAAACAACTACTACTAGGGCTAGCAGAAAAGAACAACGGAAAGTATCGGTAACCAAGTTTGAAAGGAACACAGTGGTTCATGTGAGTGATAACTTGCCTGCAAAACCCAGTAGCCTGGTACTGAGCTAAATCCTTAGAAGGGATGTCGTAAGGATCGTCGGTCTCAACGTCGTCGTTTATCCGAGAAGAAGCAAACAAACAATGCAGAGAGATAAACAATCAATAACATGGCATAGAGCACAATCATGGAATGATGCATGACCATTTAATTGATGCATCAAAATAAACTAGTTGACAAGATAGAAACAGGATTAAATGGTCCCATATGCAATTGGATTGCATATGGAAAGCCCATGATTTATGGTTGAATTAATTGTTTTTACAACTAAGCAACATGTGAAAGTGGATTAGCATGATGCATGGATGAGGAAAACAACAAAATAACAACAATAGAATCAAAGAGAAATAAGGTTTACCAAGTTTGGAAATTCATTTATTAAGTTATGGAATTTTGGTTACTTAAAGGTGTTACACTAGAATTTGTTGTGTTCACCAATTTTAATTGTTCAAAATAGATAACAAAGTTTATATTTGAAAAGAACACAAGATTTTGGGTGGATTACATGTTTCACTTGTTGAAAAAGGATTTGGAATAACTTATTTATGAATTAAACAAGTGTAAGCAAGAATTAAATGAAATTAATTCAAACATGAACTTATTTGAATTTTTATTTGTTCAAAGCATTAAACCAAATTCATATTTGAAAAGTTTATACTTTTAGGGTAGGAAAACATATTTTATATGTCCCAAAAGAATTTGTTTTGATCAAGTTATGAAATTACCAATTTTAAATGAATTAAACAAGGTTTAAATTATTTAACCAATTTTAATTATTCAAAACAGAAAACAAAGTTTATATTTGGAAAGAGGGTTTAATTTTGCATGGAAAACATATTTCATTTGTGGAAATTGGATTTAAAATGAGCAAGTTATTATTTTGGCAATTTTAAATGCAATAAACAAGAAACAGTTGTTTTCAGCAATTTAAATTATTCAAAACAGCCAACAAAATTTATATTTGAAAAGTACATGAAAAGTTGATTGGAAAACATATTTAGTTTGTTGAAATTGGAATTTTTATGCCCAAGTTATGAATTTTGCAAGTTTAAGTGAATTTGACAAGTTTTCAAATATTGCACCAATTTAAAATATTCAAAACAGTAAACAAATTTTATATTTGGATAGATCATTCAATTTGGGACAGAAAACATATTTAAAAAGTTAAAATTGGAGTTAAAATGATTTTCTTATGCAATTTACAAGATATAGTGCAAATCTGCCATTTTTTTAATGAACCAGGGACTTGGAAAAAAATATTTGCAGGGGCTAGATTAATTACCAGGGGCCTATTGGTGATTTCTGGGGTTTGTGCAGTACCAAAAAAAATGGAAAAAAAGATTTGGTTTTTATTGTGGGAGGGGGGATTCGAACCCCCCACCTCCTGCTGTGGGATTGGGGACAGAACCAGTGGGATGACTGAAGCCTTGTGATGGAAAGGGAACTCGGGGGGGGGGGGGGGGGGTATGTGCTATGGGCTGCGCGCGGAACTGAATTTTCTACGTAACTGAACCTGTAGCTTGATCGATAGGAACAGATGCAACGACCGCACGGTTGCTCGCCGGTGGGGGCGCCGTGGGGGTGTGCGGCCAAGGGAGGAAGGGAGATGAGGGAGAAGGGGTAGCGATGGGCCTCACCTCGTTCGCTCGACGCAGGAGGAGGGATCGGTGCAGGCTAGGGGCGATGGGTCGCTGCAGCGGACAGGGAGTTTGGCGGCGGGAAACCTCGACGGTGGCGGCGGCTCCGGCCATCCCCGTCCACGCCGAGGTGATGGAGAGGAAGCCCGCGGTGGGGCGGCTCCATTCCCGCCCCCACCGCGGCCGGAGAGGCCCCAGCCGGCCTGCGATCACCGGGGCAAAAAGGAGGAGTTTTCGGTTCAGTTTGGGTTCGGTACAGAGAAGGGAGGCAGAGGAGGAAGAGAGGGAGAGAAGAGAGAGTGGAGGCGGGAAAGAGGAAGGAAGAGGGAGGAGTGAGAGATAGAGGAACCCTAGGGCACCCTAGGGTTCTTATGGAGGGGGAGGAGACTTGCTGTCCGTTCCCTGCTCAGCCATGTCGACGTGGAGGCTCTGGATGAGCGCCATACGAGGAAGACGACCGGGGGGAAGGGGTATGGGCCACAAAGAATTAGTTGGGCTGGGATTGCTGGATGCCCCTCTCTCCTCTCTTGTTAGCTTTATTATTTTTATTTGTTTCTTTTTTTTTGCTAATTTGGAAATAGGAAGAAAGGAGGGTTTTGGAGTTGCAAAAATTTTGAGAAAAAATTCCTGTGAGTTTGTTGGCTCAACAACCACCACTTGGCCACTTAGGTTTTTGAGAACTTAAATGTATTTGCTGTTTTTGTAATGGTTTGCATTTGGATAAAATTTTGGTTAATAATTGGTTATTTAAAACAAGAATTGTAGTTATGGAAAACCAATGAGTTTAATTGGAAACAAAGAGCACAACAATGTTTTGGTTATTTTTATAATTTCAAAAGAGGTGCTGTTTAGTGATTTGGTTTGGATTTGAAAGCAATTTGGGAATTAATTGATTAATATTGAAAACAAGGATCTTAATAGGGTGAACCCTATTGATTTAAAATAGAACAAATGGTTGATTTGTTTGGTAATTTCAGAATGTTCACATTAGGTGCTGTTGATGATTTGCTTTGAATTTGAAAACAATTTGGGAATTATTTAATTGAAATAAAGGCACCATTTTATTAGTTGATTCCTTATGGAATAAAATGAAAACAATTGGTTGTTTTTACTTGAGATTTGTATTTAAAAGGTTGTAACAGAGCAAGTATGAAAACAAAGCATTTGAAATTGTTTGAGTTTCATTGTGAAAACAATTAAGAACAGATGCAAAACAAATAGTAAACAGTGCAACAAGGGAGTAAAATGATGACATGATGCAATACTTGAATTAAACAAGAAACAAAACATTCTATGGGGTAGTTTTCATACTTGGGATGTTACAAAACGCCCCCCCTTGAAGGAATCGCGCCCCGAGATTCCTACTGAGAAAAGAAAAGGTCCGGAAACTTCTTGGGAAGATCCTCTTGAACTGTGACACGTGAAACACATCGTGCCCATTGGATAGACGACAGGGAATTAGCAAACCACCGGAACATTTTCAATTGAAGGAAGAGGTTTTTGTACCAAGGGTGTATAGCTGAATGGAACTTTATTCATTTGGAGAATAGATTATCTGGCTAGAATGGTGGAACAGAGTTATTGACATCAATCCAACAAAGAATGACATCAATGTCAGAATTTCCAAGTAGTATGAGAGAAGCAAGGAATATGTGGCCTCCGATAAGAATTTGATTTCTGTGACTGAACTTGGAAGTCAACATTTGAGATCCCGAGGAGTGAATATTGATTTGATTGCTTAGTGGAACCACATCTAGGTTGTTTGTTGTGGAAAGGATCTTTGACACAAAAGAATGTGATGCTTCGGTATCAAATAACACTTTAGCTGGATAAGCGTTTACGAGGAAGTTTTGATTAGACGCCGGTAGAAGAATTGAATTGGAAAACAACAACAAGATTTCAACGGACGAAAAGGATGTTGAGAAGAACAGGATATCAACATCGGGGAAAAACGAGAACAAAACTCCTGAGGTACTACGGAAAAACCCATCCGGGCTTCTAAAGGATCATTATCTACTGCTTAAGGAATAGAGGATTTGCTTCCGGGGCTTACACGCCTCCGTTCTCAATCATGAGTAGGCAACATGATAAATCATGTCACAACCACCTCCATTCCTATGGTCTAGTAGATATAACCATCCTAGAGAAACCAGAATTCGTGAAATCCTAACTTGAAAGTTTAGATGAGAATAGAAAAACAACGTTGCACTTCCTTACCAGAAAAGGGTGGGTGGGTGGGGAAAGAAGAAAAATGGCAGAATTCCTACTCTCACGTTTCATTTTTCCTATATAGCTACAAAATAGTTTCTAGACTCAACTGCGACCAGTAAAAAGGGATCCTACAGGCAGACAAGCTCTGATACCATTTGTCGCACCCGGACTTCTAAAGGATACTCGCCGTTCCGTTGAACAGTAGTAGATTGGATTACGGGGCTTACCGGCACCCGCGTCCTCTTACGAGTAGGCCAACACACGTATGTGTGACAACCAACCCCTATCTGTTCATCGTCGACGTAAACTATCCCATAGAAATCAGGATACTTCCATTGACGTACTTCAAACATACACACATGGTACGTCAACGGCATTGGAACAAGTGATATCACAACATATCTCTACGACACAAAAGATTGAAATAAGGTGCAAATAGCTCTCATTAGAGCAGAGATAGCAAATACAATCATTCAGAGGGCACATGCCCCAACAATTCATCATTACATCACAGCGGAAGCATTCAACATGTCTGAGTACAGACAAGAACCAAATAGGCCTAAGAGGCCGGAAACGAACAGACGGAGCCCATCCACGAAGTCTCGGATCCTGCCCGGGTCCGCTATCTACTCGTCAGCAGTCTCGTCATACTCCACGTAGTAGCCACCATGTAGATCCTCGGAAACGTAGGTCTGCGGAAACCACAGCCCCAAAGGGGTCAGTACATAAACGTACTGGCAAGCAAGACTCACATTTCACCAAAGTGTAACCCGTCAACACCAAGCACAGATGCTTTGGGTTCAACGGAAGGAAGGGGGATATGAAAGATGCTGCAACTGGCTGCTCTAACCAACTACAGAGTTACTACCACTTCCGGCTATCAGAAAGGAGATAAGATCGAGTATTGTAACCAACTGAAAGATAACTTCAAGCAAACCCATCCTGGATCTCGCCCCTTATCCAAAGAAGCAATCCGAGGATAACTCACACAGTTGAGTTAATGATGGTTCCTATTATTGTGTCAATAAGCCTATTACTAGTCAAGTTGTTAATCATTGGGTGTAAGATTGTTAATCATTAGGTTTAAGTTGTCCTGGGTACTTGTTAGCCAGTACTTTCACCAAGTAATCCATAACCGCGGAAAACACGGCTTCTCGAGAAGATTATCCCTGCAGGGTTGCACCAATTTGGCCGTACACGCATGAATAACCCGCCAGATGGAAAGGCCCTTCCACCAAGCGGGGCACTCAACACAACTCAACTCTTCTCCGCATCAAGCCCAAAGCACCTTGGGCGCACGGCTAATCGAGCCCAGAAGAAAATGGACCCTCATAGCACTCTAAGAACGTGTCCCCCTATATGCCGACTACGAAAGTTCCACCCTGGCCTGGGCTCGCAAAAACATGCATGCGGCAAATAGAACACACGAACTAAATGAGGCGATTTGGACGAGATGCGAATCGAATCAAATTGAGGGGGGCGCCCATACTCGCTTCCCACATGCGGTTAGTGCGCTCATCATGGATCAGTAGACAAGACCCTTTTCCTATTAGGGTCGACACTAGCAGGCCTCAAAACCACACAGGGCCTCCTGCCGGTGCCTTATCATCAAATTATTATTAATAACAACATTAGCATGATTGATTGATTAAACATCGAGCCCCCAGAACATAATGGAATATAGTAACAGAAAGTAACGGGAACAGACTCGAGCAAAACAACCTAAGCATGCTAGTAAGACACTGGCTCAACCAAAGGGGTGATAGGAGGGGAGGTGAGGCAATATCAAGGTTAAGGGATTCATGTGATGGGTTCGTAACAGAAACAACTACTACTAGGGCTAGCAGAAAAGAACAACGGAAAGTATCGGTAACCAAGTTTGAAAGGAACACAGTGGTTCATGTGAGTGATAACTTGCCTGCAAAACCCAGTAGCCTGGTACTGAGCTAAATCCTTAGAAGGGATGTCGTAAGGATCGTCGGTCTCAACGTCGTCGTTTATCCGAGAAGAAGCAAACAAACAATGCAGAGAGATAAACAATCAATAACATGGCATAGAGCACAATCATGGAATGATGCATGACCATTTAATTGATGCATCAAAATAAACTAGTTGACAAGATAGAAACAGGATTAAATGGTCCCATATGCAATTGGATTGCATATGGAAAGCCCATGATTTATGGTTGAATTAATTGTTTTTACAACTAAGCAACATGTGAAAGTGGATTAGCATGATGCATGGATGAGGAAAACAACAAAATAACAACAATAGAATCAAAGAGAAATAAGGTTTACCAAGTTTGGAAATTCATTTATTAAGTTATGGAATTTTGGTTACTTAAAGGTGTTACACTAGAATTTGTTGTGTTCACCAATTTTAATTGTTCAAAATAGATAACAAAGTTTATATTTGAAAAGAACACAAGATTTTGGGTGGATTACATGTTTCACTTGTTGAAAAAGGATTTGGAATAACTTATTTATGAATTAAACAAGTGTAAGCAAGAATTAAATGAAATTAATTCAAACATGAACTTATTTGAATTTTTATTTGTTCAAAGCATTAAACCAAATTCATATTTGAAAAGTTTATACTTTTAGGGTAGGAAAACATATTTTATATGTCCCAAAAGAATTTGTTTTGATCAAGTTACGAAATTACCAATTTTAAATGAATTAAACAAGGTTTAAATTATTTAGCCAATTTTAATTATTCAAAACAGAAAACAAAGTTTATATTTGTAAAGAGGGTTTAATTTTGCATGGAAAACATATTTCATTTGTGGAAATTGGATTTAAAATGAGCAAGTTATTATTTTGGCAATTTTAAATGCAATAAACAAGAAACAGTTGTTTTAAGCAATTTAAATTATTCAAAACAGCCAACAAAATTTATATTTGAAAAGTACATGAAAAGTTGATTGGAAAACATATTTAGTTTGTTGAAATTGGAATTTTTATGCCCAAGTTATGAATTTTGCAAGTTTAAGTGAATTTGACAAGTTTTCAAATATTGCACCAATTTAAAATATTCAAAACAGTAAACAAATTTTATATTTGGATAGATCATTCAATTTGGGACAGAAAACATATTTAAAAAGTTAAAATTGGAGTTAAAATGATTTTCTTATGCAATTTACAAGATATAGTGCAAATCTGCCATTTTTTTTAATGAACCAGGGACTTGGAAAAAAATATTTGCAGGGGCTAGATTAATTACCAGGGGCCTATTGGTGATTTCTGGGGTTTGTGCAGTACCAAAACAAATGGAAAAAAAGATTTGGTTTTTATTGTGGGAGGGGGGATTCGAACCCCCCACCTCCTGCTGTGGGATTGGGGACGGAACCAGTGGGATGACTGAAGCCTTGTGATGGAAAGGGAACTCGGGGGGGGGGGGGTATGTGCTATGGGCTGCGCGCGGAACTGAATTTTCTACGTAACTGAACCTGTAGCTTGATCGATAGGAACAGATGCAACGACCGCACGGTTGCTCGCCGGTGGGGGCGCCGTGGGGGTGTGCGGCCAAGGGAGGAAGGGAGATGAGGGAGAAGGGGTAGCGATGGGCCTCACCTCGTTCGCTCGACGCAGGAGGAGGGATCGGTGCAGGCTAGGGGCGATGGGTCGCTGCAGCGGACAGGGAGTTTGGCGGCGGGAAACCTCGACGGTGGCGGCGGCTCCGGCCATCCCCGTCCACGCCGAGGTGATGGAGAGGAAGCCCGCGGTGGGGCGGCTCCATTCCCGCCCCCACCGCGGCCGGAGAGGCCCCAGCCAGCCGGCGATCACCGGGGCAAAAAGGAGGAGTTTTCAGTTCAGTTTGGGTTCGGTACAGAGAAGGGAGGCAGAGGAGGAAGAGAGGGAGAGAAGAGAGAGTGGAGGCGGGGAAGAGGAAGGAAGAGGGAGGAGTGAGAGATAGAGGAACCCTAGGGCACCCTAGGGTTCTTATGGAGGGGGAGGAGACTTGCTGTTCGTTCCCTGCTCAGCCATGTCGACGTGGAGGCTCTGGATGAGCGCCGTACGAGGAAGACGACCGGGGGGAAGGGGTATGGGCCAGAAAGAATTAGTTGGGCTGGGCTTGCTGGATGCCCCTCTCTCCTCTCTTGTTAGCTTTATTATTTTTATTTGTTTCTTTTTTTTTGCTGATTTGGAAATAGGAAGAAAGGAGGGTTTTGGAGTTGCAAAAATTTTGAGAAAAAATTCCTATGAGTTTGTTGGCTCAACAACCACCACTTGGCCACTTAGGTTTTTGAGAACTTAAATGTATTTGCTGTTTTTCTAATGGTTTGCATTTGGATGAAATTTTGGTTAATAATTGGTTATTTAAAACAAGAATTGTAGTTATGGAAAACCAATGAGTTTAATTGGAAACAAAGAGCACAACAATGTTTTGGTTATTTTTATAATTTCAAAAGAGGTGCTGTTTAGTGATTTGGTTTGGATTTGAAAGCAATTTGGGAATTAATTGATTAATATTGAAAACAAGGATCTTAATAGGGTGAACCCTATTGATTTAAAATAGAACAAATGGTTGATTTGTTTGGTAATTTCAGAATGTTCACATTAGGTGCTGTTGATGATTTGCTTTGAATTTGAAAACAATTTGGGAATTATTTAATTGAAATAAAGGCACCATTTTATTAGTTGATTCCTTATGGAATAAAATGAAAACAATTGGTTGTTTTTACTTGAGATTTGTATTTAAAAGGTTGTAACAGAGCAAGTATGAAAACAAAGCATTTGAAATTGTTTGAGTTTCATTGTGAAAACAATTAAGAACAGATGCAAAACAAATAGTAAACAATGCAACAAGGGAGTAAAATGATGACATGATGCAATACTTGAATTAAACAAGAAACAAAATATTCTATGGGGTAGTTTTCATACTTGGGATGTTACAGAACATCTGGAAGCAAAGGAATGGAGTTATATTCAAATCGGAAAGACATTCCTTTATGGGATGGAAAGTTAGTTTTTTGTTAGATCTCCTTATGCTTAATCATAGGTTGAGTGCTTCTTTGGTTGCGGATTTATCATCATGGATTAAGACCCTACCTTAGCTAGCTAGTGTTAGCTGGTGATAGACTGCCTTGGTCTATTTCCTTTATGTATATTTGTACATAACTGTAACACTCTTTTGATGGCAATAAAGGGCTGTGGGGGACTCCCCTGCAGTAGAAAATGTTTCAAAAAAAAATCTTGGCGGACACGCTAGGTACCCCTTTAAAAGGTTAAGCTCGACTCGGTATGTCCTCCGCGGCACGAGTCGCAGCAATCACCTATCTGGATTCGAGCCGGGGGACTCGAATTTGTGTAGGTCGGTACTGTTTTTACCCGAGCGCAATTAATTGGTCTCGATCCGCCGAGTGAACCAAGCGACTGAACCACATCCCTTTGCAAATTGCTGTATACAGCATATCTCGACTTGATGCTTGAGTCCTCATCATAAAGGATCCACACATCCTTAATGAAGCTTTCAGCCTCGCAGCCGCAAGAAATCAGGCGAACTTTGAGTGCTTACCCGACTGTCGGGAGTCGAATAAATACTCATACGCTACTGAAGTAGTGATACTTCTTGAGTCCTCATAATGGGCCTATCCGGTCCAATTACATGTAGAAGCCCAACATGTGGAGCCACCCTGATCATCTAGAAGGCCTAACTATGTCCCACCCGCGAGACTTGCGGTTCAAGAATCAGAGGTGTAACCGACATTATCTTAGGGTTTTGTAACCTACTCGGATCCGGATTCGGGATCCAACCTCCTATATAAAGGCTGGGAGAACCCCCGGGTGGGGGATCGGATCTTTCTTCCACCATATGCATTGGCTCGCTTGATATCCAATCTATCTCTCGCGACCAGGGCATCCGTCATTGTAATACACTATGAATACAATCCAAACAAGCGGGAGTAAGAGTTTTACCTTCTCGAGGGTCCCGAATCTGAGTAAACTGTGTCCCCTGCTAACAGATTCGGGACATGTCGAGGGCCGCTCATCCGTCTCCTATTCTCAAACCCCCAATATTTTATCCGGGGGATATGTCGATACGGGGAACCGACAGTCATGCTTTGGCGATATGCAATTATTAAATCTCGATCTGCCCATATATATATATATATATATATATATATATATATATATATATATATATATATATATATATATATATATATATATAAGGCAGATCTGTTCTGAATCCGACATCAAAAACGTCTTCGAGTGGACATAGGGCGGGTGGGATAAATTTGCTTCCACCATGGACCCCAGCACTTCGGCCGTTAAACCTATGAAAATATTAGCGGATCCACTAGCAAGGACGCAAGTATTTACCAGATGGTTATGTGCCGTCATGTTGGAGATATTGCTGACAATGCGCACGACGTATTTGTCGAACTCGAGGCTCCCGATCGTGTCGCTGATTTCGCCAAGTAGTCCCGTTCGGAATGTAACCCCGGACGCCGCTAGCCCTATGGTGGACGCCAACTGTCAAGTGTTCGTAGTAAGATTCATGGTAGGGGGTGCTATAACCCGCAGGTAGAACGTGGGTACTGGATGTAGGGAAGTTGCCGTTGGCGAAGACTCGAATTTACCCAGGTTTGGTACATCGCAATAAAGACGGCGCCCTACTCCTGCAATCTCACTAAAACAGGTGTAAAGCCTGAAGTACAAGGTACAAGACGTGAGTATGATTTCTTCTATCTTGCCTCCAGGGTGGCTCCTGTCCATCTTTATAGAGACATACTAGGTCTTACAGGAAAGTAAACAATTCGTATTAGAAAACTTCTCTAATCGTGGACGTCAAGTTTGTCCGCCTTCTTCTCCAAGCCGGAATGCTTATTGGGCCACAATCCACCTTCTCGTCCGTCGGCCTGTTGGGCCGCCCGATGAAGCCTTCAGCTCCACCATTTGTGGGCCATCCTAGTGGACCGTCTTCTGACTAATGCCGGACAATACCGCTAATTTGGCATATTTTCGACAATGGGGGTGGAGTGGGAGAGGCGCCGGTTCGAGGAGGCGGGGGCGGAGAGGAAGGCCGTTGAGGCGACGTACATCCGCAGTGTGCTGCCCGCCAGCAGAGGCACCTCCGTGCTCGTGCGCGTTTAGTGGCGCGACACCTCCTCCCGGCGTCTAAATTAGTTTAGTTATAGTTTATTTAAGTTTTTAATTAAAATTCCGTCGTAATATATGAACTATTTATGAATGCGTTGCCTAGTTCTAGTGCGGGAACACATCGCTGGCGAGACTTCTATCCTCGATGACACCGGCACCAAATGTGTTTGTGCGAATGCCTATCAATTGGAAGGGCCGAATTAGTGTCTCCTGCTGGGAGAGCCGTCCCCAATGTGCCGGACAGCGGACCGATCACCCCAAAGGTTTATTAATTGGGTGGCATCATACAAACTAGACCATGATGGCGCGCGTTGCTGCGCCCGTCAACTTTTACACTTGAATAAATTTTAGAAATTGGAAAGTTCTAGAAGTATATGCAGAAAATAAACACTGCAACCTGGTGTGATTTTATATAGCAGATTCATTCTAGCATGTACTTTAAACGTTGATCCTTAGATGGGCATCTGCTTGTCATTCCTAGCAGCATCAACAGGAAGAACCGTACGCTTTGTTATGTGCAACATCATATCAACAATTAAAATGTTATGTGCAACATCATATTAACAATTAAACAGGCAAGTATTTGTAAAAGGATAATCATAATTGATAATACGAATTATCGTGCTGGTCTTGTAGTAGCAGACAATAACCGAGAAAACCAGGGACCAGGGGAGTCCTAACTCCTAAACAGACCATGCAACTATTTCAGCATAACACAATATAGGTACATCATCAAACCGTAATTAATACCCTGGTGGACACGCTCAGATAACAGAGTAGCATCATGTGGAGATCTAGGCCAAAGAAAGTCACCTGACATCAACTTGTTTTCACTTAAATCCGCGGAAGCTGGTGGAAGATAACCAGGAGCTGTTGTGTTAGGAAAAAAAATGCTACACATATTATATTTAGCATTTGTACCAGTTCAATCTAGAAAAACTAACTGTGTAGATTCAGGTTGTAGGAACATATATAGATGTAAAGATCCTAGTTGAACTGAACCATGTTTCAGCAGGTAACAATAGATCTAGTACCAGACAAAAATAAATATGTAGCAAAGTGGCATTCTGTAAGCCGGCATCCATGCAAAATGATGAAATGTACATCAATAGTCATGGGACATCCTCTATATCTGGTTCTCGATTAATGATGCATGCGTGTGCATAAACTTTCAGATAGAATTCGAAAGAACCATACGATGTTAAAATAAATTTGTTTTTTCTTTCTTATATTGAAATCCTAAATCATGATCGGTCTCGACACTTATTTCTTATGAGTATGACTGGTCTTCAAGAATAACACGATGTACACCAAGGTGATAGAACTCACTATGGCAGTACAGAATCGTGTCTGATGGACATGGCCGAAGAAATAGTTAGCAGAAAAAACAAGAGGGGAAATATCACAGTATGACCCATTAGCGTGGATAAAGATTGGAATAGAATCAAAGTACATCCAGGAACACGATTAAAGACTCGCTTGGCTCACCTGATTTCAGCACCATCTGAGTGGAAATCATCCATCCTGGGGTCTAGCTTCATAGCACACTGGAGCAGCAGAAGTAGCGATCCACTATGAGCCACGTCGAGAGTGCAGAGTCGAGCAGGAGGTTCTCGAGCAACTCTTGGCGCATCAGGCGTGCATGTATACGGGGTTCAGACGGACAAACCACCGCTGCCTCCATCAGATCGAGACAGCTCGGAAAAAAATCCATCGCCATTGGCACGCTGTTATTGCGGCATGGAGAAAGAGAAGCGCATAGGAAATTTGGGAGCACAGAGGAGGCGGAGCTGCTCCCAGGGGAATACTTTATAGGGGTATTAGATGAAGGAGATGAGTCAGTAGTAATGCACTTTCGACACTCGCCGCCTACGAATTCTACAGGATGGACGCCATTAAACTGCCTTGGAACTGAAAATTTATTGCTCGCTTCACCACCATGTAATTACAAAACCATAATCGCCACCGTCGCTTGGCATCCCGTAGCTGCCGGAGATCCACATGGCCGCATCCTCGTTGAAGGAGCTCGGCAGCGATCGACCGACATCATATCGGGAGCATGGGCCCTCTCCTACCCTCCTAAGCCCCATGTCGATTCGGTCTTGTTTGGAAATCTGTCAGCGTTGGAAACAAGACATAGACAAACAGATAAACCCCATGTAATCACATTGCGGCCCGACCAACATGGAGTGGGCTAGCTCGCTTTGTGGAGTAGCAGCCCAAACACGTTCCGGTGGTCTTTTTGCTTGATCAGAGACTATACGAAACAACTTAAGCATGTTCGGGATTAGGAGGTTAATCTGGAGCGTTCCTTGGACATATCCGACGGTGCACATACTAAAATCGTTGTGGTTGCTCCTAGCTTGCTGAGTTTTACTGTTACTTATTAATTGGGGGGGTGGTGGAGATGCGAGGGTTATTACCCACAGAAACACCATATCAGGCACTAGATCACCGTTGCTTGGTAATTCTATTTGTCATCACCAGATCAGGCAAACCCAGTGCATACGAGAGATGAGGCAAGGAGTGAGTTGGATTGTGATGACCGCAAGAAAAGGTCCAGTGCGAACCGCGTTGATTCCATGACGTCCTCAATCCACGAGCATGTCTTCTTCCCGTTCGAAAGCAAAAGAAAGTCGCTGCGCGCGTACACGGTGCACGGCCTCTCTGTACACATCCACAGCGGCGCGCGAGGTAACGTGCGTGAGAGTTCCTTCTGTCACTGCAAGACATCAAGACCCGCACCGCTAAAAAAAGACAGTAATACCCACCGTGCCGTGCGCGCGGCAGGGCCGACCTTCTCCTCCGCCACAGTCGCCGTGTTGCGTGGTGGTGGCTAACAAACAAGCATGGACCCACCGCTTCCCCGCGGCAGTCCAGAGCACGTGCGGATCTGGCGGTAGAGCGACGCCCACACAGGCAGAGGCAGGCAGACGCAACCGCCAAGCCGACCTACCTGCGGGAGCAGAAATCCACGCTTCTCGGCCCCTACGTGGTACGTGTCCTGGATCCATTGGCGGCTGCACGGACGGGGACTTCATTTATTACGGCGAAGCGTTTGTGTTCGTGTCCGCCCGGGACAGAACACAACGCCCAGAGCTCTCCGCGGAACTGACAGGCAGGAGGCTTCATTTACTCCATCTGGCAGTCTGGCTGTAATAAGTGCGTTCTAGAAGCCGGCCGACACATAAACGTTGGACGATGCCATACGGATGCAACTGGCGCCAAATCCAAATCCAACCGAACCTCCCCGCCGAACAACGGATCATCATCCCGCCCGCCCGTCTCTCTCTCTCGATCGAGGTGAGAAGGGAAACTATCCTGGTTTGTTAATTCGGCCGGCGACGCCACTGTTGCACGTACAGTAACAGAGATCAGTTTTCCCTCCTGGATACAGTTCGTACACTGAACACACCCCCATGACTTCTGCGTGAGTCTCGCCACACGTCCTACCCGGCGTACAGTACAGCCACAGGTGACAGGTCTGGTGTTCTCTTTCTCCTTAATCTGCTCCTTCATGTTTTTCTTTTTTGAAGAGTTTTTTTCATTTTATGTTACCGTGTACGGAGTAGTACATCTTTGCACTCTGCTCACCAGCTAGAGACCATCCCCGAGGCCATGGGGTCATGCTTGATCGACCACGCATGCGGATCGAGAGAAAAGGTGGGATCAGACGGATCACCGAACCAAGGACCAAATCCATCCACACGCCATCCGCAGCGTCCGTGCATGTGTGAGTGAGATGCACGCGCATCGTCGTCACGGGGCTGCTCTGGGACACGGGCAGACGCAGCGCCGGTGACAAAACTAGATGGGCGATGATACCGTTATGTATATGATACTCCCTCCGTCTCAAACTAAGGCTTAGTTTAGTTTAGGAGCTCCGTTTTTCAAAAACTAAGTTATTTTCTTGAAATAAGGCAAAAACTTTTGCCTATTTCATTAACTAAGGAAGAGTTTAGAGATTACAACACACGTCTCGAACCAATGGTTAAGCCTGCTCTCGCGGTAAAATTGCACTCAAGGGTTTCGCATCCGCAATACCCCAAAGAACGGCAACCTTCTTAATAAACATGATTACAATAGAAGGCATAGAGACATAGTTGTTGAAAACTCTCGCGGTCCGCTCGGTCCAAATTTCCCATGGAGCAAAAAGAAGTAAGGATGAAAGGCCTTTGCGACGCGGAGCATTTACCCCGGTGATGGAGCACCACCATTGTTGAACCAAACCATAGGCGTCCCATTGTGAGATGTCAAAATCTGTCAATCCAAGCCACTCTTTTTTTAGAGGGTATGCAATTGTATATCTGACTTTTATAGAAGGAGAGAGTTAAACAATACAAGAGGCTGACAACAAGAGTTGCACGCAACTCAGTTGTCAAACACGCACTCACTCACACACCTAAGCAACTACTCTCAAAAGTTGACTACCACTCCGGCTCCTGCAGCTGTCCAAATCTTTTGTTCCTCAAAGATTCTAGCAGCTAGGTCAGCTTCGTTTACTTTGTACTTCTTTGATTCTTATATTAATGAAAACCCGGCTGTGTGCATCAATTTGATGCAGAGGCCGGGACAGTGTTCCCGTTTCAAAAAAAAGCTAGGTCAGCTTCGTTCCTGAGCTGATGCGTGCTTCCAAACACTCTCGCATTGCGCTGCTTCCAAATGATCCAACAGACCAAAGTGACCAACGAGTCGAAAGTCTTACGTTGCTTGTCTCTGAATCTATTTCTGACAGACAACCACCAATTCTTCAATGTGTCCAACATGGAGCCTCAACCACTAACAACTGGTGGACCGGCCCTTGTCGCGACCACGATTGTCGAGACATCGTGGTAGAATTCATAGACGGGGGTGCCATGAGACTACGGGTAGAGATGTGGGGAGACGTGGTTGCGTTAAGGACAAAAACACAGGTTTTAACCAGGTTCGATACGTCGTAGTAATACGGCGTTGCTACTCCTGCAAACTCACTATTCAGGTCTAAAGCCTGTGTATACAAAGTACAGCGTGAGGTTCTGTTGGCTATTCGTCGAGGATCAACCTCTCGGCGAATTAGCTAGTAGCTTCCCCTCTCATCTATCATATCTCCTGTCCGGCTTTATATAATAGCCGGGTTAGGACATACAGAGTAGGAAACCTAGAAGACTACGGTAACTATTAACTTAGAAAGTAAGGAATCCGCCTTCTACTCCAAGCCAGATCACTTGGGCCGTGATCCGGGTTCTTCTAGAATCCGGCTTCTGTGCGTCAGCTTAATGGGCCGCCCAATGGACCGTAGCCCACTACCATTTGGGCCACCTGGGCAATCCGGCACTTTAGACTACCATCTGATATACCCCTATTCGGTATATATCCGACAGTAGCCCCCAAGAAGGATCGAGACTCCGTTTTCGCCGTCTTTCGCCAAATGCATCTTTTCCGAGAAATATCGGCCTGCAGTCTTGATTCTTCTTTTTCTCCTTAAAGGATGTGGTAACGTAAAACTCGGAATCCAGAAAATCCGCCTTTTCTCGCATGATCCTTTGTGGAGAAGGAACTTCCTACGTCAGCGCGTTAAACTTGTTGACGTAAGGGACGTTTGGGTTACAGGTGGGAAACCCAGAAACATATCTCTGACAGATTCTCGCGGGAAACGAGGAGATAGCAATAATCATCCTGTCGTTTCATTTCCCGGATTTTCCGGCGAGTGACACGCGTTAGACATCCAACGGTCAAAAGAGCCATTAGCACGCATCATGACGGAATTCCGGCTATAAATAGCCGTCTTCGTCCACCGTGAAAACCTTCCGCTCTCACTTCGCACGCCATTTCCCAGCGCCCAAGCTCACAGCAAAGCAGCTCCCGAGCGCACCACCGCGTCCAAGACCTCACCGGAACGACCGAATCGCCGCTACTCGATGGCATCACCGTCGTCCTCCCCGGCCCGCACCGTCGCGAAAGATATCGACGACATAATCGCTACAATGGACCCGCAACTGGATTCTCCGGCGCGGGTCTCCGGCGACGAGCTGGCGAAGGCTACGGGCGGCGCGGAGGGCGAGGAAACCTCTCTCGCCTCCGCGGATCTTGCGGGATCTTCATCCGTGCCCACTCCACCGTTCGCTCCCGAGACGGTGGAGGAGAAAATCGCGCTCGTTGGAGACGAGCTCGCGGCCGCGGAGGCCGCAGCGTCCGCCGCCGCCGGAGCCGAAGAAGAGGCGGAAACTGCCGGCAATTGGAGTGCCAGCAGTATTCCGCCATCCCTCCTTCCGACAATGGAGAAGGAGGGGCTCGTGCTAAAAGGAAAATGGCGGCTCCCGGAAGACGAGACCGAGCCCCTGCCGAATGACGGAGAACGAGTCCTCCTCTCCTCCCACATTCTCAGAGGTATGGGTATTCCGCCATCCGCCTTCTTCCTCCAGATCTTGTCCCACTACAACATCCAACCACATAATCTGCCACTAAATTCCATCCTTTACTTAGCCGGGTTTCATGCCCTTTTTGAGGGATATCTAGGTATAGCGCCTAGACTAGATTTCTGGCTTTACTGTTTCGGGGTTAAGCGGAACTCTTCGGAGGGCGCACTCCCAACTTGCGGAACCATTTCCTTTACTCTTCGGAGATTCCGAGAGGATTGGTTCCCCAATATTAAAACATCGAATCCGTCAAGTTTTGGACGGGTTCCTTCTTTTATCATCCCGACGTTTACTTTCCTGGAAAAACGTTCGGGGTTCCACCTTTCTCGAACACCGCCGTTGTTCCCCAAGAAAATTGGGGAACTGAGGCAGTTCAAACCCTGCCGCCGGATCTTCTCAGGATCAAGCGGCGCATCGCAAAACTCGTCACTTCTGATCCTCCTTTAACCGGCATGGACACAGTCCTTTGCTGGTTGGATAGGCGGATCCAGCCCTTGGCTAATCATGGTGCTCGCCTTCTCTGCGAGTACACACGAGCCAGCGATGAAATGCAGGACAACCAGCAAGGACTGGTCCGCAAAAGATTTGCGGCGGCGCGTGAATCAGTTGGTTGCATCACGCGACCAATATGGAGAAAGCCGGCCAATGTACACGGCCGAGAATCCAGGCTCCCAAGGTATAATTCTTCGCCTTTTGGGGTTTAAATTCTTTCTCGTTTACTCGGTTTTTGTGTTTTTGACTTAGCTTTTTCTTTTTAACAAATTGCTGATCTTCCTGAGTCGGAACTTGCTTCCGACGCCGAGCTGGAGGCATTGCGTTCCACCTTTGCCGGTGGGCGAAAGCGCAAGAAGATCTCCTCTTCCCAGGAAGTCATAGATCTTGACGGAATTCCCGTCGCCACCTCCAGAGTTTTTCTTTCACCTTCGGAGTTTTAACTTTTCCGGCATTTTGCTTTGTTTTTAGCCTACCTCCATCTACTCTAAAGCCAAAAAAGCTGAAGAGGCATAAGGCTGTGGCCAGTAGAGGCCCTCATCCTTCCCCTGCCACCGCTCCGAACACGCCGATCACAGCAACAGAAGAGCATGCCGCAGCCCCCACCACCGAGTCTCTGGAGACCAGCCAGCCCGTTGTGCCGGAAACGGACACGAGGGAAAGGGCGGCTCCTGAGGTGGGAGGTCCTTCTCGGATAACTGAGGAGGAAATCCCCACCTTTGACAAGGACTTCAAGAACATCAGCGGCGGCCTTAGCGCGGCCGGGACTCTTTTTGCTGAGTACGCAAAAGAGTTCACTGAGAACTTAACAGGGTTACAGCGGATGAGCTAGGTACTATCTTTAGCCCCCAAGCATTAAGTAAAATGTCTACTTTTCACTTGATGCTTATCAATATCATGATTTTTTCATTTCCGTGTTCCAGCAAACCGCTGAAACCATTAACATGGAAGTTTTCAACAAACTTTCCGTCAAGAATAAGGAGGTTAGAAACCTTCTTTCTATTCTTGACGTGAAAGAAGCAGAGCTGGCATCATCTCAGCTACAGCTGTCGGAAACAACAGGTATATTTTGATTCTCTGAAGTTCTTTATCCAGTTTTTTGTCTAAGTACTTTCCCAAGTTTTTGTAAACTCGGAATTTTGTTCCTTACTTTCCAGCTGCTTTGGCTAAGGCCAAGGAAATAGCTGAAGATGCCGGCAATGCCGCGAGTCTCCGACAGAGAATTTGGACCTTCACAAGGATCTTGTGAAGGTTCGAAAGGATCTGGAGGCCAGCAACCTGTCCCTTGGGATTGCTCAGTCCAAGGCCTCTCAGCAGGCAGAGAAGGACAAGGCCACTATCCAAGACTTGGAGAATGCCTTAACCCTACGCCTTGAGGAAGGCTCCGAGATGGACAAGATTCTCGGTAAGTTGTCAACATTTACCGATTTTTCCATGTCTTGATTTCCTTCTCTGCTTTTTCGCTAACCTTTTGGTTGTTTGTCTAAAAAAACAGGAGATAACCCAGATCTCACTCGGATTGAGAAAATCCGAGCTTTTGGGAAGGTATGGACTGCGATCAGGGCTGCAGGCATACAGCTGGTCAGCAAGTTCCTTCCCTCAAGAACTGGGGAATTCTCAGAAGTTGAAAAACTTCCGGAAGCTATCCTGGAGGTGGCGGAATCCAAGGAGTCCACCTTGCGCTCCGCAGCACGGGGTGGTGCACGCATGGTATTAGGCCTTATGCGTATGCATTACCCCAGTGCTAAATCTTGGCGCGTGGCGTCCGGTATCCCCCTTGGATACTCGGAGACCCAGCGGACCACCATCTTCGACGAGATCAAGGGTCACGCCACCAAGATCGCCTCCATGGTGAACATCTCCATCACCTACCTGGAAGAAGAGATTCCCGCAGCCCCCCGAGAACGATAGCAGCGATGAAGACTCGGATGCCTGAAGGATTCTTCTTAACCTGGATGGTGGAAGTAGAAAATAGGAGTATTACTGCACTTTACAATGTAACCTTATATTGTAATGCTTCTATTCTTTTGTATAAACAAGTACTCTGCCTTTTGCGGTTAATTATGAAATTCTTTGCAAGTTTTCCGGGTTTGATATTCCTTTATCTTCTAAGTTCTCTGGATTATGTGCTTTAACTGTCCTTAGTGTTTGAAATGGCTCAATAGTACTATGAATCTTCATGCCGAGTTACTGGGTAAAACCAATCAGTTTGAACTCGGAAACATGGATCATACTAAGGGCATTTTTACTAACTGGCTCCAGTGACCCAACACATAAACAATGAGATAATGCTTAGAGAATAGTAAGGAATTTTTTGAATGAAACTCGGGCACGCAGGCACAATCCGAGTTCCTTTAGCCTTTAATAGGCTGAAAATCATTCAGTTTTTAAACACCGAGCACGCAGGCACAATTCGGGTTAACATTGAGTATTTTGTAAGATCATTGGGAAATAGATAAGGTGGAATCATGTTTTGTACTATAATAAACTTGTAAAAAACATGGATATAAGAATTCCGACAAATTTATTTCATGATCTCAAAGATGTTTACATAGAAATTGAACTAAGTATAGAAGGGACGTAACTGCTGGATGCTCCAGGGCCTTTTTGTCTCTCCTAGTTCATCATCTATCTTTCTCTTTCTTTTGTGATTCGGCTTCTCGGGATCATCTTCCGTATCGCGAATGTCGACAAGATAATATGATCCATTCTTCATGGCTTTACTGATGACAAATGGTCCTTCCCATACTGGGGCCAGTTTGTGCTTTCTTTGCTGCACCAATCTTAGCACTAGGTCACCTTCTTTAAAAGAACGATGCCTGATTTTCCGACTATGATAACGTCGTAAACCTTGCTGGTAGATGGCGGATCTTTGAAGCACAAGTTCTCGTTCCTCTTCTAAGAGATCGACGGCATCCTGTCGTGCTTTTTCGGCATCCGAGTCGTCGAAATCTTGCACTCTTGGGCTATCATGGATCATATCCGTTGGAAGGATTGCTTCCGCACCATAAACTAGGAAAAACGGGGTTTGCCCAGTTGACCTGTTTGGTGTCGTTCGAATACTCCAAAGCACGGAAGGTAACTCTTCTACCCATGCTCCAGCTGCTCTATGAAGAGGAGATTCGAGTCTTGGACGTATTCCTTGCAGGATTGAGCTATTCATTCTTTCAACCTGTCCATTGGATTGCGGGTGTGCCACAGATGCGAGATCTAGGCGAATTCCCGTTTGTCGGCAATATTTTGCCAACTCTCTAATGGAGAAATTTGTCCCATTGTCGGTTATTATGATGTGTGGAACGCCGTATCTCATGACTACGTCAATGATGAAATTTCTGGCAGTTACACCGTCAAGCTTTTTGATGGGTTTAGCCTCCACCCACTTGGTATATTTATCCACAGCTACTAGTAGATGTGTAAGTCCGCCTCATGCAGTTTTGAATGGTCTCATCATATCTAGCCCCCAGACCGCAAAGGGTCATGTAATGGGGATATTTTTAAGTGCTTGGGCTGGCATATTAGTCTTCTTGGCGTAATACTGACATCCTGCACATGTATTTACTATGTGCTCAGCGTCTGTCTTGGCTGTTAGCCAGAAAAACCCGGCACAGAATGCTTTTTTGACTGTGCTTTTTGATTGAGCATGATGTCCGCAATCCCCGGCATGGATTCTTGCAAGATTTCTCGTCCTTCTTCTGGTGAAATACATCGCAGAAAAATTCCGGAAGTACTGCGTTTATACAGGCAGTTGTTAATTACTGTGTATCCTTTGCATCGACGCTGGATCTGTCTTTGCAAGACTTCGTATGCTCCTTCCGGATACTTCTGATTAACTAAGAAGTTTATATATGGGATTGTCCAATCCGGGTTAACGAGCATAACTTCAATTGACTCGGAAGCCAGAGGATAATCAACATCTCCACCTTTTATCGATGGTTCGTACAAGTGTTGGACGAATACACCTGGTGGTAGGATTTTTACCCTTTCCGACCCCATGCGGGCTAACGCATCCGCGTTCCAATTTTCTTCCCTTTTAACATGAAGCACTTCGAATCCGAAGAAACAAATGGCAAACTCGTCCACCGTTCTCCGATATTCGGCCATTATAGGACTTTTTGCGTCCCAAGTTTGGTTGAGCTGATGCTGTACCAAATCTGAGTCGCCGTAGCACAAGATGCGCTTGACGCCTATTTCTTTTGCAATTTGCAAGCCATGAAGCAGAGCTTCGTATTCTGCCACGTTGTTGCTGGCATTGAAGTGTATTTGTAATACATACTCCATTGTATCCCCTTTAGGGAATTTTAAAACTACACCAGCTCCAGCGCCCTCCTTCATCTTGGATCCGTCAAAGTGCATGATCCAGTACTCGGACTCCGGCATTGGTGTTTTCTCCATTGCTTGCGTCCAGTCGGCGACAAAATCTGCCAAAACCTGGGATTTTATTGCCGTCCTAGGCTGATACTTAATGTCGAAGGCTGCTAGCTCGATGCCCCATTTGGCTACTCGGCCAGTCGCCTCCGCATTGTTTATTATATCCCCTAGTGGTGCTTTACATATCACTGTTATGGAATCTTCTTGGAAGTAATGGCGAAGTTTTCTGGATGCAAAAAATACGCCATATGCCAGTTTTTGATAGTGTGGATACCTTTGTTTGGACTCGGAGAAAACTTCGCTTATATAATATACCGGATGCTGGTCTGGTATGCTCTGTTCGTCTTTCTTCCGTTCCACAACAATTACTGCACTGATAACCCGGTTTGTAGCCGTAAGGTACAATAACATAGGTTCTTCGTTTTTTGAGGATGCCAAAATCGGAGGTTTCATCAAAGTTTCCTTTAACTGGGTTAACGCTGCATCTGCCTCTTCTGTCCACTCGAATTTGTGGGATTTTTTCAGCAACTTGTAGAGTGGTAAGGCTTTATCCCCCAGCCGACTAATAAATCTGCTGACAGCTGCAGCGGAACCCGTCAATCTTTGGACATCTTTTACACACGTAGGTTTGGATATGTTTAAGATTGCTTTGATCTTTTCTGGGTTTACTTCTATTCCTCTGTGAGAAACGATGAAACCCAGAAGTTTTCCTGAGGGAACCCCGAATACGCACTTTGATGGATTTAACTTCATCTTGTAAGTGCGCAAATTTTCGAAGGTTTCTCGCAAATCCTCAAGGAGCGTGTCTTTTTCCTTGGTTACGACGGCAATTTCGTCCACGTAAACATGGACATTTTTGCCAATCTGACTATGCAAACAATGTTGCATGCAACGCTGGTAGGTTGCACCTGCGTTCTTCAGGCCAAATGGCATGGTTATGTAATAGTACGTCCCATAAGGGGTTATAAAAGAAGTCTTAATTTGATCTTCCTTTTTCATGCGTACTTGATGGTACCCGGAATATGCATCCAAAAAGCATAAAAGCTCAGAGCCTGCAGTGGCATCTATTATTTGATCGATTCGCGGTAACGCGAACCTATCTTTTGGACACAGTTTGTTCAAGCCGATGTAATCTATACACATCCTAAGGGTAGTAGTATCTTTCTTCGGTACTAATACTGGATTTGCAGACCATTCAGTGTGTATAACTTCCTGGATAAAATCTGCTGCTAAAAGCCGGATAATTTCCTTGCCAATAGCCTTATGTCTTCTTCCGTCAAATCGAAGGAGACCTTGTTTGACGGGTTTGGAGCCTGGAATCACCTTAAGTTGATGCTCAGCAAGTTCCCTGGGTACGCCTGGCATGTCAGCTGGGCACCAGGCGAAAATATCCCAGTTCTCACGAAGGAACTTGATGAGCTCGCTTTCCTATTTGTCGGTCATCCCAGTTCCCACTACGACAAATTTTGTCGGATCTTTGGGATCTAGGATTACCTGTCTTGTGTTCTCTGAGGCCTTAAAGCTATCTGCTGGCTTCCGGGTTTCTTTTCCTGCCGGCATTTCTGTCGGCGATACCTCTTTGGCTAGCTCCTTCAACTCTTCCTTTGCTATGATTTTCTCAGCGCAAAGGGCGTTTTCTTTTTCCAGCTTGTTTTCCAACTTGAAGTCTCCCGATATGGTGATTACTCCTCCTTTTGGCCCTGTCATCTTCAGCTTGTTATAGATATAACATGATCTTGCCATGAATTTGGCGAAAGCTGGACGTCCGAGTATTGTGTGATACACGCTTTCGAATGGCACCACTTCGAATGATACTTTTTCCTGACGGAAGTGATCTTTTTCTCCGAAAGTGACATCTAAGGAAATTTCTCCTAGGGATCGTGCTTGCCTACCAGGAACAATGCCGTGAAAACGTACGTTGCTGTGGTTGAGCTGGGTCTCGGAGATTTTTAGATGCCTCAGTGTATCCAGCTACATCATGTTAATGCTGGATCCTCCATCCACCAGCACTCTTTTTAGCCTAGTGTTCTGGACAATAGGGCTTACTATAAGAGCTTGCGTGCCGGGTTCAGGGATATTCCCGGGATGATTAGACTGATCCCAAGTGATTGGTGTGTTTGAATACTTTAAGAATTTCGGGGTTGCTGGAACAACCGCGTTTATTTCTCGAAGCGTTCTTTTTGCCACTTTTGCTGATGGAGTTGCCAGGAAAGTTAGGGCACACTCTCCATCAACCCTCGGAAACTTGGGCTCGCCTTTCGCTGTTGTTCCTGGATTTTTTCGTCAGTGTCCGATTCACTGTCTTCTTTCTCAGCTTGTGGCTTTTGCTTGGAAAACTTTCTTTTGGAATTTTTCCCCTTGCTTCCGGATCCTGCACTGCCTTTCATATGTTTGTTCAGCCGGCATTGTGTGTTAGTGTCGGTGGGTTTCCCGAATTGCGAATGGTGGACGCAGGGTTCCAACTTAATCTTTTCCAATCTTCCTTGGTGTAATTGATTGGTTCTGAATTGCGTCCTTTCCACCTATTCCCTTTTTCACTTCCAAAGGCTATGTTAACTTCTTTGGGCTTTTGTGTTGCGTCTGGAGTTCCTTTTTTCTGAGGGCGAGGATTCTTTTTGGCATGTATCAGTGTATCGATATGGCCTCCTCTAGCTTTGATGTCGTCTTCGGCTGCAACGTGTTCATTGGCGGTTGTAAGCATAGATCCGAGATCTTTGTGCTGTTTGGAACCAACCATGAACGGTACAAGTCCGGGTTTTAGTCCATTGACGAAAGCATGCATTGCTTGTACGTCAGTTACTCCAGAACAGCTATTCCTCATTGTAGTCCATCTTGAGGTGAAATCCACGTATGGTTCGTCCTCAAATTGGGTGCAACGGTTTAGCTGGTTGATGCTATTCGGGCGTTTGTAGGTTCCCCAGAAATGCTGAGTAAATACTCGAGCCATATCATCCCAGCTGTCAACAGTTCAGGAAGGTAATCCGTTAATCCAATCTCTGGCTCCATCCAGTAACATTAGGGGAAGAAACTTTACAGCTTCCAGGTCTGTCCCATTGTTAATCTGGACGGCTGTATAATAGTCTGAGAGCCAGGTATCCGGGTTTGTACTACCGGTGTATTTTTGGTACGTTGGACCAACTTTGGCAAAACCAGAATGCAGGGTTATCCTTCGGATCCTATCTGTGAAGAACTTAGGTCCAAAGTATAGATCATCTCTTTCCGCCCTATCCATGTGTGCGGAGTACCTGCCGGCTGAATGGACAGAAGGGGATCTACTTCTTTCTTTCCCATTGTTTTGCGGACGCGCTTTTCCGGGATCATCTCTATTTCTTCCGTTATCACGCCCCTTTGGATGAGGTGGAGTTCTACTCCTGTGTCTTTCCTTATCCCTGGGGGGTGTTCGAGATCTCTCACGCCTGTGAGGTATACCCTGTCTTCCAGCTTTTTCAGCTGGGTGTCTCGGAGGTGGCATTGCTTTGTCGTCATTCCGGTGTTTTTCTTCCCGATCGTGGGGGCTAAGTCCACCTTTCGGGAGATGGGATCCGGTTCTAGACGCTTCATCCTTGTTATCAGGATTTTTCTTGTCCTTTCTCGGATCCGTTTTCCTCTCTTTTGAGTTGTTTGAATCTCTAGGCTCCTCCGGTCCAGGTGCTCCAGCGACGCAAGTAGCTGTTTTGCATAGGGCGGAGTCGTCATGCAACTTCCCTGATCGCTCTTGCCCCCGCTGTTGTTGTTGCAATGCTTTTACGAGGAAAGCATACACCCCTTGAATTTTTTCGCCGTTGGAGTACATATCATTGTTGAGGATGGCGAACGCTGCTTCCGCGTTTTCTGCTGCGGTTTTGTATATTGGTTCGCCTCTGGCATCTTTGTCGTTTACCTGCTTTTGCCAAGATGGGTTGTGAAACCTTTCTTTTGGCGGCAGTACTTCCGGTCTTACGATTCCGGGTAACCTTGTTGGTTTAATGGCAGATCTATTCTTTTTATCGTACTCCTCGATTTCTTCCTTCATGAGCTTGATTTCATCCTGGGTTTTTTGGAGGTGTTCACGAGTTCTGAATAGATGTTGCTGTTGCCTTTGGAGAGCCTGTCTCCTGGCTTCTAGCACTTCAGAGGGTTCATGCAATCCCCCTCGTGTTTGTAGCAATTGTTGTTCTTCTTGTTCTGTCATTGGCAGAACAAGGATTTCTTTTGTTTTCTTCTCCGCAGGTTTTATTCCGCTTGCATCTCCTACTTCTGGGCTTTCATCAGCTGGATCAGCCGATTTCTTCTTCCGGAGTTTGTATTGGAGTTTTTTAGCGGCTTTGTGCTTTTTCTTGGAAGAGGGAGGTTTTTTTACAGGTTCATCCTCTGTCAGTTCTTTAACATTGGGAAATATTGGAGAGGTTTCTCCGTCTTCTCTCTCTTCCTCTGGCGGAGGAGTTCTAGGGCTTCCCTGACTGCCGGCATCCGTGTTTTCAGCCGGTTTCGCCATTAGTACTTCGTGGAATCCTTCCTAAAAAGATTTAACCTTTCTTTCGAAGGCGTCCTCGTCTTCGTCTTCGGAATCAAAGTCATCTGATCCGGTTTCTGACTCTAATCTCGCCTCAATGGCGGCTAGCACAGAGTCAGCTTCGGAGTTCATCGCTATATTGGCGGATGTCGGATCTTCCACCTCTGTAGTGGGTTTGCTGTTTTCTGCCTCTTGCATGGGATTACTTTCATCCGTGTTTTCGGCGACCTCGGATTGCACCATACCGATAAAGTGTGAATCACTTTTTTGTCGGCGATCTGAGCAAAACCCGGTATCGTTGTCATCTTTGACTGGGTATAGGGCGGGTGGGAAAAATTTGCTTCCACCGCAAAACCCCATGGCCTCTACAGTTAGTCCGATAAAGATATTTGCAGATCCAATCGGTAACACGCAGGCACTTACCAGATGATTTTGCGTCGGTATGTAAGATCCATTGTCGAGGAAGCGTCCGACATCGTCGTCGAACTCCAAGCTTCCGACAGTTATGGAACTGCCGATTCCGCCGAGTATCCCAGATCGAAACTTAACGCCTAACGCCGTTAGCCACGGTGGGCGCCAACTGTCGAGACATCATGGTAGAATTCATAGACGGGGGTGCCATGAGACTACGGGTAGAGATGTGGGGAGACGTGGTTGCGTTAAGGACAAAAACACAGGTTTTACCCAGGTTCGGTACGTCGTAGTAATACGGCGTTCCTACTCCTGCAAACTCACTATTCAGGTCTAAAACCTGTGTATACAAAGTACAGCGTGAGGTTCTGTTGGCTATTCGTCGAGGATCGTCCTCTCGGCGAATTATCTAGTAGCTTCCTCTCTCATCTATCATATCTCCCGTCCGGCTTTATATAATAGCCGGGTTAGGGCATACAGAGTAGGAAACCTAGAAGACTTCGGTAACTATTAACTTGGAAAGTAAGGAATCCGCCTTCTACTCCAAGCCAGATCACTTGGCCCGTGATCCGGGTTCTTCTAGAATCCGGCTTTTGTGCGTCAGCTTACTGGGCCGCCCAATGGACCGTAGCCCACTACCATTTGGGCCACCCGGGCAATCCGGCACTTTAGACTACCATCTGATATACTCCTATTCGGTATATATCTGACAACGACTTCGACAAGGGTAAGTCTGCCAGCTCTGGCAATCATCCCACTTTGCCAAGATGACACACATCTCAGGACCTGGTCAAGCAAAGTCTGCCATTCTCCTTTTGACAGCGGGCGCAAAGCTAACTGAAGCCCCATATATTTTATGGGGAACCTCACAATGTTGCAGTTCAGAGCCTATGCAACCAAGGTTTCATCAGCCTCCTCTCCAGGAATGAGCGTTGCAAAAGTCTTGGCGTAGTTGACTTGCAAGCCCGAAGCTTCTCCAAAGATGTGCAAGAATTGCCTTGCACTGTCTAGGTCCCTTTCCTGGGGCTTTATGAAGAGTACCACATCATCTGCATAGACGGACACACGCTGCTTCGCCGTGCAGCCTGATAGGGGGGCAAACGGATTCTCCTCAACTACTTTGGAGATTGTGCAGGTGAAAATCTCCATTGCAAGCACGAACAACATGGGGGAATCGGGTCCTCCTGTCTCAACCATCTGGCATGAACAATTCTCTTCCCTGGCACTTCATTGACCTGAATTTTTGTACTAGCCGTACGAAGCAGAATGGATATTAGTTTGCACCAAGCCTCGTTGAAGCCCATCTTCTGTAACACTTCAAAGAGGAATGACCAAGACAAGGAATCAAAAACTTTAGCGATGTCCAGCTTCAAAAGGATTCCCTTCTCCCTGCTTGTGTTTATTTTCCGAGCCATCTGTCGAACCAACAGAAAGTTGTCGTGCAAAATCCTTCCCCTCACAAAGGATGATTGATTTGTGCCGACAAGCTCCCCTAATCTCTTCCTGGGTTTGTTTGCAAGGATTTTAGAGAAAAATTTGGAGAAGCTATGGACTAGACTTATCGTCATGTAGTCCCCCACCTCAGCTAAATCAAGCTTGTTGGGTATAAGCACCATCAACGCTCCGTTCAGCTTTGCAAACCCTCTACCATATCCCACTGAAAGCTTCTGCAAGGCCGCCATGATGTCGTGTTTGATAATACTCTAGGCCTGATGATAAAAGGCCCCAACAAACCCATCTCGCCCAGGGGCCCTGTCAACATAAAGCTCTTTAATGGTACTCCAGACTTCCTCCTCTGTGAAAGGCCTGTCCAACTCGTGTAGGTCCAGGGATTGCAACCCTACGAAATCAAGGTCAACAGTCGACTCCCTGGTTTGCAGTTTCCCTAACAGCCTGCAGTATGCCTTAAAAAAGCCTCCTCTTTATGTTCTTGCTCGGTAATCACGTTACCATCCATGCTGATCACAAGGATGAAGCTCTTTACTCTCCTACCATTAGCCACCGCATGAAAGAGTCTCGTGTTGGCATCTCCCTCCTTGAGCCACCTTATTCTAGAACACTGCCTAGTCATGGTTCTCTCCAAGGAGGAGAGTCCCAAGGCGGCCAATTTGAGCATGCGCCTAAGCCAGACTTCCCCTGTGGACAAAGGCCTTATGTCCTGGGCAACCTCCAATCTAAGGATGAATATGTTTGCAATGGCCAATTGGATCTTAATGTTGCCCAACTTTTTCTGACCCCGAGATTGCAAATCAGTAGCGAGGTTCCTGAACAAAGCATCCAACCTCTTGAAAGGGTCAACAATCCTCTCCTCACACTTCCAGCCTTGTTTTACCGCATCTTCAAAGCCCTCCAACTTAAGACAAAAGAGCTCAAACCTGAAACGTCTCTTAGGCCTCACAGCAGCGCACAAGGAGAGGTGTAGAGGAGTGTGGTTTGACACATTGCTGGAAAGAGCTTGCAGAATGCGGTCAGGATAAAAAATGTCCCAATCCACAGAGGCTAGGGCTTTGTCGATGCGTGTCATGGTTGGAGTAGCTCTCTCATTGCTCCAAGTGTATAGGAAGCCATGCAAGTAGATGTATCTCGGCTCATGCAAGGAAACAAAGTTCCTGAACCTTCTCATCATGTTTCTGTTCAGATTGGCATTATTCTTTTTGGCCGCCGAAAGTATCATGTTGAAATCACCTACAAGGAGCCACAGACCAGGGCAAAGGGACCTCCGCTCAGACAACTCCTGGAGAAACTGAATCTTCTTCGCATCTGATTGCGGGCCATAAACTACAGTGATCCACCACCTTTTATTAGCAACAGTGGTGACTTCACCTGTTAGAGCGAACGAGTCGACACTAATATGACCCAAGCTCAACACCAACGTATACCAAGCCACCAAAATGCCCCCTCTCGTGTCAAGCACGGGGAAGCATGCAAATCCGTCAAAAGATGGTCCAAGACATTGGAGGACAGTGTAGTGGTCCACAATGTTAATCTTGGTCTCCTGGAGGCATACAAGATTGACTTTTACAGACTCCACAAAGGTCCTAACAAAGTCCCTCTTTGTAGGATCATTCAATCCCCGAGGGTTCCAGCTCAAGATCTCGATGCCTATATCCATAGGGATACAGACCAAAGACTTCTCTCCACGGGACAAGTCCTCTCACTGAGCGCTCACTGATTGACTCCCATGCTGAATCATCTCCTCCATCAGTGGCAAAGCCTTCCCAAAGATGGATGCAACCACACGCAGATGGCATCCTTCATGTGCGAGTCGAACAGTCCGCAGAACTCCTCAAGAGCCCTCTCATCAACCACCATGTTGTCTAGGACGATTCCTAAAGCTTTTAGGAGCACGTTTTCTGCAGCAGAAGCCTTCTTAAGTGGCTTCCTAGCGGAGCTGGGGATACCAGAGGGACGCGTCTGCCTACGAGGAGTGCAAGGCACCACCTCGGCTCGAGGGGCCGTAGTAGCTTCCACTTCACGCAAAAGTGTTGGGGCAAGATTCTTCAGCAGGCTGATACGTCTCCAACGTATCTATAATTTCTGATGCTCCATGATGAAATTATGCCAATTGCTACATGTTTTCTCCCTTCTTTATGTCATTTTTATCGATTTTCCGGACTAACCTATTGACAAGATGCCACAGAGCCAGTTCCCTGTTTTCTGTTGTTTTTAGTTTCAGAAAAGTTGTTCTAGAAATATTCTCGGAATTGGAAAATTCGAAGCCCGGAAGTCTCAGAATTCCCGAAGGTTCCACGGAGTCCTAAAGAGACCCGGAGAGGGGCCACAGGGGACCCACACCATAGGGTGGCGCGCCCCCCTTGGCCGCACCGGGGGGTGGTGTGGGGCCCCCAGGGCTCCACCGCCTTTTCCCTTTCGCCTATTCAATCACCTCCGAAGGAAAAACCTAAACACCTGATCAAATATCCCCGAAAAGTTCCGCAGCCGCCATCGTCGTCAACCCTAGATCAGGGGGATTCTGAAGCTGTCTCCCGGCACCCTGCCGGAGAGGAGATCATCATCGGAGGCCTCTTCATCACCATGCCTGCTTCTGGAGTGATGTGTGAGTAGTTCATCCTTGGACTACGGGTCCATAGCAGTAGCTAGATGTTGTCTTGTCCTCTTATGCCTCAATGTTTAGATCTCGTGAGCTGCCTAACATGATCGAGATCGTTCTTATGTAACTCTGTGTTGTGTTTGCTGGGATCCGATGAATATTGAGCATATGCCAAGTTGATTATAGTCTCTATTACTTATGTTATCTTGCATGCTTTCCGTTGCTAGTGGTTACTCTGGCCAAGTAGTTGCTAGTGACTCCAAGAGGGAGTATTTATGCTCGATAGTGGGTTCATGCCTCCTTTTCTCCTGTGGTCGAGTGACAGAAACGTGACGGGGGAGGATGTGATGTTGCCATTAGGGAGAAAATAGCTGCGTGAGTGACCACGTGTACAATCATTGCTTACATTACACACATTGCTTAATGTGGTTATCCGTTGTTTGCAACTTAATACCTAAGGGGGTTCATATGATAACCTGATGGTGGATTATTAGTCATAGATGCAGTTGGATTACGGTCTATGTATATTGTTGTAATGCCCGCACTAAATATCATAATAGTCATCATGTCATGAATGTGCACTACGGTGCAACCTCTAATTGTCAATTGCCTAGCTGTAATTTGTTCACCCAGCATGCTATCTTTTATGGAGAGATAACAAATCTCTATATACCATCGGAACAAAACAACAAAACTTGTTGGGAAGCAATCATAAATAATCTGAACGTTGGAGAACTTTCCAACGTACTTGCACAAACTTATGCAGTACCCACACCCTCCGATTCTCTAGATCAGATCTTGTACCTACGCATAGACCGCTCTGATACCACTTCAGTTTTGCGCAACGACAATTTAAAATTTTATCCATGCATGCTATGCAACATCCAAGACCTTGCTATGCAGGTACAAGTAAATATAAATTCGAAGATCTAGTTTCCGAGATCGTGTACCAGACACTGTAGTAGTGGAAGGGATGTCGGTGACGATGTCAATGAAGCATGTAGAAGATTCCCACGCACAAGCCTGTGGGTGAGGATGTTTACCGACCCACCGTATCAGCACCTTGATCCAGCAGAGTGAGGGTCTCACATGTTACCCCTCTAAGTGAAGGTAATATGCCCGAGAGGCAATAATAAAGTGGTTATTATCTTATTTCTTTATATGATAAATGTTTATTTATCATGCTAGAATTATATTAACCGTAAATGTTGATACATGTATGTTTAATAAACAAACAATTGTTTCTAGTTTCACCTCTCATTTAACTAGCTCGTTGATTAACTGATGATCAAGGTTTCCTGATCATGAACATTGGATATTATTAATAACGGGGTCATATCATTAGGAGAATGATGTGATGAACATAGACCCAAATTAAGTATAACAATACGATCAAGTAATTTAGCTTATATTGTTATATCTTATATACGAAGTACCCTTATTCCTTAGACCATGAGATCATGTCAATCAATAATACCGGAAGGGTTCTTTGATGTCATCAAACGTCACACCATAACAGCGTGACTATAGATGTTCCATTGGTTATTCGGAAAATATTAGTTGAGGCCCATGGATAAGGAGTGGGATTTGTCCATCCAAATGACGAATACATATACTCTGGGCCCTCTCGGTGATATCACATCAACACTGCCTCCAAGCACGTGACTAGGTCATCAGGATGTCATATCACGGAATGAGTAAAAGAGTACTTGTCGGTAACGAGGTATGGTTGATACCGATGATCGGATCTCGAACAAGTAAAATATCGCGAGACAGAGAATGGCGAGTAGCATAGCGCCGGAAGTTGTTCCAGTGCCAACTCCGTTAGTTGAAGAGGGAACTAATGATCAAGATCATGAAACTCCGGAAGTGGAAACTACCATACCTCGCAGGTCAACTAGGGAACGTACAACTCCAAAACTATATGGGGATCCCGTCTTAAATTTCATGGTAGATGGAAAAGATGACCCTACGACGTATGATGAAGCGATGATGAGCCCAGATTCCAACAAATGGCTAGAAGCCATGAAATAAAAAATAGGATCCATGGACGAAAACCAAGTTTGGACCTTGGTGGACTTACCCGATGACCACAAGGCCGTTGAGAACAAATGGACATTTTAAAATAAAATTGGCGTTCATGGTAATGTGACCGTCTACAATGCTCGAATCGTAGGAAAAGGTTTCCGGAAAATTCAAGGAGTTGACTACGATGAGACTTTCTCACCAGTAGCGATGCTGAAGTCAGTTAGGATTATGTTAGCAGTTGCTGCATTTTTCGATTATGAAATCTAGCAGATGGATATCAAAATGGCGTTCCTTAATGGTGACATTGAGGAAGAGTTGTATATGATGCAGCCCAAATGTTTTGTTGATCCTAAGGAAGCTGACAAGGTATGCAAACTTCAACGTTCTATTTATGGACTAAAGCAAGCATCCTGGAGTTGGCACCTCCGTTTTGATAAGGTGATCAAAGGTTTTGGATTTGTCAAAACTTACTGAGAAGCTTGTATCTAGAAGAAAGTAAGTGGGAGCTCTGTAGCATTTCTAGTACTATATGTGGATGACATATTGTTGATTGGAAATGATATAGAACTTTTCAAAAGTGTAAAAGATTATTTGAACAATAGTTTTTCGATGAAAGACCTCGGTGAAGCATCTTATATATTAGGCATCAAAATCTACAGGGATAGATCAAAACGCTTAATTGGACTTCCGCAATGTACATACCTTGACAAGATTTTGAAGAAGTTCAGAATAGACGAAAGTAAGAAGGGGTTCTTAGCAATGTTGCAAGGCAAGACGTTGAGTAAGACTCAAAGTCCAGCTACATCAGAAGATAGAGAGATAATGAATAAGATTCCCTATGCTTCAACCATAGGCTCTATCATGTATGATATGCTATGTATAAGACCAGATGTGGCACATGCTATTAGTTTGACTAACAGGTACCAATCCAATCCAGGTTTGAAACACTGGAGAACGGTCAAGAATATCTTTAAGTACTTGAGAAGAACTAAGGATATGTTTCTCGTGTATGGCGGTGAAGACGAGCTCGTCGCAAGGTGTTACGTCGATGCTAGGTTCGACACCGATCCAGATGACTCTAAGTCACAATCCGGGTACGTATTTATTATGAATGGAGGAGCATTAATCTAGAGGAGTTCCAAACAGTCCGTGGTAGCGGGATCATCAGCAGAAGCAGAATATGTTGCTGCCTTGGAGGCAGCACAGGAAGCAATATGGATGAAGGAGTTCATATCCGAACTAGGTGTGGTTCCAAGTGTGTTGGATCCGATGGTCATCTATTGTGACAACAATGGTGCCATAGCCAATGCTAAAGAACCAATGTCTCACAAGAATTCCAATCATGTCAAGCGCCATTTTTACTGCATCCGTGAGCATGTCAAGGATGGAGATGTGAAGATGTGCAAACTACATACGGATCTGAATGTGGCAGATCCTTGACTGAATCTCTCTGAAGGGAAAAACATAATAAACACCAGAACTCCATGGGTTTTAGATTCATTACAATGTAATATAGATTAGACTGAAGGGAATATGCCCGAGAGGCAATAATAAAGTGGTTATTATCTTATTCCTTGTATATGATAAATGTTTATTTCTCATGCTAGAATTGTATTAATCGGGAACGTTGATACATGTGTGTTCAATAAACAAACAATGGTTCCTAGCTTCGCCTCTCATTCAACTAGCTCGTTGATTAACTGATGATCAAGGTTTCCTGATCATGAACATTGGATGTTGTTAATAACGGGGTCATGCCATTAGGAGAATGATGTGATAAACATAGACCCAAATTAAGTATAACAATATGATCAAGTAATTTAGTTTATATTGTTATATCTTACATACGAAGTAACCTTATTCGTTAGACCATGAGATCATGTCAATCAAACATCACACCGTAACAGGGTGACTATAAAGGTGCCGTTGGGTATTCAGAAAGTATTAGTTGAGGCTCATGGATCAAGAGTGTGATTTGTCCGTCCAAATGACGTAGAGATATACTCTGTGCCCTCCCGGTGATATCACATTGACACCGCTTGCAAGCACGTGACTAGGTCACAAGGATGTCATATCACGGAACGAGTAAAAGAGTACTTGTCGGTAACGAGATCGAACAAGGTATGGTTGATACCGATGATCGGATCTCGGACAAGTAAAATATCGTGAGATAAAGAGAATCAGTTATGACGTTGATGGTTCACATGATCACTAAATTCATCGTTGAATATATAGGAGTCAACACAGATCTCCAGATCCCGCTGTTGATTATTGATCGGAGAGGTGTTTTGATCATGTATGTATTATTCACGAACTGTAGGGTGACACACTTAAGGTTTGACGACGCATTTGAGAGGATACGAAATATTGCAGAAAGTATTGGACAATATCAAAACGGTCTCGGGTAAATTTGAAATATTTCAAGTGGTTTTCCATCGAACGATTGTTAATAGAATTAACAAATGATTCGAGGGGTTATGTGCAATTTTTTGGTAATGGAATTAACAAATATTAAATTAAAGAAATGAAAATGTTTTATCTATTTAATAAAGAAAAATCCTTTGGATTTTTTGTGGGAAATAATGGGAGGATGAGTGGGTGTGAGTGGAGTGTCCAATCACATGAAGAGGGGAAGAGGTGGGGGCACCATGGCCTTGGCTTCACCCCCCTTTGGGCTGCCTTCCCTCCCTTATAAAAGGAGGGTGTGCACTCCCTCTTCTCTACACATTGTGTCATCTCCTCTCCTTCCACCCGCTGCTCCATTTCATTGTCATCCGCTGGGGGAAGCCCTGACCGTCAAGTTTTCCACCACACCACGCCGCCGTGCTGCTGGAGTTCTGGGGGATCCTCTACTTCCGCTGCCCCGCTGGATCGAGGGAACAGAGGCCGTCATCAAGCTGAACGTGTGATCGATCACGGAGGCATCCCCGGATTGCGGCACCCATCTTCACGATCTTGAGATCGACATGAGTATGACTACACCACAACGAGATTCAATCTCGTAACGCTTGGAGTCTTCGAGGGTATGTTATTCTAAGACTCCTTCTCCCCGTTGCTTTCATCTCCTAGATTATCTTGGCCCTTCGGGTGTCTTTCGTGTAGGATTTTTTTTTGTTTTCTATGCAACGAACCCATCAGTGAGCACACATATGTCGGGGCTAATTCTGCACCGCTTCACCTTCCAGGACTAGACGCCGCAAGTGTATATGAAGGTGGAGGTATCAACACATGAGAGAGAGAGAGTATTTAGAATTTAGGTCTAAGTGAGAGAGGACACCTCAAAAACCCCAATTAGAAGAAGCTCTAATTCAATTAGAGCGGCTCTAATTAGAATCTCTAATTAGACCCTGTAATTCTTCTAGAGAAAGAGAGAAAGGCTTGAGAGCCAATTGTGTGTTTTGATTTGAGACTTGGAGTGCTTTATATAGTGGGAGGAGAGGGGAGACTTGCCAAAAGAGGTAGGAGTCCTAGTTGGGGTAGGAGGGCTTGGACGCACCATGAAGGAGGTGGCCGCACCACCCTGCATTTGCTCCGTAAAGAGTGCAACCTCAATTTCTCTCTCAGAATAACTCCAGAATGAATTCTGTTAGTAATAGAAATTGTTTCTATAACTTTGGTACATCCAATGACCACATTATAAATTATCTATGATATATCACACAGAAACACCATTCCGATGATACTCCTAGTTGATCTGGACCTGCCGATATACACAAAAATCAACCCAAACTTAAGTGTGTTTCCCCTACAGGTTCGATAGTCCGTGGACATAAAAGTGGAAACTATTTTATATTCAATAATAAATAGTGGGGACATGGACGCCCATATTGACTCCCACATACTATACGAATAAACTACTGAACTTGTTGGTTATTATACAATTCTCACATTACTCACAATGCCGAACTTATCCGAGACTATGGATTCCGGTATTGTTGTGAAACAATCACTGGTTCACTTATACCTTTGTCTTGTCTCGTTAACCGGTAAATTTACTCTTTCTCGTTACTATATTATGATATCCCACATGATGTATCATCATCATGCATTGTCTGCAGAACTTATGCAAATCAAGAATATCGAGTGAGCCCAGGTATGTACCACGTTTTTTACGGAGGAGTAATTCCCATCTAAGAACATCAAGGTAATATACTCATTTAAAATTACCCAGTAGCTACCTTTTTGTTCATCCAGTTTACGGTGTGACTCTTGATAGTACCAAAGTAAAACCTCCAGAATATATTATCCCGATAACCTCATGGTTAAAGGATGCATTGTAATATAACCATGCTATGATATGATTCTAAGGACAAAGATGTCTTAGTGGAATCTCTTAGCATATTAATCTAGTTAGTGAATACCCTATCATATTGTTCCCTTCCAACAATATGCTATTCATTGATGTTAAACAATGTCCATGACCAGGAAAGCATAGTCATCAAACATCCAATGAATTATTCGTAAAAGGCGAGAATAGAGTTTATTTCTGTATTCATGTTACTACACGTGAGGAGTGAGTTTTCCTCTGAATCTCATATTCAGTAACCACATCAGTTTTATCATAGTAATATGAATCATAATTATGAAACGTATGTATAAATATTATTGCTTTTTGGGCATACATCCAACAGTTGTGTTTGCTGGGATCCGATGAACCATAGAATTATGATTATTTTGTTCATGTCATTATATGAGAAGATTCAATTATATTTTTAGAGTGTTTTAATGTGTTCTTGCAATACTCTCCGATGTGTGTGGTTACCTTGATCACGTAATTGTATGTATCTCCAAGAGGAGGTTTATATGCTAAATAGTGGGTCCATGCCTCCTATTAAAAATATGAAAAAATAAATGTAAATTATAGCAACTTGGTGGATAAAAGAAAGTAATTATTGGTGATTGATTGATAGTGCGGAAAAATTAATGCATACTATGTTGATGATTGATCATTGGCAAAAAAAATAAAAAAAAATTAATGTGGAAGGAGGAACATGAGAGAGGATGACGAAGGGTTAAATGAGCGTCATCGCAAGAAAGTGAGAACGTTCTTTTCTAGATACTCCCTCCATCCCGGGATCGTAGGGCACAATTTCGAAAAACATGGAGTCCCCGAATCCCTCACCTCCTAGTCGCATCTGCATTAATTTTTTTTCTAGTTATTGGGTGGTTGCATATCTTATTTGAGCCCTCAATGAATAAATACCTATAGTTCAGAGATTTGTAATATGTGTACTATGAAACGGGACGAAGGAAATAACTGTGATACTTCAATTAGTCCGACTTAAATGAATTCTTGGCCATGTTTATCCGAGAATAATAGCAGGTTTTCACGAGAAAGGAAATGTGCCAAGATGCTAAATTCACTATTTATGTCTTCATGAAAACTTTGCAAAGAGGTGCGTAGATAAACACGTGCGATATATTTTTTAACCTTCCGACAAGTTTTCAGCGTAAATCAGTTTATAAAAAAAATATTTTTTAGACCTAGACATTTTAAAGTATTTAAAAGTTCAGTATTATTAGAGACTGAACTATTCTCGAAATACTTCGGAAAGAACAGAGGACCCAAACAACCCTTAATGTAATAGTATGTGGCAGCATGGGGTCCCATGTGCCTTTTGAATCATGGCGTAAACTATGGTGTATGGCCAGGGCGCTAGTGGCTGCTATGCTAAGCGAAGTTATTTTAAGAGCAAGATGGCCTAATTGGTGTGATCTGTAATCAGATATGATAAGTAAACCAGTTAAGCATGCTAGTGTGATTGGGTTCAACGCAGACAGATCTCCTTATTCTTCACCGTGGTCTCGCGTCCAGTTTTTTTCAAACGCACATGGTCCTGCGTCCATGACTGCGTGTTGTGGAAAATCCGGTAAAAGATATTGTTATTTTTCAAGGAAGAAGATATTGTGTTGATCCTTCGTCCGGGAAAGAGGGAGAGAGAGCGGGGGATAAAAGCCAAGAAAGGCCCATGTCGCTCGCACCTCGATGCGTCCGATCCTTTTTAGGGCGTCCATCCTGTCAGCGTCACTCGCAAGATTCCAGCCGAACAGGTGGATTACCCCAAAAGTCCAAACAGATCGCATCGACCGGCGAAGAAAAATATCTACCAATTTCATCTTCCGTCTCCACTAACCTGGCAAATACAATTATTTTATCTTGCAATCTGTTATTGTTTTCAAACCCATTTTCTTTTCTTTTTTCAAACCAAACTAACCCAACCAAGGGCGTAGGTAGGTATATATAGAGGCATATGGTCAATCCCTGAGTGCACACTTCTCTCCTACCCCCACCATCCCTCCTCTGTTTCTCGCCTTATCTTCCGTATATCGCTGCTCGAGTTTGAGCTAGCAGCCAAGTGAGTTGTCATGGCGGGGGAGGTGGCAACGCTGGCGCAGACGCTCCGTGCGCGCTTCAGGACGGGGCGGACGCGCCCGGCGGAGTGGCGGGCGGCGCAGCTCAAGTCGCTGGTCAGGATGATCGAGGAGAAGGAGGACGACATCAGCGACGCGCTCCACGCCGACCTCGCCAAGCCGCGCATGGAGTCCTACCTCCACGAGGTACGCCTCCATTGAATCTCTCGCTCTTCGAGTTGGATCGCGTAGAATAGAAACCGGATTCGTCTTGGCTAGTTCTATGAACTGGAATTTTTTTTCTTTCGCCGCCCGCTCATCGTCATCGTGATTGCATCCAGCAAGCGGAGGTTCTCTGCATCCACGAAACAAGATTCGATTTTACCGCTCTACTTTCCCTCCGGTCCATCGAATTTAATCATATGGTGCTGGATCGATCAGGAATTCTCGTTCAATCCGCTACTTATTGGGTTGTGGGTCACCGGGGTTTTGGGAAAGTTGGGTGCGTCTTTTGGCCCTTTCCGTTACCACAACTCTTGGAAAGGGTCCGCGTTGCGTGGATGCCAATGGACTCTTGCTGGTCAAACCGCTCCACCGCGGCGTCGCGTGCAAGAAAACCTCTCCATGTTTGCATCCAGATCGGCAAATGATCGCTTCTTCATTAATTTTGCCGTCTTCATTAATATTCGCGTCAAGTCATCATCGAAACTCGCAAGTCAGCATCAGTTTTTACTTGCTCTGTTCTTGCAATGGAACAGAGGCAAACTTGGGCGAAAATATCGTGTTAGTTCAGGGAGAGGGATTCCTAGGCTGAGCAGTCACACTGTAGTTAGTGAAGTATTATGGTTACTATCAAGTTATAATTAGGACCAGGAGTCATATAATCAAATTGCTACGGCAGCATCCTGGTTGATGATTGCAACCTGTAAAATACAATAAATTAAAAAGCCTAATTGCTTCAAAACTTATGCCTGAACTTCTTACAAAAGGAAGGTTACATTTTTTTTACTGGCCTACTTACTGATAACCATATGTTGCTGCCCTTGTCTGCTCACGACTCAGATATCACTAGCGAAAACGGCCTGCATATTTGCCTTGAAGGGGCTGAAGAATTGGATGAAACCCGACAAGGTATGCATTCTACTGGCAATTCATTCTCTAGGTACATCAAATCCATTGGGTTTTTTTTTCTGCTGATCTGGATGTGTAACCTTCACTACCTTAAATCCAGGTACCTGCTGCCATAACTACATTCCCATCCACTGCTACAATTGTGCCGGAGCCCCTCGGTGTCGTGCTCGTCATCTCGGCCTGGAACTATCCTTTCTGTAAGTCTATGTGTATAGTAAGGAAGCCGAGTAAGGGTTTAATCAATGCAATTTGTGTGGGAGAGGTCATGGGGATATGTAGTAGTAACCATTGATTAATTTGTTGGTTGATGGTGCTGGAGGTTTATGACATGAGTTTGATATGCTCCCGTCTCCTGCGCTCAAGGATTGGTACATGCCAACCTGTTCCGTAGTTGGTATATTTCCTTTTCGTCAAACAACTATTCTATAACGCAGTGCTATAGCCACAAGTCCTGATTTGTTCAACACCTGTGCATTAGGACGTCAGATTTTTCAGCACAACCTTGACTATTATATTTTTCCTGATAAAGGAAAATATAATAATATCAAGACGATATGAAGTGCACCCAGCCTTGTGCGACAACAGAGTGTCAAGAACAATCAAGAAATTACGTATGCACACAGGCAACTGCGAACTTTTATAGATATCTTAACCATCTTAGCGCTTAATCTATTTTGATTGGTGGTTTTGACCATTTGAATTGAATCGAAAATCTCCCATACCAAAAAAGGGTAGAGAGAGAATTGGATCAAAACTCGTAAATCATTTATTCCCTTCTGTCTTGAGTGTTTAGAAGAGTATTGTTCTCCTGTCAGCTTCCTGGTTGACTATTCGATTTTAAGCTAACTTACCATCACCTTCATCAGTGCTATCGATCGACCCTGTCATCGGAGCAATTGCTGCTGGGAACGCTGTAGTGTTGAAGCCATCGGAAATTGCACCAGCAACATCAGCACTGTTCGCGAAGCTGCTACCAGAGTATATCGATAGCTCGTGTATAAAAGTTGTGGAGGGAGGCGTTGGTGAAACAACCACACTCTTAGAACAAAAATGGGATAAGATCTTCTACACAGGTTGAGTTCTTACCTGTCAAAAAAAAAAACTTATAAGTTCATGAATTTATATTAAGTTTCTAATGTGCAAATGTTCATTTGAATTGCAGGAAATGGAAATATAGGCCGCATAGTTATGGCAGCAGCGGCGAAGCATCTAACCCCAGTTGCTCTGGAGCTCGGTGGAAAGTGCCCTGTTATTGTTGATTCTAACGTCGATCTTCATGTAAGAGATATCTTATATTGTTAGACTGTTACAAAAAAAATCCTTTTTTCGGTTTCCCTAAACAAATATTTTCCTTGAAGGTTGCTGTTAAAAGGATTGCTGTTGGTAAATGGGGCTGTAACAATGGCCAGGCATGCATTGCTCCGGATTACATCATAACGACGAAAGCGTTTGTTACAGAGCTGGTAGCTACATTACTACTATAACTTAGCTAAATAATGTATTGTGCCCTGCCAACTGAATTTCTGTATATCTGCTTATCCATGAAAAAACCTTTCTTCAGGTCGACTCTTTGAAAAGAGTCTTGGAGAGGTTCTACGGGCAGGATCCGTTGCAATCAGAGGACCTGTCGCGTATTGTGAATTCTAATCATTTCCACAGATTGATGAAGTTGATAGAAGATAAGAAAGTCGCCGACAAGATTGTGCTCGGTGGCCAGACAGACGAGAAGCTACTGTGAGAATTCAGTACTTTATAGTGTGAACTTTGCTGTCACAAACTTAAAATTTGGATTTTGATAACATTTGTTTTTTTTCATTGCAGAAAAATAGCCCCAACGGTGCTGGTAGATGTCCCTCTTGATTCGGAACTCATGATAGGGGAAATATTTGGCCCCTTTCTTCCCATTATAACGGTTAGTACTCCTCAGCCTCGATATTGCCTGAATACATTATTCAGAACTAAATTAAACTTAGTACCCAACTCTCTCTATATGTGTCAGGTCGAAAACATTGAAGAAAGCATCGAGCACATAAATGATGGGACAAAGCCACTTGCGGCCTACCTCTTCACCAAGAACAAGAAACTGCAGGAGGACTTCATCTCAAATGTCTCGGCAGGAGGCATGCTTGTCAACGACGTCGCCCTACACGTAAATTCCCCAGAACTCACTGAATCAATCTCTGAACCAACAATATACATTTCTCCTTAACCCATCACATTTTGCAGCTGACGAACCCGCATTTGCCGTTCGGGGGCGTGGGTGACAGCGGCACAGGGTCGTACCACGGCAAGTTCACCTTTGACTGCTTCAGCCACAAGAAGGCGGTGCTGGTCCGCGGGTTCGGTGGCGAGGCCAACGCGAGGTACCCGCCCTACACGGTGGAGAAGCAGAAGATCCTGAGGGGCCTCATCAAGGGCAGCTTCTTTGCGCTGATCTTGGCGCTCTTGGGGTTCCCAAGGGAGAAGCGTTAGCTAGCTGAGTTGAGCATCTCTCTCTGTCTCTCTCGTACAGCATATAACAGGATCTGCTCATTTTCACGAGGGTTGTGTGCTGCGCTGCAAAGCCGCATCACTGGATGTGTTTGTTAAGCAGGTGTACCATATGGGATTATTATCGGATTTGTGGATGCAAGTTAATTGGATTTTACATAAATATGCCGGCTTTCGTCTGCTTTGTCACACCGTGAAACCTTTTTTTGGTCTTAGGCCTATCCCTGTTTGCTCCTTCTACGTTTTTGGTTCAGTTATTTTGACCAATAGTACCTAAACATTTCACAGGTACATTACTATTATATGTAAGAATTTTATAAGAATTTTATTATATTTTCAGTTGGATAATGAGATTAAACATATTCAATGATTTGCTAATATTATGTCCTAATATTACAAAAAAAAAGTCACCGTGAATAATGAAGAATTTTTTTGGTAAATTTTAATATTATCTTTTATGAAAAGCACTAAGTATCCGGTTTTAAATTAATCAAGCCTGTAATGATCACGATACAAGATTGAGGGTCTCAACTTTTTCTCACGAAGAGGGGAGTGTAACTCGTCGTCTGCAACAATTAATTACAACCCAAGGTTCGCAAAGGGTCGATACACAAATCAACCAGCGGAAAAGACCTATAACATATAGCACATATGCATTATCTAATCTATTAGTGAACCACTAACCACACTAGCTGAGTGCCCGTGCATTGCTACGGATTAGCATTAAATCATTTTTTTTAATCACCATAATTGTTTTAATCGGGCCCGCTCGTGTCCGGTGATTCCTTTCATCTCTGCCGAGTGTTTCATCTCAACGTCCTATAACAATCCCAATGTATCGTAATTAGTTTAGCTTTCCTTGAAAGTTCACATGCTAGAGGGTGGGGAGTCATTGCCCGTGACCATGAGAGAGATTGTTTTCGCTGTGCCCAGAAATCGCATACCCTCTATCAAATGCTCTACACGCCGAGGTTGTGGCAGCGCAGAACACAATACGTATTGCTGACCAAATGGGCATTGGAAGCCTGGTCATCTCGACGGATCACCAGAACCTGAGGCTAGGCATTCAATCCCCATCTTTGGACCAAGCGTGTCTTGGCCAACTCTTCCTAGATACAGTATCAAATATCAGCTTACCGTGGAGTTCAATGATTACAGTGTGGATTATTGTCCGAGGGCATGTAATAAACCTGCTCATACAATTGCAGCAACGGGCATGAGTATGAACCTGAAAAAGCAATATGTGTCGTTGTCGGAGTTTCCACCTGATGTATCTCGTTTGGTGGTCAGCGATTTAGCCGTTTCCTAATGGAATGCATATGTTCCCGTCAAAAAATAGAAGTTTAGCTTGATCAGCCTCCAACTAAAATATGCCCTTTTTCTAATTTTGATACGGTAGTGCACGCATTTACTCGATAAAAATAGATTGGCTATCCTAGTGTAGTAGTATCGAAATACGTTGAATTCAAGAGATTCTACTTTGGGTACACCACCACCGTCCATTTCATTTCAGTTTTTGGCAAAAATACCATATACCCACATTTATGATTTTGCTGAGGTGCAACGGATTTTTGGTAAACCTAATCATGTATGTATATGACATACCCTAGTTCTTTTGGTTAGAAGAGGTCGTAATCAATTGGCAATGCGAATCTGTCCTATATAGACAAAATTCTACCAAGTTCAACTCAATTATGCTGATATGCAAACAATTTGCTTAGCAGTCTATCCATCTATTGGTTTCACGTGGCCTTTTACATGTTCTTCTGAAGCAGGCATCTAATGCGGTCACACCAGTACGTCAAGCCAATAGTGTCTGGCACATACATGTAGTTCATCTAGTTCTCTGGATTCCTTAATCAAGTGCTTCTGCTATCAGCGCATGAATACGTGAGAAGGATGTACTTACAAAGGTTCAGATCAGCGTGTGTGCGCCATGGCCGTGGCGGTGCTTCAGCGCTGGGAAGCCTGAGCAGAGCACACACACGTGCAGGAGGAGGGGGCGGCGCACACCGGAGCCGACGCGCGGTCGTTGCAGGGGAATGTGCTGACCTTCTAGACCTCGACCACGAAAGCTTTCTCTTCGACGGCTTCTTTTGCGTGCTTAATCCTCGTCAACGTCCAGGAGAGACTTTCTCAAGCACCGGCAGCCACTGCATTCTCTCCCGACGACCGACGGTGACGTCGCCACGGCGAAGTGGACGAGCTCCACGCGCGCGGTAGACTCGGGTCGTTGTGAGATCGTCACCCGCGCTCGCTAGCATGAGCTCGTCCGCTTGCTCTCGATGGGAACGCGGGAACGCGCCAAACGGCGTGCCGGTTTTGGTTCCCGGTACGAAAAATTTCCCGAGGAGAGTCGGGATTTCCGGTTACCGCGGTTACCGGAAAATCCCGACCGGTTACCGGACGAGTTTAAAAACCAAAATTTGAAAATTCAAAATAAAATGATTCCCAATATAACCATTTACCGAGGAGTTTTGTTAAAATTCAAAATTTCAAAAAAACTGGGATTTTTTACAGGTATGAGCATTTCCCGGGGGTGGTCGGGATCTCCGGTTACCGGATATCCCGACCGGTAACCAAAACCATGGCTGTTGCTGCACCGGGCAGTACACGAGTGCTGCTGCTGACCTGCTTGCGCCGCGCGATGCTGTGGGTAGGTTGGACCCGCTCGCTCACTTGCTCGGGCATCCTGCAGTCCTGGACTGCACCAGCCCGACTGCTGAAGACGATGGCCAAAACGACGGCGACCAAGGCGAGGAAGCCTCCTGTCAGAGCGAATGGGATCTCATAGCGAAGAGTGTTTCCAGCGACGGTTTTTAATTGTTGTTGAGACTAAAGTGGGTGTTTGTTTTATCTAAGGCGGAGTCGTAACCGAATGTGCATGTTTCTAGGAGAGATCGTATGGGGTGAGAGAGATAACGATGACAAGCATGATTTTAGGAGAGATTGTTGGGGAGAGAGATTAAGGTGGCAAGTGTGTAATTTGTTGAGTACCGAAGTGGAGTGGCATTTTCCCCGTAATTTCTTAGATGTGTGACACCGCCTCACGACCACTGTAACCTTAATAGTAAAGATAGGTTAAAAATATCATGTGTGGCCGTCACCAAACGGTTGCATTTAGAATCCATAAACTCTCGTGATCCGAAGGGAGGAGATAAGCCAATAGATTAATCCAGTGTGCAGTCACTGAGAGTTTTCGTCTTGTTAAACACGACAATATTTTAACAATTCCAAATTGACCAATATAAACTTTAAAATCCTATTCGAATCATATTCTTAGTTTTATTATCAATCTCATCAAACCAATTCCCAAACATATTTGTGATATTGGTTGTTGAGGTAAGTTTTACGAGATATGCACTATGTGCGTACAAGATGAGCAAAGAGACATGAGAGATACATCTTGAATGCTCTACTCCGAGTCATAGAAACACATTTTTGTACACCCATTATAATTTTGCTTAGCCACATTGTCTTTACTAAGTAAGACCATTATATAAGGACCATATAGATATGTTACTTTTGGTGGATATTCAATTTCCAAATATACTTATGAATAAACTTAGACCAGGCGTTGTACTCCATGAACTGTATCTTCTTTGGGTCGCTCCAAGACGAGCACGATGCTGACTACTGAAAGGACATAGTTCCTAAATCCTATTTTCGGTGTTTGATCACAACATATGGAAGGACTAATGTGTACCCTAAGTTTACTCAGAGCATATCATGGATAAAATGCAACCATACATCCCCGTAGACACTTATATGATGGATAGCAAAAATGGAGAAAGGTCTAAGAAAAGGTAGGAGAAGAAAGAAGAAGAAAAGGAGAAAATGGAGGGAGCTGGCCTCCCTGGCCGGCCTGGCCGGGCCCCTAGGCCGGGCTGGTCGGGTTGTGCCCCAGCCTGGCTCCTCTCCACGCCGGCGCCGGGCCGGGCCCTAGGCCGGGTCGCTCGGGCGGGTGCCCGGCCCCAGCTGCGCCTCCACGGCGGCCTGGCCGGCCTCCCAGGCCGGGCTAGAGCCACGCCGGCCTCCCCCGTCGCCCACGCCGGCCCCAGGCCGGGCTGTCCCAAGCCGGGGTGGGAAGGGCGCTCCATCCCGTGTGTTGTCCACGCTGGCCCCAGGCCGGGGTGGGATTTGCCTCCGCCCTGGTTGCCCCAGGCCGGCCCCCTAGGCCGGGGTGGGCGCTGCAGAGTGGGGGAAGCCCCAACGACTGTTTTCTTGCCCCCGAGTATAAAAGAGATCTTTCTTCTACCTTTAGACGTTGTCAATCCCACTCACTCTCTCTCCACCATTGATTGACCAAGCTCAAGCTCAAGAACAACCAACTCCTCAAATCCCAACCAAAGCTCGTGATACTTTGGGATTTGAAGGAGACACCACCAATCTACAACTCCACCAAGTCGATTAGAAATCCACCCACTCATCCCTTAGGGATCTTGTTGTTCTTAGTTCATTGGAGCCAAGAATCTTGTTGCTCTTAGCTCATCGGAGCTCGGAGCCTTGTTGATATCCCCGGAGCTCTTGTGCCCGTGGATCTTGTTTCTCGGAGTCTTGATGGCTCTCGGGATTCGGTGAGGACTCTCCAATCTTGTGGAGTGTGCCTCATCCTTGTAAAGGTTATAGTTGTCAACCTCAACGGCAACATAGTGATTCGAGCCTCTCCACATCGGTGGTAGGACTCGAAGGTGATACGGTGTGCCATTTGAGGGCTACTCGGTGTTCCACATTGGTGGCACCGCACCGCACCAACGGAGATTAGCTTCCATTGGGAAGTGAAATTCGGGATAAATCTCCGCGTCATTATGTTCGGTTATTCCTCAACTTACCTTTACTAGTTGCTACTAGCTTAGTCATATATTTACCTTGTGCTAGTTGTACTTGCTCAACATATAGGATTGTTCACCTAGTTGCATAATCTAGACAATCTATATTTGAGCACCACCTTGTTAACTTGAAAAAGAAGTTAAAATTTGTAGTTAACCTATTCACCCCCCTCTAGTTAACCTCTCGATCATTCAACTACCTGCATGGTTGCTGCGAAATACAGGAGCATTGGATCCTTCTTGGGGGGGGGGGCAACAAAGACAGGCGTAGTCGACAACGTGTGTTTGAGGGCTACAAAGGCTTCTTGAGCCTCGGGCGTCCACTCAAATTTATTTGAGTTCTTCAGCAGCTGATAGAAGTTTATTAGAGGGAAGATTCCAGAATCTGCAGAGTCTCTTTTCAAATAGGTAAAAATTCTATGAAGAAAAAGTTCACGGATTACTTTCCAAGTTATAAATTATTGATTTTTGGAAAATATGAAAAATATCGAGCCGAAAAAGGGTAGGAGATGGTGCCCGAGGGCACCACACCACCTGGGGGCGCGGGCCCACCTCTGGCCGCGCCACCCTATGGTGTGGGCGCCCTGGAGCCCCTCTCCGACTCGTTTTTGACGTGGACTTTCCTTTCGTTACGTATGTTTCTGATATTTAACCCCCTGGATCCCCCGAGGTCCGTATATCGTTATATCGTTGTGTTTCTATTTCGACATGTTTCTGCCAGGATCTGTTTTCAGTTTTAGAAGCATCATGGCCTCCGCCAACAACAACAAGAGAAAGGAGCCGATGGAATATGATCTCCAAGTCCCTAAGTGCAAGGACATGGATCCGGGCATTAAGGGAGAAGCAAAGAGGGCGTCATCAAGCAGCGATGGAAGTGTTTCTTCTTGTAGCATGCAGGGACCCAGACCATCAGCTCCGGGCCTCAGCCCCATCCCTGGAGTAGAGGTAGATCTTCGAGTCGCAGATGAGTTTTGTGATCGCTATCGATCTTTAAGAACGGAGGTAGAGATTCTTCAACAGGAGAATGACAGATTTTGTGAGATGCTGGAGCGTTTCCATGCCTTGCTTGAGAAGAGTGCACCACCACCACCGAAGAATTAATTCTTCATTGGATTGGCACCCCCTTGGCTTTTTCCAAGCTTGGGGGAGTGCCGCGGTATCACACCTTTATCTTTCACCTTTTTACCTTTTAGTAGAGTCATATCATGAGTAGAGAAAATATGATATAGGATGGTTTGTAGTATGGATGATGGTTATCGTTGTATCCCTTGGTTTGAGTTGTCGTATTGGAATATTAATGAGAAGTTTCATCATTTACTTTCTACACTTTATTTTAGTTTGCAATTTTCGTTATATGGTTTATCTTGTTATTAGTATTGGTATCAATATTGGAGCATCAAGTTAATCTAGTTGGTTTTGGCAAACTTAGCATTGGTTAGTAGCAACAATACGTTGAGACTTAAGAACAAAAGAGGGAGTTGCATGTAGGTATTGAAAGTACACAAAGGTCAACTAGAGGGGGGGGGTGAATATATGACCTACAAATTTAATCCTTTTTAAATTTTAGTGGGGGCTTTGGAAAGGTAATAACTTGGTTATCTAGATGTGCAACTAAGTAGACACCCTATGTGACAAATAACGAGTAGCAACGGAAGTAAATGCAAGGCACAAGATAACCACAAGTGAAAAACATGGAGACAAGGATATGTTTCCCGTAGTTCCTTCTTGAAAGAAGTACGTCTACGTTGGAGAGGTGGGGAGCCACCTAGGCGCTCCTCAATAGCACGGATGTGCACACCTTGTTCTCCTTGAGCTTCTCCGGTGAGGGAGATTCTCGTTTCCACTATGAGGTCGACTTGAAGGCGTTGACCAAACCTTTACAAGAGGTTGAGGCTACTCCACAAGTGAGATGGAGGCTCTCAACAATCGGAAACTTCTTGCTACAAGGTGGAAGCTACAAGCACTAGGGTTTCCCTTGGATGACAAAGCAACCAAGAGATTACAAGATCCCAAGAGGTATGGTGTGGGAATACAATTTTTGGCTTGGTAGAAAGGTAGATCTAGTCCTCCTCCATGAGATCCTTGAAGGGCATAGAGTTTGGTTGGAGGAGGAGGGAGATTTGGGCGTTTTGAGCTCTTCAACAATGGAGGAGAGAGAGGAATGGACGAACTAGCTATCTAGAGGAAGAAGACAGCTATTTATAGGCTCCTCCAATTTCTGACCGTTGCAGTGTGCCAGGGCCGGAATATTCCGGTGTAAGTACCGGAAATTTCCGGTCTATCCTGGCCGGATATTTGAATAGTCCGGGGGGCGGAAATTTGAATCTTCCGGGGTCGGAACATTCCGCCCAATCTTCCGCCCCCATCTCTGTGCGCGGGCAGCAGCACCCCGCTGAAAACTGCTAAGGACCAGGGCCGGAAATTTGAATAATCCGGGGGAGGATATTTGAATAATCCGTGGCAGGAAATTTCCAGCCAATAATCCGCCCCCATCTCTTCGCGCGGGCATCTGAGAAAACTCCAAATTCTGCTAAGGACCAGAGGGCCGGAAATTTGCCCCGGAAATTTCCGGTGCAAATATCCGCCCCAGCTTATGTGCGCGGGCAGTGGGAGAAGTACTTAGTCGTTTAAACATAGCCAGAGAGGCCGGAATATTCCAGTGCAAGGGTCGGATATTCCGCACCATCAGCACCGGAAATTCCTGTGTAGATACTAAAAAATCCGGTGACAGTGAATCCAATTTTCAGAACTCCTCTTTGAACTTTTGTATGCATTTATCGATAATCATCTGAGTGGCCAGCTTCATAAACTCAAACGTCATTGTTAGAGAGATGATACCCGCGTTGTTATCATCACCAAAATCATTAGAGGGATCATGAGCTTTCAATCTCCCCCTTTTTGGTGAGTGATGACAACACGGGTATTTGCAAGGGAATAAACTAACAATGCATGCGATGAAAATTAAAACACCACAGATAGCATATATAGGAGACATGCCTCCTAATAATAATAGTTCACACAAGCAAATCCACGAATAACGAGTACGAGAAAACGAAGTTCGGAAAGACGCACGAAACGATAAAAGGCGATAAAAAGCGAAACCCACCCAAGCAAATTCCCGCGATCATCTATATCTTCTCCCTCTTTGGCAGCAGGATACCAAAAAGAGAAAAGAGAGCACTACGTCCCATAGAGCAAACTCTAGGCATGGGTGTCATCGTCTTCTTCTTCCTCCCCGCTAGCTGACGCAATGTCCTCATCATCATCCACTCCGAGATCCCAGTAAACGTCGCGGTTTTTCCAGTTCTTGTATGGAATCTTGGGAGGATGGGAAGCTGGCACATTGGGAATGTTGAGAGAAGTCATGATGGTGCGCTGGTTCTCCTGGATGTTGCGGCGTTCAATATAGGCGTTGTAGTTCTCCTTGTGGATTCACACATTCATGCACATCACCTTCTCAATGGCACGAGCGAGCCATGAGCGCTTCTTGGTGCCGGGAGGAGGTGGACGCATGCGAGGATCACGGTGACCCTGACCCGTGGCACCAACATCATGAGCAGCCTGCTGAGTGTGGGCGGCCTTCTTGTACATCGTGACATCCTTGTGCTCATCACAGTCTAACTCTAGGTCATTACGGAGGTCAGCAGGATAGCGAGACTTGATGAGCTTCATGATGTAAGGAGCATATGGGGGCACTTTGCGTTTGAAGAGAGGAAAGTGGGTCTCGTTGAAGATGAAGTCCATCACATCAATCTTGTGGTGCTCAGTATCAGTCATGTCACCCTCAGTGAAGGTCAAGAAGGAGTGGTACATGAGGTTAACCAGGCCACCACGAATAGCATCATTTTTGCCTGCGCTCGGGGCAATAGCCTCTCTGAACATACGCAGCAGGATATCATAGATGGGGTAGAGACCTTTTGTAGAACCAATAACACCAGTAGACCCATACAACTCAGACAACCTGTTCTTCTCATACTCCATCCCGTGAACGTGCATGCGATGGCCCTGAGGGGTGTGAAGACCAGCAAAGGGATAGCCGAGATCGGCAGCAAAGTTATGGAAGTTGGCGGTGAGCAAGTGAGGGCCAGACATCCAGGACATCCCAATATCCTCAGACTCATCAAAGACCAGAGTGGAGTAGAACTGCTGGATGAAAGTGATGTTGTAGGAGCATTTGGTCTCCATGAGGTGACGCAGACCCAGAAGTTCAGCCAGCTGGACAGAGTTGTTGAAGTATGCAGGATTGGTAGCCATGTGTGCAAAGTTGATGAATTTCATGGGACAGACTGGCTTGCTCATCACAGTGTACACCTGCTTGAAGAGCATCTCCTGCTCAACGTGCCAGAAGCATGAGTCAGTGGTTGGGTCTAGAGGACCCTCAGTGTACCAGGCCTTGCCCCTCCATGCCTTGAATTCAGGGATAGACATGGTGGCCAAGTTAAGATCTTCCTTCCCCTGCTACTTATTGGCCTTGTGAGCTGCCCTGGAAGCGTCACGTTGACGCTCATATGCTTTCTCAGCATCCTTCTCACGACGGCGAGTCTCCGCCTCATCAACTAACGTGCCCTCAGCATCTTCCCTCAAGTGTCGGAGTCTCTTGCGCGAGCTAGTCATCTTGGGAGGCCTAGAGATTGAACCATCTGCGAGAAAAGCAAAGGAAAATGCAACGAAAAGCAAACAAAAACTGATCAAAACGGGGGCTCACAGCTTGTATAAGTGAAAGAATAGATCCCAGTTAGAGATTCAGGGCAGGCCGGAAATTCCGGTCCGGGGCAGAAATTCCGGCCTCAGGTGAAATTTCCGGGGGACGGAAATTCCGGTCCTGGGGTGGAAATTTCCGGCCTTCGCAATTTTCGAACCAGATCTGAATCTGGGGCCTGCCACTAATCTAAAACAACGAGGAAATGTATGAGAGGAACACTAAGGTATATGTGATACTAGTATATGGACGTTCCTCACAAGAACACATGGAATATCAAAGAACAAGAGATCAAATCAACCAATAGCCCTAGATTGCGGAGAAAATGAAGCACATACCGGGATCCATGGGTGAGGAAGGGATGTGCGGTCTCTTGATCCGCAAAGAGCAATCATAGGATGAGGAGGGGAGGCAAGGGGGCCTCCCGGACGTCTCGGAGGCGCGGCTGCGTTTGGGGGCGGAGTGGAGGCGGGGGGAGGGGAAACAGTCTGGAACTGCCCCTCCCGTCGCCTATTTATAGCCCCCAGCCGCGAGGACCGGAAATTTCCGGTATTAGGACCGGAATATTCCGGGGGCCGGAGATTTGGGCCGGAATATCCGCCCCAAATATCCGGTGTGCCTTCTGCGAGCGGGCACGCTGGATATTTGGGGGAATTTTCTGGACTATCTCGAGCCCCGGAAATTTCCGGGGCTTAGGACATGGAATATTCCGGTCCTCCGGATATTTGCACCGGAAATTTCCGCCCCAAACTTCCGGGGTGCCTTCTGTGAGCGGGCACCTTGGAAACGGGTGAAAATTTCTGAGGCAAATGTTTGGAGACCGGAAATTTCCGGGCCCTAGGCCGGAATTTCCGGGGTTCCCGTGCCTTCCGAGGTTTTTGTGGAAGAAAGATACAAGAAGTGAGCCTCCAAAATGAAACATAAATCAAAGACGATGAACACACAAAAACACGAACGAAAATCAAAACTCAATACAAAGAGAAATGTTGGTGGCCGAAGCCACCGTGTTAGAGTGTGTACCAAGGAGCCGCGAAGATGAATCTTGGGCCCAAAAGTATGACTCACGTTTAAGCACAATAAGTCACAAAATGATTAGATATGCATGATGCTTTGATTGTTTTGCGCATGATAGGTGGAGTGTTGGTTCATGAGTTGAACTACGCTCCCCCTATGTCCATGCCTACATCTAAACTCGAGAGCACATATAGTGAAGGTAATTATGCAAGGGTTCAAGAGAAGTTGGACGCATCGATAACATTTAGTTCATTCCTCAAACCCTAAATCTTGGTCCATCAAGGGCCTTCGTGAAGATGTCCGCGAGTTGATCCTTGGTCGGCACATAGGAAAGATCGATATCACCCTTCTCAACATGATCCCGAATGAAATGATGTCGTATCTCAATGTGCGTCGTCTTGGAGTGAAGAACGGGATTGTAGGCGATCTTGATGGCACTCTCATTGTCGCACAAGAGGGGAACTTTGTCGAAGTTGATGCCATAATCTCTCAATGTTTGCCGCATCCAAAGTAATTGAGCGCAACAACTAGCCGCGGGGATGTATTCGGCCTCGGTAGTAGAGAGGGCGATGCAGTTTTGCTTCTTGGAAGACCAACATACCAATGAGCGACCAAGAAATTGACAACCTCCGGATGTAGATTTCATATCCGTCTTCTCGACCGCATAGTCCGCATCCAAATACCCAATGAGCTGAAAGCTTGAACCCTTGGGATACCAAAGACCAAAGTTTGGGGTATGAACTAAATATCGAAAGATGCGCTTAACCGCTTCAAAATGACTTTGTCTCGGAGAGGCTTGAAACCTTGCACATTTACCTACGCTATACATAATATCGGGTCTAGATGCACATAGGTAGAGCAAAGAGACAATCATGGAGCGGTATACCTTTTCATCTACCTCTTTACCATTCGGGTCGGGTTTCAAGTCAATAGTCGTGGACATAGGAGTCTTCATAGGTTCGGCATCATGCATGTTGACTCGCTTGAGCATGTCTTGAGTATACTTGGCTTGCTTGATGAATGTGCCTTCGGGATGTTGCTTGATCTCAAAGCCAAGGAAATACTCCAACTCGCCCATCATAGACATCTCGAACTTATCCGTCATAAGCTTGCAAAACTCATCATTGAATGCGATGTTAGTAGAACCAAAGATGATATCATCCACATAGATTTGGCATATGAACAAGTCGCCTCCAACCTTTTTGTTGAAAAGGGTGGGATCGATTAAACCAACATTGAACCCACGATCCACTAAAAACTCTTTAAGGTGCTCGTACCATGCACGTGGAGCTTGTTTAAGTCCATAGAGTGCCTTATCGAGTTTATATACGTAATCGGGGTGGTTGGTATCCTCGAAACCCGGAGGTTGCTTGACATAGACCAACTCGTGGGTGGGACCATTCAAGAATTCACTTTTAACATCCATTTGTTGTAGCTTAAAGTTGTGATGAGAAGCATATGCAAGAAAAATACGAATGGATTCAAGACGGGCTACGGGAGCGAATGTTTCACCGAAATCGACGCCTTCGACTTGAGAGAAACCTTGAGCTACCAATCTAGCCTTGTTGAGAATGACGATGCCGTCCTTGTCTTGCTTGTTCTTGAAGATCCACTTAGTGCCGATGACGTTCTTGCAATCTTTGGGTCTTGGCACCAACTTCCACACCTTATTGTGCTCGAAGTTGTTGAGTTCATCGCGCATAGCTTCAAGCCAATCTTGATCTTCAAGAGCTTCATAGACCTTCTTGGGCTCAATATGAGAGACGAAAGCATGAGCCTTGCTAAAATCTGCCAATTGCCTCCTTGTGACGACCCTTCCACGAACTTGTCCAAGAATCATGTCCTTCGTATGACCTGCACGAGCAAGATTATCAAGCCTTCTCTTTGCCCTACGAGCTAGCATCTCCTCCAAAGTTTCCTTGGATAGCACTTGATCATCACCTTCATCATCGGAGTCTTGTCCACCTTGATTTTGATCATCAACGGGAGGTGGATCCCTTATGTGTCGAGTTGTATCATCACCATGAGAATCTTGTTCTTGTCCTTCATTGTGAGCTTGACCTTCATCATGAGCTTGGCCTTGAGTGTGAGCTTGGCCTTGATTGATCGAATGATCTTGATTGTTAGCTTGGCCTTGATTTGAAGCATGAGGGCTTGGTGCATCTTGTTGGGTAGCTTGGGTATCAATGGGTGTAGTCAATGGCTCCACTTGAGTGGAGCATAGTCCTTCTCCCTCCGTCATCCGGTAACCCTCAATGGGGATTATTTCACCAATCCCCATTCTTCTTATGACGATGGGAGGAATTGTATCTCCTACAACACCATGATCTATACGGCCCCCTTGGGACCCATTATCCTCATCACACACCACGTCTATAGCTTCTTCAACTTGTCTGGTGGACTTGTTGTAGACTCTATAGGCGTGAGCGTTTGTGGCATAACCAACAAAGATACCCTCATAGGATTTAGTCTCGAATTTCGATAATCGTTTACCTCTCTTACGGATGAAGCACTTGCACCCAAAGACCTTGAAGTATGAAACGCCCGGCTTCTTACTCGTGAGAATCTCATAAGGGGTCTTGTTCAAGATCTTGCGGAGATATAATCGGTTGCTAGCGTGAGAAGCGGTGGAGACGGCCTCGGCCCAAAAATTATAAGGAGAAGAGAACTCCGCAATGATGGTTCGAGCCGCATCCATTAGTGTCCGATTCTTTATCTCCGCCACACCATTTTGTTGAGGGGTGTAGGGAGTGGAATATTGATGAGCAATTCCTTCCTCGCTAAGAAATCCCTCCACGGTGTAGTACTTGAACTCGGAGTCGTTATCACTTCGGATAGCCATGATGCTCGTATTGTGTTGGTGCTCCACCAAAGTGATGAACTCGATGACCCGCTTTTGAGTCTCACTCTTCCTCTTGAAGAAGTAAATCCAACACTATCGTGAATAGTCATCCACAATCACCAAGCAATACTTCTTGCCTCCAAGACTATAATATGATAGAGGACCAAAGAGGTCCAAGTGAATGAGATCGAGGATTCTTGAGGTGGTGATGTTTGTCTTGGTTGGGTGAGCTTCTCCATGTTGCTTTCCAAGAATGCAAGAGCTACACACACGATCTTTGGCAAACTTAGCATTAGTTAGTCCTAGAACATGATTGCCACTTTGAAGTTCATGCAACGTCCTCATATTGGTGTGGGCTAACCGGTGATGCCATAGCCAACCCACATCAACTTTAGCCATTAGGCATGTCGCGGCACACGTGTCTCCTTTAGAGAAGTCCACTACATACATGTCGTTCTCGACATGCCCAACAAAGGCTACTTTAAGAGTCGTTTCCCAAGTGACAATCACATTCTCTTTATTAAAGAACGAGGTAAAACCACTTTTAGCAAGTTGAAGAACCGAGATGAGATTATAGCCAAGGGACTCAACAAGAAGAACATTCTCAATCGACAAGTCATTTGAGATTGCTACCTTGCCTCGTCCCAATACCTTTAGTTCGGAGTTATCACCAATAGTAATGCAATTGAGATGAGGTAATGGAGGATGTAGATCACTCATTGCGTCATTGCTTCCGGTCATATGTTGGGATGCACCACTATCCACCGTCCATTTGCTCGAACCGGAAGCACTTCCCTACAAAAGATTAGTGTCTTGATTTAGGCACCCATCGTTGAATGGGTCCTCTTTTGTTAGCGACAAGGGTCTTTGGAACCCAAATACTCCAATGATAATCATCACCATAAGAAATACCAACATATTTAGCATACACATGACCATCTCTAGATTTCATAAGAACATAAGATAGGTTGTATTTTCCGGCAAAGTCATTATGAGTGGTGCTCCCCCTAGAGGTGTCACCACCCACAATGGTGTTGGTCTCCTTTTCCTTGGCCACCTCTCCCTCTTTCACAACTCTTACTTCTTGTGAGGAAGAGGTGACCTTCTTCTTGTTCTTCTTCTTGTACTTCTTCTTTGACTTGGCTACATATCCAAGTCCCTCCTTCCCATTTGTGACTTGTTGAGGGGCCACATCATTGAGATTCTTCTCACTTCCTACAAGATTAGTTGCACTACACGAGATGATAGGCAATGTATTCATGCAAGTAGATGAGGATGACATAGCTTGCTTGTTTGATTGTTGAGCTAGGAGATTGTCACGAGACTTGGTTAGCTTGTCATGAATTTCTTTAAGAGACATGAACTCCTTCTTTAGTTTTTCATGACTAGTAACTAATTCCTCGTGAACAATTCCTAGCTTCAACTCTTCATGTTCAAGAGTTTTAATGATAGCAAGAGATTGTGCATTATCATTCCTAAGCTTAAAGACACTCATGGCAAAGTTTTCTTGAAGACTAGATAATTTCTCCTCAAGAGAGGCACGAATGGAACGCTCATTCTCAAGAGCCTTTTCTAGCTCTTTGTCATTGCAAGAGTGACCTCCATGGCTTTCTAAGGTGATGATAATTTCCTCCTTTTCATCTACAAGAGAGTTAGCCTCATCAAGTTGCCGTAAGAGGGCATTTACTTTCTCCTTAGTCTCACCTTTGAGGCTAGCTAGCCAAATGCCTAACTCTTTGGCCTCACTATCCTCCTCACAAACATTCTCAACACAATCCAATAATGAAGGAGGGTTAGTGATAATGGTCTTAGAGTTAGGAGAGCATACCGAAGTGGCTTTTTCCATAAGACATGTAGGTCGGGTAGCCACAATCTTATTGGGGGATTCAAATAAAGAGATCGATGGAGATGACGCGGTGGCAACGACGACGTGGGCCACTCCTACGACTTCATCTTCTCCTTCATCTCCGGAGATATAGGTTTCTAGAACCGACCCTTCTTGAACGTAGAGGGCCCTTGGCACTCTTCTAAGAAGTTCTTGTTTTGTGGAGCCTTGGCCTCGTTTTTGCGAACAAGCTTGCCTTCATTTTCTTCTATTGGCTCAAAGGGGAACTCCTTCACGAAATGGTTTGCGCTACCACAGTTGTAGCATGTCCTCGAGCGCTCCCCCTTCTTCTTGTAGTTTTTGTTTCATGGAGGTCTTGGAGAGCCGGCCTTGTGAGCTTCCCATCTTTTCCAATATCCATGCATAGCGAGAGCGATGCACTTGTGAGCTCCCGTATAGGTGTCTTCATAGTCTTCCTCATAATCATCCTCTTCTTCACTTTCATCAACTTGAGCCATTGCCTTTGACTTCAACGCGAGGTTGGGTGACTTTCCCATCCCTCTAGAGCGAGCTAGAGCATCATCCGCACTCTTGTGTGATAGAGAGATGGCGATGAACTCACTAAGAACACCAATGGAGTTGAGAGTGTTGTAGTCCGCTCTTGTCCGGATGCTAGTGGAGAGATTCTTCTCAAAGGGTGTGATGGCCTTGACAAATTTCCTCTTTATCCACTCATCGGAGATCTCTTCCTTTCCAAAGTCTCTTAATTGGTTGGCGAGAGTGACAACTCTTCTATAGAGCTCTTCGGGAGTCTCATCCTCTTGCATGACAAAGTTCTCGGAGTTGTCAATGGCCACATCATACTTGGAAGATTGGATGCTAGCATTTCCTTGAAACAAGGTGTCAAGTTTGTCCCAAGCTTCCTTGGCGGTCTTGCAACCACGAATGTGAGTGAGATGCTCCCTTGGGAGAGCCTTCTGGATGATAACGGGAGCAGTCTTGTTGAGTTAAGATTCCACATCCTCCCTTGGAGTCAAGTTGCTCGGGTCATGCGGATGAAATCCATGAATCACACTCCTCCACAACGCGGTGCACGATCCAGAAATATGTGTCTCCATTTCAAACTTCCAAGAAGAGAATTCATTAGTGTTAAGCATGGGAGGAAGTCCAACATTAAGAATGTGTAAAATGGAAACAATTGGGTGAATGGAGTCATAATTTTGAGGAGGTGGGACTTGTGCGTGGACCCCGGAACCATTAGCCGTTTGAGACTTGGAGCCACCGGAACTCTCCTTTGCCTTGGCTTTAGCCTTTTGTGTGGCTTTAGAATTAGCTTTGGCAATGTTCTCCTCGATTTGGGAATCGTCAGGTATCGTTTCCTCTTCCGAACTATCCTCATCGGAGACGTGGGGAGAGTTCGATGGCCCCTTAGGTTTACCCATCATGTTCTCCAACATCTTCTTGATGGAGGAAACCTCCGAGTCTACACTAGAGCTAACCTTGGACAATTGGGTTTGGATAGTACAAACCGTTGTCTCTAGGTTAGCTATAGTGTCGGCCATTTTGGAGAGATCCTCCTTAGAATATTCGGGATCATCTCCATTGACCATGATACTCTTAGGCGGTTAAGCCCAATAAAAGAGTCGAGGCTCTAATACCAATTGAAAGTACACAAAGGTCAACTAGAGGGGGGGTGAATAGGTGACCTACAAATTTTAATCCTTTTTCAATTTTAGTGGGGGCTTTGGAAAGGTAATAACTTGGTTATCTAGATGTGCAACTAAGTAGACACCCTATGTGACAAATAACGAGTAGCAACGGAAGTAAATGCAAGGCACAAGATAACCACAAGTGAAAAACACGGAGACAAGAATATGTTTCCCGTAGTTCCTTCTTGTACGTCTACGTTGGAGAGGTGGGGAGCCACCTAGACGCTCCTCAATAGCACGGATGTGCACACCTTGTTCTCCTTGAGCTTCTCCGGTGAGGGAGATTCTCGTTTCCACTATGAGGTCGACTTGAAGGCGTTGACCAAACCTTTACAAGAGGTTGAGGCTACTCCACAAGTGAGATGGAGGCTCTCAACAATCCGAAGCTTCTTGCTACAAGGTGGAAGCTACAAGCACTAGGGGTTCCCTTGGATGACAAAGCAACCAAGAGATTACAAGATCCCAAGAGGTATGGTGTGGGAATACAATTTTTGGCTTGGTAGAAAGGTAGATCTAGTCCTCCTCCATGAGATCCTTGAAGGGCATCGAGTTTGGTTGGAGGAGGAGGGAGATCGGGGCGTTTTGAGCTCTTCAACAATGGAGGAGAGAGAGGAATGGATGAACTAGCTATCTAGAGGAAGAAGACAGCTATTTATAGGCTCCTCCAATTTCTGACCATTGCAGTGTGCCAGGGCCGGAATATTCCGTTGTAAGTACCGGAAATTTCCGGTCTATCCTGGCCGGATATTTGAATAGTCCGGGGGCAGAAATTTGAATCTTCCGGGGGCGGAAAATTCCGCCCAATCTTCCGCCCCCATCTCTGTGCGCGGTCAGCAGCACCCCGCTGAAAACTGCTAAGGACCAGGGCCGGAAATTTGAATAATCCGGGGGCGGATATTTGAATAATCCGTGGTCGGAAATTTCTGGCCAATAATCCGCCCCCATCTCTGCGCACGGGCATCTGAGAAAACTCCAAATTCTGCTAAGGACCAGAGGGCCGGAAATTTCCGGTGCCAATATCCGCCCCAGCTTCTGTGCGCGGGCAGTGGGAGAAGTACTTAGTCATTTAAACATGGCCAGAGAGGCCGGAATATTCCGGTGCAAGGGCCGGATATTCCGCCCCATCAGCACCGGAAATTCCGGTGTAGATACTAAAAAATCCGATGACAGTGAATCCAATTTTCAGAACTCCTCTTTGAACTTTTGTATGCATTTATCGATAATTATCTGAGTGGCTAGCTGCATAAACTCAAACATCATTGTTAGAGAGATGATACCCGCGTTGTTATCATCACCAAAATCACTATAAGAAATATGATGATACATGACGCTCAATTTTCGTCACTAAATCGTAACCAAATTTCATCCATGATGATCTTATGACGAAAAAAAAATCGTTGAAAACCGAGCGTCAGTAATGGTTCACCACGACGATTTTGTAGGAATCGTCATGGACATCCACGACGATACAGGAACGTCATTAATCTATGACGATCCAAAATCGTCGTGAGCAATCCAGCCAGGACAGCTCAGCTCTGACGTGGCCTATCCTACGTGGCAGAATAGTGACGAAATGAAATCGTCGTGGACCTAATTCAGCCTGGTCCATTTTGTTGGTCTGCGTGGGCCTAGCCCAATAACTTGGCCGTTGCTGGTCCTTTTCTTACTTGGGCCTGGGCATTTTTCATCTATGGGCCTCGGCCTCTATATGATCTTTTTGTTTTTAAATTTTAGAAAGTATTCATTTTACTATTATTTGGGTCGTGGCCTTTTCGAGCCCATATATTTCAGTCCATTCTGAGTATTTAGCACATTGCTTCTGCCAAGCATGGGCCTTTTAGCAATCCACTAACTTCTGGGCCTCTAGTTCTTAATGCACAGGATAAGAGGACATTTTTTTCTTCTCTCTCCAGGTACACATTTCAATCGAATATATCAACGAATTTGAATAAGAAATCAAATTACACAGGAACATAAATTTCAGCATTCATGCAACTTATCAGCAAACTTCAGGACTGCAGGACACTAGTGTATAAACAGGAACATTACATTCAATGTTACATAAATAGCAAGGAACATCCATTCCAGCTGTACGATATATGCATAACTTGTTCAGGATCATGAGCTGAATCGAACATCAAAAGTTGCAGTGTACTTCAACAACATGTAGAGAAATGTGAGCTCCTTTCATGCCCTTCATTCCATCCTTGAGTTCTTGTATCGGGTCAACCTGCCAAAACACCAAAGATACAGCAAAGAAAATCAGACAATTATTTTTTGGTAAAAAAGGTACAACACCAATACAAGCATTGGCACACCTAGCAGACTAAATCTAATACTGCATTTCCACAGCAACAAGTCCTCCTTGAAATTAGACCAACTATATTATCTAACCTATCAAAGGATGAACCAACAAAATAACTTGCTTTAAACACACTTATGCCTTCCAATTTGAAAAGGCTCCAGCTCAAGTTAATTGCAATCACGAATTTAGAACAACCACAAGAAAATAATGCATTAAACTAAATTAATTAGGAGAGTGTTGACTAGGAGGCAGAACACAATAGATCATATCATCAGAACAGTACATGTACTGGTATGGGATGGCTGCAAGTAAATCTTAGCTACTGAGCATATGATACATTCTTAGATCATATCATCAGAACAATACATGTACTGGTACCATGCATGGGATGAAAACGCTACTACCGGTACCATGCATGGGATGGCTGCAAGTAAATCTTAGCTACTGAGCATCTGATACATTCTTAGGATCATCATATCAGCTATAGATGAAAATGTTATATAGTATGATTATCTAGTTATATAACTGATGATCGAAGAAGAAAATCCTTTGGTAAGTTTGTACCTCAAACACTCTTTATAACATATATGGCCGCAGCACGGTTATTTCTGGATATCCTATACAGCTTGCCTAACATCAGATTCATTTTTAGACTTCTCACTTTAGAAGGAATCCCTTCCATCTGCAGAAAAAATGTAGAACAAACAGTACATCATTTGTCTTTGTCATTACCAGAAGAACCAACCATATCTGCATTCATACCACCCTACATATATTTTAAAGGATCCATGTTTCCAGATTCGACCAACATTTAACAGGGTAAAAATTGTTTGCTAAATTTAGCAAATAATGACAGCGATACAGAAAAATAGAAACCTCTTGGAGTGCTTCACGGTACTCATGTAGAGCAGAATGGCAAAGAGATATTTTAGACTTCACCTACGACAGTGGAGAAAAACAGAACTCTCCAGCAGCATGACACATCCGGCCTTGCCAACCTGCAAGCAATTCACCACCACAACCAAAATTGATTCAAAACTCACAACGCAAATCCATCGCAGCACTATGAACGAAACTGGAAGAGAAACGGCGGGGAACGGGGGCGCTTACCACGGAGACCTTCTTGTTGTTGGGGTGCTTCTCCTTGTAGTCCTTCCTGGAGCCCTCCCTACAGAAGGGGAACCAAGCCCAAAACATCCGTCAGAAACACCACACCACAGCAGGAACAAACCGAAACCGAATCACGAACTGTGGGAAGCAGATCTGGGAGGAGGCTTCTTACATGAAGACAAAGAAGGCGCTCAGGGGACGCTTGGGCTTGTTGGGGTCCTTCTCGGCCCTTGTCTTCTTCACCGTGAGCCTGCACGCAGCAGCAAAAAAGCCAACAACAAATCGAGTCAGACCAGACGCAGAACCGCTCGAACACGCAAGCTAAACAGCAGGAAATCGAACTGGGAAGACGGGAGATGACGGGATCAGATGGGGTGGTTCATGCTCACCTTGGCCTTCATCTCGAAACCTGCAGCGCGGAACAGATCGAAGCACCGGCCGCCCTGCTTCACCTGGTACTGGCGTTGCAGTGATTTGGTGAGTAGGCGTCGAAGACAGGGGGAGCACCGGCCGGCCGGATAGTATAGCATCCGAAGGGCAGGAGGCCATGGCCAGGCCAGCATGCCAAGAGAGGAGAGCCCTCTCCGCCAGCAGTGTGTGTCCAGGTTAAGCCCCCGATGCCGCTTCACCCACCCCTGCACGAGACAAAGCAATATTATGCAAGGGTGATTGTTTGCTCATCTACTCCAGCAACTAACAAACAAATGAAAAAATTGCAGTTAAGGTGTATTTTCTCGACATAACAAAGCTCGATGCCACTCATATTTCTTTTGAACCGAAATACCATAGGGGAAGTGCTTATGTTGCTCCTCGGATTACAAAATTTAAGGTCAATCTACAACTATCAGAAAATAAGGAGACATGAATCACCAAACATCAGAAGTGCTGCAGCTGCACACTGCCATACTTAGGTACAACCAAACAAAAGGACAATCATGTCTCGGTTCATCCCTTGCTATCACTAATAACCACAGCCAAATTAAATTGAAGTGAACCAGGTGATGACAAAGTACTAGTATTATATAGAAACAACTACTGGTTTACCATGATGTTGTGGCACATTAACCAACTAAATGATGTGAAAGACGCTAAAATTATCTGCAATCCCAACATAGTCAGCCTCAAATTTACTGCCATACATAAACTGCGCCAAGACAGACTAACAATGTCGAGCACACCTCGCTGTTCTATGTCGAGCACAATAACCATCAGCATCAGTTCAAACTACCACTAAAGCATGAGTACATTAAGAAACCCCAAAACAAAAAGCTAAATGTTGAGCACACCTTGCTGTTCTATGTCCCCAACTAGTGCAGCTGTGCTGGAATTTTCTATCTATTGCATCTGTGATATGGCTGGGGAGTATATATGCAAGAAAAACTCGAGTACATTAGTGTAACCAGATGCAAGTCCTGTCTAGTATCCCTATCTATCACACAAATACAACAGCTAAAACTGTACAAGCATATTTGACTGTTTGTCTAGCTGCTGAAGCAAGACCATCATAAGCACACAAAGACAACAGATCACAAATAGATCAAGCAAATCAGCTCAATAACAAGCATGTATGTTACTAGACATATACAGATGATCCAAAATAAACCAAGGACACTCATTTAGGGTTGCAGTGATGAACAGAGGCGCTTAGACTACCAATGACACTCCAAAACAACCAGAGTCACTACAACAACCTCGTCAGATCCGCGACCATTGAAACCCGATCCACAGCGGCGGGAGCAGGGGGCTTACTCCTCAAGCCTGGGATGTTGCCGAGGGTGGCGTCTTCCGAGGGTGGCGTCTTCGAGCGTCTGCACGGCCGCCCATTAAACCTTGGAGAGTGTGCGGTTCCCGAACCTCATCCGCTGCCGGAATGTGAGCATGGAGGCGGGGAGTACAGAGGGCGGTGACGACCTTGAGTCCTCCAGTGCACCATCGTAACTGAAGCCCCACCGGTGGAGGTCATCATGGATGGTAGCGCTGCCATGGACGTCCAGCCTGCAAGCAAATCACCCAAAATTCCACATCCCCGGAATTAAATTTTGATTCAATTTTATTGGAGAGAAACAGAGAAGAAGATTGGGGAGGGGGAGGGATCTCACATCTTGTCGGCCTCCCAGTTGCTCCGCGCCATGGGAGAAAGAATCAAGGGGAAGACCTCCGCGCTCCCTTCGCCTTCTTCCTCCTCCTCGGCTCCTTGTTCCTCTTCCGGCCGCCCGTGATTCCCTCTGCCCCGCCCCGCACCGCACAACTGCGGATCTGGACTTGCGGATCGGTGGGGAGCTGGGGTCTGGACATGGACATGGTCGCTATGAAGAAACAAGATGGGGGAATGGGTGGTGGCGACGGTGGGACGCTCTACCATGGATCGGTAGAGGTGTGAGGACGAGGGTGAGGACGCAGTCGCTGGGGAGGCACGGATCTGGCGATGGGATCTGGCTCGATGAGGTGCGGTGTGGGATCTGACGAGAGGAGGCGGTGTGGGATCTGGCTCGGTGTGGGACGGGAGGAGGATGCGGCGGCTAAAGGGAGGGAGGGGGAATAGAAGGGAACTAGGTTACGGATGGGGTTTTCCGGGCGGGCGTGTGAAATATTTCGCTACGTGCGGCAGGAGACGAGTTTGGTATTCCCTTACCATGGAGGGAAATTTCTAACTCGATCATTGTACCTCCAAATCTAATTTATAATTAGAAATTTGGAGTATTTAAAAAACAAAATTCTAATTTATAATTTTCAAAAAATTTGTAAAATCCTATTTAACGTAATATGGATAATCGGAATAACCGTTTTGTGCCTCCAAATGCATTTGAAGGTGAATTTACAAAATAAAATTTATATTTGGAGATTATTCGGTAGTTGGGTTTATGACGGAATGTGTTGTGCGGCTTTGAATAGTGAATCTTGTCCCCGCACTTTCGCCCAACGTGAATATCTCTCCTCTATCTCACGGTCGACTTATATTTGGAGATTATTCGGTAGTTTTATTTTTCTTTGAATAAAAACATCATTTTCCATTTCCGGAGTGTCAAAACTGGGTTTTTTTGTGAAGTACATACACAAAATATGTTACAGAATTGTACAAATTAAAATTCTAAATATATTATGTCATATTTTATCTACAAATAACAAATTTACTACCTCTCAATAGCTCAAAATACACCTCTTTCGAAAAAGACAAATTTCAGCCGATTCTGATGAAACCGGGCCAAATTTGAACTACAGGTGCCTCGTAGTTTTCTCTTTATTTTTTTGAAAAAATCATTTTTAGGTACCAAAGTACCTATTTCAACATAGATACACCAAGTGTTCATCAAGATTCAACACCTAGGTACGAACGGTCATGTCCCCCGTTTTGACCGTTTTCCGAAACCGGCCTTGAAAATTCCAGAAAATTCAAAAAAACTCGAAACGATGCAAGATCTTCGCGTGGTGTTGTTATATATGTCCTAGTATCCACCAAAAATAATAAACTTGTAATACGACAATTTGGTGGAAAATGTGTTCACAAAAATGAGCTATCTCGTAGGAAGAAGCATGGCTTTCGGGCGAAATGACGGATGTTTTGGCCACATCCATGGCATAGTTTGTTTAAATGTGACCATATTCCACACAAAGATGCATAATGGTACAACTAACAATGTTCACGAAGAAAGTTTTATTTTTCGTTGAATAAAAGTACCATTTTCCATTTCCGGAGTGTCAAAACTGGGTTTTTTTGTGAAGCACATACACAAAATATGTTGCAAAAATGTACAAATTAAAGTTCTAAATATATTATGTCATATTTCATCTACAAATAACAAATTTACTACCTCTCAATAGCTCAAAATACACCTCTTTCAAAAAAGACAAATTTCAGCCGATTCTGCTGAAACCGGGCCAAATTTGAACTACAGGTGCCTCGTAGTTTCCTCTTTATTTTTTGAAAAAATCATTTTTAGGTACTCAAGTACCTATTTCAACATAGATACACCAATAGTTCATCATGATTCAACACCTAGGTACGAACGGTCATGTCCCCCGTTTTGACCGTTTTCCGAAACCGGCTTTGAAAATTCCCAATGTTCAAGATATCGCTTATCGGAAACTTATCGGTCGACCCCTGATAAGTGGTAAATAGGCCAATTTATCGGAATATCGGTTGAAATATCGGAATATCGGCCGAAATATCAGAATATCACCCGAAATATCGGCCAATTTATCTTATCGGCTAGACACCGATAAGCGCATCGTCGGATTTATGGGAGTATCAGACGATATTTTGAACAGAGAAAATTCCAGAAAATTCAAAAAAAAAAACTCGAAACGATGCAAGATCTTCGCGTGGTGTTGTTATATATGTTCTAGTATCCACCAAAAATAATAAACTTGAAATACGACAATTTGGTGGAAAATGTGTTCACACAAATGAGCTATCTCGTCCGAACATTCATGGCTTTCGGGCGAAATGACGGATGTTTTGGCCACATCCATGGTATAGTTTGTTTAAATGTGACCATATTACACACAAAGATGCATATTGGTACAACTAACAATGTTCACGAAGAAAGTTTTATTTTTTGTTGAATAAAAAATACCATTTTCCATTTCCGGAGTGTCAAAACTAGGTTTTTTTGTGAACCACATAGACAAAATATGTTGCAAAAATGTACAAAGTAAAATTCTAAATATATTATGTCATATTTGATCTACAAATAACAAACTTACTACCTCTCAATAGCTCAAAATACACCTCTTTCGAAAAAGACAAATTTCAGACGATTCTGCTGAAACCGGGCCAAATTTGAACTACAGGTGCCTCATAGTTTTCTCTTTATTTTTTGAAAAAACCATTTTTAGGTACCCAAGTACCTATTTCAACATATATACACCAAGATTTCATCAAGATTCAACACCTAGGTACGAACGGTCATGTCCCCCGTTTTAACCGCTTTCCAAAACCGGCTTTGAAAATTCCAGAAAATTCAAAAAAACTCGAAACGATGCAAGATCTTCGCTTGGTGTTGTTATATATGTCCTAGTATCCAGAAAAAATAATAAACTTGGAATACGACAATTTGGTTGAAAATGTGTTCACAGAAATGAGTTATCTCGTACGAAGATTCATGGCTTTCGGGCGAAATGACGGATGTTTTGGCCACATCCATGGCATAGTTTGTTTAAATGTGACCATATTCCACACAAAGATGCATATTGGTACAAATAACAATGTTCACGAAGAAAGTTTTATTTTTCGTTGAATAAAAATATCATTTTCCATTTCTGGAGTGTTAAAACTGGGTTTTTTGTGAAGCACATACACAAAATATGTTACAGAATTGTACAAATTAAAATTCTAAATATATTATGTCATATTTGATCTACAAATAACAAATTTACTACCTCTCAATAGATCAAAATACACCTCTTTCGAAAAAGACAAATTTCAGCCGATTCTGATGAAACCGGGCCAAATTTGAACTACAGGTGCCTCGTAGTTTTCTCTTTATTTTTTGAAAAAATCATTTTTAGGTCCCAAAGTACCTATTTCAACATAGATACACCAAGTGTTCATCAAGATTCAACACCTAGGTACGAACGGTCATGTCCCCCGTTTTGACCGTTTTCCGAAACCGGCCTTGAAAATTCCAGAAAATTCAAAAAAACTCGAAACGATGCAAGATCTTCGCGTGGTGTTGTTATATATGTCCTAGTATCCACCAAAAATAATAAACTTGTAATACGACAATTTGGTGGAAAATGTGTTCACAAAAATGAGTTATCTCGTAGGAAGAATCATGGCTTTCGGGCGAAATGACGGATGTTTTGGCCACATCCATGGCATAGTTTGTTTAAATGTGACCATATTCCACACAAAGATGCATAATGGTACAACTAACAATGTTCACGAAGAAAGTTTTATTTTTCGTTGAATAAAAATACCATTTTCCATTTCCGGAGTGTCAAAACTGGGTTTTTTTGTGAAGCACATACACAAAATATGTTGCAAAAATGTACAAATTAAAGTTCTAAATATATTATTTCATATTTGATCTACAAATAACAAATTTACTACCTCTCAATAGCTCAAAATACAACTCTTTCGAAAAAGACAAATTTCAGCCGATTCTGATGAAACCGGGCCAAATTTGAACTACAGGTGCCTCATAGTTTTCTCTTTATTTTTTGAAAAAATAATTTTTAGGTACCCAAGTACCTATTTCAACATAGATACACCAATAGTTCATCAAGATTCAACACCTAGATACGAACGGTCATGTCCCCTGTTTTGACCGTTTTCCGAAACCGGCTTTGAAAATTCCAGAAAATTCAAAAAAACTCGAAACGATGCAAGATCTTCGCGTGGTGTTGTTATATATATCCTATTATCCAGAAAAAATAATAAACTTGGAATACGACAATTTGGTGAAAAATGTGTTCACAGAAATGAGCTATCTCGTACGAAGATTCATGGCTTTCGGGCGAAATGACGGATGTTTTGGCCACATCCATGGCATATTTTGTTGAAATGTGACCATATTCCACACAAAGATGCATATTGGTGCAAATAACGATGTTCACGAAGAAACTTTTATTTTTCGTTGAATAAAAATACCATTTTCCATTTCCGGAGTGTCAAAACTGGTTTTTTTTTGTGAAGCACATACACAAAATATGTTGCAAAAATGTACAAAGTAAAATTCTAAATATATTATGTCATATTTGATCTACAAATAACAAACTTACTACCTCTCAATAGCTCAAAATACACCTCTTTCGAAAAAGACAAATTTCAGCCGATTCTGCTGAAACCGGGCCAAATTTGAACTACAGGTGCCTCATAGTTTTCTCTTTATTTTTTGAAAAATCATTTTTAGGTACCCAAGTACCTATTTCAACATAGATACACCAAGAGTTCATCAATATTAAACACCTATGTACGAACGGTCATGTCCCCCGTTTTGACCGTTTTCCGAAACCGGCTTTGAAAATTCCAGAAAATTCAAAAAAAAAAAAACTCGAAACGATGCGAGATCTTCGCGTTGTGTTGTTATATATGTCCTAGTATCCATAAAAAATAATAAACTTGGAATACAACAATTTGGTGGAAAATGTGTTCATAGAAATGAGCTATCTCGTACGAAGATTCATGGCTTTCGGGCGAAATGACGGATGTTATGGCCACACTCATGGGATAGTTTGTTGAAATGTGCCCATATCCTACACAAGCATGAATAATGGAACAACTAACAATTTTCACGAAGAAACTTTTATTTTTCATTGAATAAAAATACCATTTTCCATTTTCAGAGTGTCAAAAAAGGGTTTTTTTGTGAAGCACCTACACAAAATATGTTGCAAAATTGTACAAAGTAAAATTCTCAATATATTATGTCATATTTTATCTACAAATAACAAATTTACAACCTCTCAATAGCTCAAAATACACCTCTTTTGAAATAGACAAATTTCTGCCGATTCCGCTGAAACCGGGCCAAATTTGAACTACAGGTGCCTCGTAGTTTGCTCATGATTTTTTGTAAAAAAACATTTTTAGATACAAAAGTACCTATTTCTTCAGAGATATACATTTTTTTTGCGATATTTAACACTTATCTAGGAACGGTCATGTCCCCCGTTTTGACTCCAAAGCGTAATTCAAAGTCCACTAAAGTCTCAAAAAATATATGCTCATGGATATGATTGTATATATTTTTTAAAAATGCTTGCAAATAGTCTATAATTGCTATAAGTTATTTTTTTATTTTTTTAAAATTGATTTCGTTTAATTTTAAGGCCAAATTCAAATTATAGAAAAGGAAAACAGAAAAAACGAAAAAAAAACCGAGCTATCCCTGTTAGAGCCCATGCCAGCGCTTGCTTGATAGGCCGAATTTGAGCCCATGCGAAGATGGAGGTAGAGCGTGGCCCAAGTTCTTGTGCTCATGTTTGGTGGCCCAAGTTCGCTTGTGGCCGAGTCAAATAGATGCGGTGCCAGTAGTATTCAACAAGTGATGTTTGGCCTAGTGGTTGGGCTGTGCGGTGGACATGGTGAGGTCGCGTGTTCGAATCCCGCTCACACTATTTTTGCGACTTTAGTCGCGAATTTGGCCATAGAGTGATGTCGGGTCCCACATGCCAGTTCGCTGTGTTGGCAAGTACATGTTACTTGCGGGTCCCACATGACAGGTCGCTGTGTGCTGTTAGATTACATGGCTGGACGGGTCCCACATGTCAATGACATGCCAGGTAGCTTTTAGAGTACAGGTTGCTTGTGGGTCCCACATGTCAGGTAGGTGTGTCTAGCTGGACGGGTCCCACATGTCAATGATAGCTAGAGGATGGGTCCCACATGTCAATGATAGTAGCTGGAGATGACATGTATTTGGAAATTGATTATGTGGCCATCCAATAGACATGACACCTAGGCAAAGTTGATGATGTGCCTGTCTAGTCATATCAACATATCCATATTGGGCTATATCATGACCATTTAAATTCGTCGTGAATGGTTAGAAATAAGGGCCTGATGGTTTATGACGATATCATTTTATAAAATTACGACGTTTCTTAGCCAAATCGTTGTGAAAATTCGGTGTTTTGATCCCCTCTAACGGCTAACGACGATTTGGCACAGAATCGTCATAACTTTATGACGATATCATTCACCGTCATTGCGAAAACGTCATGTATCAACACATTTATTGTAGTGAATCATTAGAGGGATCATGAGCTTTCAGATATATTATTACATGATCTTTCTTTCTTGTTAGCTCATAAGCTTAGTATTATCAAGTAATATCGTTTGTACCTCCAAGAAAGATTGCATGATTGGTTTTATCATATATGTATTTGTTTGTTTTCCCTCAAATATTATGCTTGCTACCCAGCCTTGCTAGCCAAAAACCTGTACTGAGAGGGAATGCTTCTCGTGCTTCCAAACGTTGAGCCCCAAAACCTTGCCATTTGTGTCCACCATACCTACCTATATGTAGTATTTAACCGCCACTCCAAGTAAATTGCTTGTGTGCTACCTTTAAAACCTTCAAAATTACACATGTTTTGTACCCCTATTTTAGCTCATGAAGACGCAAATAGGTAATCTTTATCTCACTTGTTAATTGGACTTTACACACCTGGACTAGTGGCTTCATCCTCTTATCCAAATGATAGAAGAGCTGGCAGCGGGGTTCCTAGCCCCAAACTTAATAATACAAATTCTCTTCACTATTTTTGCCCCTGATTTATCAGTCAAGGCATAATTGTGTAAACAAAAGAGAAAGAGGGATGACCTCCTATACCAGTTGCGTCCTTCAATGGGAGCCGCTCTTGTGAAGTCTAGTTGTCTTGTGACGTACTGTATTTTTTGTTTGCCATTCGTTGACATAAACATACACCACTCTCAAAATTGTTTCCAATACTGTGTTTATCAAATGAAAAGCTCTAGCACATGAGTTAATATGTGCTTCCCTCTGCGAAGGGCCTATCTTTTACTATTATGTTGAGTCAGTAAACCTACTCCTTTCTGTCTTAAGCAAGAATTTGAGTTGTTGTGATCCATCCATCTCAGGGGCGGAGCTGCATGTTGTTTATGTGGTCAAGCGACATCACTATATTTTTATAAGCACCATAGAGGCTAGCTACGAGTAAACAATTTTGACCCAAGAAATACTTCGTAATGACATCACTAATCATGTTTGCCTTTGATTTTGGCCTTTTGACATCGCTTGGTGTCACTCCCAGATCCGCCACTGATCCATCTATATGTCGATTTACTCAATCATGTCCTTTATTCTTCCTTGTTTAGTACAAATTATTTTATCTGTTTGAATACCACTTTGAAAGTTACCAATGACTGCAAAGAGAATGTTATAATTGAGCATGATAAACTCTGCAATATAAGATCTAATATAAAGACTCTGATTGAAAGATAAGTACACTGTTAATTGTTCTTTGACCAAGAACAAAGTTTTCCTTCACCAATTACGATTTCCTTTTGCACATTTGTTGTGATATCCTCTACTTGTTTCAAGTTTAATTATATGAGAGGAAGTTGTTGTCTAAAATGACTTGTGCTTCGATAGATGTGATGCTTCTTGTCCGTATTTTATTTATCGACACCTCACTACATAAACCTGTGGTCATGTCTACTGAGTTCAGTTTCGCTTGGGGACAAGCAAGTTCTAATCTTGGGGGGAGTTGATACGTCCATTCTACATCAGTATTTTATATGTTATTTTCTGTTATTCATCGATATATTTCATGTTATGATGCATTACTTGTGTTATTTCATCTTATTTTGCATGTTTCATAATTTTTGCAGAATAAACACCGGGACCAGAAATCTGATGGAAAAAGCATCGTCGAGATATTCCTATTTCAGAAGATCAGAATAAGATGGGGGATACCGGAGAGGTCTTAGAAGTACCGAGGAGGAAGCTAGCTAGAAGGGCAGCCAGAGGGGGCCACAGGGGGCCCACACCATGGGGTGGCGCGCCCCCTGGTCGCGCCGCAAGGTGGTGTGGCCACCCTGGCCCACCTCTGGTCGCCCCCCTTTCACGTACTTGACCGCAGGGAACCCTAGGCCCCAGGACATCATCGAAGAAATATTCCGCCGCCGCCACGGGGCGGAAAACAACAAAGAGAGAAAAACTCTCCGGCAGGGAGAAATCTGTCGGGGAAATTCCTCCTCGGAGAGGGGGAATCATCGCCATCGTCACTGTCATTGCTCTGAGCATCATCAAGATCGTCATCGTCATCATCATCACCACTAGCACCATCGCCCTCATCATCCACCTTCACCCCGCTATAACAATTAGGGGTCTTTATCGTTGTTTTACACTAGATCTCTTTCCCAGTATGGATTACTTGTTAGTATTTGATGCTTGTGAGATTTATCGGTGTTTACACTTTATGACCAGATTGTTATTATCCATTATATCACCTCTGGTTATGATCCATATGATGTTTTGTGAGTAGTTTGTTTAGTTCCTGAGGACATGGGAGAAGTCACGATGTTAGTAGTGGAATTATGTTGAAGTAATATTTAGTGGTTTAATATTTAAGTTGTGGTGTTATTCTTCTAGTGGTGTCATGTGAACGTCGACTACATGATACTTCACCTTTATGGACCTAGGAGGATGCATTGTGTATTTGGCTACTAATTTTGGGGTTGCTGGAGTGACAGAAAGCTAAACCCCCGTTAGAAAACCAATGCACGGGTGAGTATAGGATCCCGGAGTTTTAAGGTCGTGGTTAGATTTATCTTAATTACTTTCTTGTATTTGCGTATGCTTACGAGGGGTATAATCACAAGTATGTATTAGTCCTAGTTGGATGGTGCATTAGCATAGGTTCACCCACACAACACCTATCGAAACAATAAATATTAATCAACCGTATGAAGCGAATGCACTTGACAAAATTCCCATGTGCCCTCGAGAATGTTTGGTAATCATAAGTAGAACAACAGGCTTGTCCTTTGCTCTCAAAAGGATTGGGCCACTCGCTGCAATTATATTTACTATATTTTATTTACTCGCACTTTATTTATATGCTATATCAAAAACCACCAAAAACATGTTTGTTAGTGTTTAGAGTAAATTCTCTATCCAACCTGCTTGTCAACACCTTCTGCTCTTCGTTTGGTTTGACACTCTTATTTATCGAAAGTACTACGATACACCCACTATACTTGTGGGTCATCAAGGAGGAAACACAGGAGCGCCCTCGTGATGATCCCGTGGAACAGGAGGAGACGGTGATGCAGGAGGAGGAGGAGAGTGAACGCCCTCCTGAGGCATGAACGACCTCAGCAACTCCAGAGGCCGATAAGGCTCTTGAGAGCGGAGCAGCCCCCAAGGCCAGCATAGAGATGAAGCCCACTATGGATGAGATAGCGCCTCCCACGGCTTCCGACGCCGATGCTAATGCTAGGCCTGATGATGAGTTGATTCCCTCGTCTCCTGAGGTCATTGTTGGTGTAGAGACCGAGAAGGAGGAGCCCCCTCCGACAAATGGCGAGGCTCGTGTCTCACCCCCATGCGTTTCTCCAAGCAAGGTGGGGGGAAGACGCCGATGAGCCCTGCGAGTGCCATGACTCCGCCACCGACGAATCTTGGCTTGGCCGGAGAAATCCTCTAGGAGTTGATATGCCTCCCACAGCCCTCGCTGGTGCGGACGCCCCTCGGGAGGGCTGGGTAATCCTCCATAGGCCTGATGGTTGAGCGTCCACAAGGACCGGAGACGAACTCCGGTGGATCGGCGGTGGTGTTCATTGAACAGGTGTTATCAAGGTACAAGATTGTAAGAGTTTTTGTTCTTTTGGGGGGGGGGGGTCCTCTAACCTCCGTATATAGTTGTCAAAATGGGATTCAGATTAACGAGTTACGAAATTAACATCCAAAAGCGGGTTACGATTTTATGAGTCAGATTAGCGAATTAAACGTTTCTTTTAAATTTAAACATGGAGGCCGTCGCCTAGTCTTGTCCTTAGAGCAACCACAGAGTGTGCCAAATATGGGTGCTAAATTACCATTTTGGCTTTTGGCATCAAATCTGTACATTGTGGCGGTTGCTAAAGCGTTGCCAAAGCCAAAAGATTTGGGAACCGGATCACCTACTTGCGCCGAAGCCAAAACCAGGAAATAGAATAAAAAAATCATTCACTTGCGCAGTTCACTTCGTAGTTTTAGCGGGTTGCGCATGCCAGGGAATAAAGAACTCTGCCCTTGCCAGCATGCAACATGCAAAAGGTGGAAAAGCAGTACCGTTGGTCCCACTTTAAGCAAAATTTAGCATCCTACACACTGCAAAGGAGATGTATGTATAGCACCGTTGTTAAATTGATCTATGTGGACAATTTGGCATTTGGCCACACTGTGGATGCCGTTAGTTCAACCTCCCAGTCCACATATAGCCGAAACCAAACAGAAGATATCCTTACGCAGAGGAGAAACTCGCGGCGTTTGCCCGTGTAGGCAATGTTATCCTCAAATGCTACAACACACGTGTATCCACGGCGCGAGTGGCAGCAAGAATCTCCGGGCCCCGCCGTGGTCGTCCCGGTACACCAGCATCTCTGGTGTCGGCACGCCGATGCCATTGACGCACGTCACGGGAACCACGGGCGCCCCGAGGTTCAGCGCCACAGATGAGCTGGAGGAGGTAATGCTAGAGGCGAGGCCCTGCATAGACAGCATGAACCCGTCGGCACCTGTGGAGGCCATGACCAAGTGCTTGATGAACCTCTTGCGCCATGGTAGCCGGCTCCGTCTAAGAAAGTCCAGGATGAAGTAGCCGCCCGCGCTGTACGAGACGAGGATGACCGGCTTGCCCCTGTTCGCCCTACTCGCGCGCTCTATGAGCGCCCTGAGCCGCCGACGGAACAGAGAAAGCTCCATGTTCGCCCGCCCCGCCGCGGCGGGTGCGTGCCGGAAGTCGTACGGAGCGCCGAAAAGGTTCTCGCTGTCGCGGTAACCCTCTCGCTCCAGCGCCTCCACCAGAGTCCCCATACAGAGATCCCCGTTAACGAAATTGATCGGTGTGATGGTGCGCTGCTCTGCATTACCAGATATTGTGATGGACTGATGACACGAGAGGTTTATTGTTTGATTTTTGGCTAGAGTTCTTCTGACCAATAATATTTTGGCATGTGTACTCAATTCGCTGAAATTTGCGGAACTATAGTGTAGCGGAATCCACGCTCAATGCCCGGCATATGTACCGATTTGCACTATTTCTGTTCTAGGTTCTCTAATATAAGGGATTGCCCGTGTTCTTAAATCTCAGTCAATTCATAAAAGTGCAACTATAGTTTTAAAAAAAGTGCAACTGCACTTTTTGAGCAGACTCGATAACGAGACTCAATAACGAAACTAGGGCCCTTGCTTTCAACATAAGAACTCTATGTCTGGACACAATTAGCCTCTTAAAATATTCACATACACTATACAGAAGCATTCCACCAAAATACATGAGTTGTTATCAACTATTCTCTTCGTTCGGAAATAAGTGTCGTGGTTTTATTTCCGTTACTTATATTTGAACGGAGGGAGTACTACTTAGTAGGTACTTACAATTATGATGGCTGCAGTACCATGTTAGTGTTCGCCAATCACCATAATTTATCAAACAAGGATTGACTTGATGACAGACCAAATCGTTACCTAGACGCTCTCGGGCGATCTAGGGTTTTTCTCTCCTCCTCGCCCGGATCTTCGCCGGAGAGGAGTTAACCATCCGCCGCCGTCTCCGATTAGGTTCGGGGGTGGATTCCTTCGCGCGCGACAAGTTGGCTTCGACAATTTTTTCTCTTGTGCTTGCGATCGCGTGACCCTTGTACTCATGCGGAACCCTGGTGCCTCGGCGAATACGATCTGAGGGTACTTTCGATACCTAGGCGTGCGATCAAGTCTGCAAGGGATCATGTCTGCAGCTTCTGAATCAAGTAAGGCCGGATCGCCGGTTGACAGGGGACCAGAACACATCAACGACCTACTTCTCCGGCTGGGAATTGATGAAGAAGAACTAGATGATCTTGTACTGGAAGATGAACTAGAGAACCCGATAAAAGGGATTAAATGGATGGCACTCGCCCAGGTCCATACAGAGAATACTTTTAGTCCCCAATCTTTTGAGCAACACATGAGGATAGCCTGGAGCCCGGCAAAGGAGGTTATCTTCACACCGCTCGAAGCAAACCTGTTTACAATACAATGCTTTTGTTTGGGGGACTAGATCAAGGTGAAGGAAGAGGAACCTTGGCACTTTCGGCAGAACGCGGTTATCATCGAAGAGTATGATGGGCTAATTCCTACTGAATCAGTGGATCTGAATTACATAGAGGTATGGCTACAGATTCATAAATTGCCTGTTGGTTACCGTGATCAAAATCTCATCAAGAATCTCGTGGAGAAAAGAGTGGGGAAGGTACTTAAGGTGGAGACATCGGTAGAAGGAATTGGCAATTTTGTCCGAGCTAGGGTCAGGCTTGATGTTCGTAAAGTACTTGCCAGGATTGTTACTCTCTCGCGTGGAGGACAACGTGAAGCGTTCCAGATTAAATACGAGAAAATTCCGAAATTTTGTGGAGCCTGTGGGAAATTTGGTCATACCCATCTTGAGTGTGGCACGGGTGAACATGAGGAAGCAAACCTGGGCTGGGGAGATTTTCTCAAAGCGGACTGGGAGACATGGCATGGGAGGCGAAAAATTGGAATCCGTGGCGGTACCCGTGGTAGGGGTGGTTTCAACACAAGTGGAAGAGACACAATGGGTCGTGGCAGAGGGCAAACCCCCAATACTGATGAATATGTCAGTTGGAGACATAATGCCCTAGCTACAACCATACCACATAAGCAACCTGCAGATGATGATCTTCGTGATACTGCTAGAAGTCCTCTAAAACCTACGGATGTGGATATGTTAGAAAAAGATCAGGAGGTTAACGCAAGGAAGAGATTAGCTTTCGATAAAAGTAGTGGAGACACTACTGTTCAGGTTCAGACAACGAAGATGGCTTCTGAAAAAGAGGATTCTCTCTCGGGCAAAGCTGGATCAAATGGTTCCTCTAAATAAAAAAAATCAAGGACGGCTGGAGCTATCTCCCCGTCACTCGGATCGGCGGGCTCCCGTGAGGGGTCTGTCCGGACACAATGAAACTGTGTGGAGCGAACTGCCGGGAGTTGCAAAAATCAACGGCAGTTAGATCGCTCTTGGGAGTTCAATAGCGTATTAAGGCAGATGTTCTTTTCCTATCTAAAACACATTTATCATTAACAAAGGAAGAAAATCTCAAGCGAAGGCTCTCGTTCGATCACATGATAGTTTCATAGAGTAATGGAAGGAGTGGTGGTCTGATTCTGCTATGGAAGGATACAATAAATGTCACATATTCTAACACTCATGATAATTATTTGGATATTGTTATTGATGGGGTATTGATAATGCTTGGAGATTTACAGGTATATATGGAGAGCCTAGTGGAGACCGAAAACACCTCACTTGGGATTATATTCGCAATCTGCATACTATGGGGGATTCACCGTGGGTGATGCTCGGCGATTTTAATGAAATTTTGAGCAATTCTGAAAAAGAAGGGGGGCTGTTAGATCACAACGGTGTATGCAAGCTTTTAGTGATGCTTTATCTGACTGTGGTCTATTTGATTTAGGCTATAATGGGGATATATTCACATGGAGAGGAGGGCGTATTCGAGAGAGACTTGATCGAGCCGTGGCAAACCAAGGATGGATTGATCGCTTTACTCGTGCAGGTGTGATTAACGAGGATTTCTTCAAATCAGACCATAGGCCCGTATCAGTTGATACTTGTTTCCTCCAAAATCTCCATCTTCCGAGAGGGCAGGCTCGGAAAAAATTCGAAGCCAAATGGTTCCTTGAGCAAAACATCAATGAAATTGTTTCGGAGGCTTGGAATTCGGCCCAGCAGGCCGGCCCAATAGGAGTGGCACAAAAGCTCGCTCGTGTACATGCAGTCGTACATGCATGGGACATGTAGGAATTTAGGGAACCACGTCGATCCATCCAGCAGCTGCAACGGGAGCTGAATGTGGTTCTCTCGGGGCCCCTTTCCGATGAAGCAACAGCAAAACAACAAGAATTACAGCTGCAGATCGAGCAAGAACATGAGAAAGAGGAGATTAAATGGATCCAACGAAGCAGGGTTAATTGGTTGTCTAATGGTGATCGAAACACAAATTTTTTCCATCGATACGCTTCAGAAAGGAAGAAAAAGAATCTTATAAGAGTGCTTAAGGATGATGATGGCAATTCTTTTGAGGGAGTTGGGCTCTCGGGTCCTATTAAAAATTATTTTGTAGGGCTCTTTTCCTCGGAGGTGGCATCACCGAGTCAAGAGATCATCTCAAAAATAAAACGAAAGGTGACAAGGGCGATGAACACGACTCTTACAGGACCTTATTCTAGGGAGGAGGTAAAAAAAGGCTCTGTTCAACATAGGGGATCTCAAAGCCCCCGGACCCGATGGGCTTCATGCTATTTTCTTCAAACGTTATTGGGAATTGATTGGTGATGAGGTGATTGATGAAGTTCTTAATGATATCAATACTGCTACTATCCTAGAAGGATGGAATTCTACCACAATTGTTTTAATCCCAAAGATCAATAATCCGGAAAAGGTAACTCAGGTTAGACCCATTAGTCTTTGCAATGTTACTTACAAAATTATTTAAAAAGTGATTGCAGCTAGGCTTAAAGGTATTCTTCCAGAGATTATTTCACAGACGCAGAGTGCTTTTGTTCCGGGGAGATTAATTACCAATAATGTCCTAGTTGCTTATGAATCATACCACACTATTAAGAAGAAGAGAAAAGGAAAATATGGATGGTGTGCAATTAAATTGGATATGCATAAGGCATATGATCGAGTGGAATTGACGTTTCTGGAGAGGGTGCTTGTCCAACTGGGTTTTGACATTAACTGGATAAAATTGGTCATGGCTTGTGTAACTTCTGTCAACTATCAAGTTAGAATCAATGGCATTGAGACTGAGGAGTTTAAACCCTCAAGGGGACTTCGGCAGGGAGATCCCCTCTCCCCATATCTGTTTTTGTTTTATGCGGAGGCCCTTACATGCTTATTGCAAGATGCCGAGGAGAAGGGAAATATTATTGGTGTCAAGGTTTGTCGTAATGCCCCGGCCGTCTCACATTTATTATTCGCGGATGATTCCCTTATTCTGATGAGAGCGGATATTGCAAATGCCATAGCTTTGAGAAATATCTTACAAGGTTACTGTGACGCATCGGGCCAATTGGTAAGTGAAGCAAAATCCAGTATATTTTTCAGCCCATGCACAGAGGTCGAAATGAGAGCAGAAATATGTACCTTGTTGAATATTCTCACTGAGGCTATCACAGATTCGTATTTGGGGCTTCCTACCCAAGTGGGAATTGATCGATCAGATTGTTTTGTGCACATTATTGATAGGATTGTAAAGAAACTGAGAGGTTATAAAGAGAAGATGTTTTCCTATGGGGGAAAAGAGGTGTTATTGAAAGCGGTGGCCCAAGCCATCCAACATATGCTATGTCAGTGTTCAAACTGCCTAAACTAGTTATCAAAGGGATCACATATGCTATGACCCGATACTGGTGGGGAGAAGACGATGTACAGAAGCATATGCACTGGTTTTCTTGGTAGAAACTCTGTGTTCCGAAGAAAAGGGGTGGAATGGGATTTCGTGACTTACACTGTTTTAACCTGGCTATGCTTGCTAGGCAGGTTTGAAGACTTATTAGTGAACCAGATTCTCTATGTGCAAGGGTTTTACAAGCAAAATATTTCCCATCTGGGGACATTATCAATGCAAAGCTTACGAAGGGATCTTCTTTCACTTGGCAGAGCATCTGGGCAGGGATACAAACATTCAAAAAAGGTTCTATTTGGAGAGTTGGAAAGGGTAACATGATAAATATATGGGAGGATCCCTGGGTTCCCTCTAGCCCTTCCAGAAAGGTTATTTCGGAGAGGGGCATGGCGGATATTGTCCATGTGTGCGAACTGATTGATGAAGAAGGACGGTGTTGGAACGAAGAGGTCCTTCGTAACAACTTATTATCTGTCGACGTTCATAGGATTTTGAGTATACCTTTTTTATTTCGGAGACAAGGAAGATTTTATTGCCTGGAACCACACAAAAAAAGGAATTTTTTCTGTCAGATCAGCTTATCATTGTGAGTGGGATTTTCAACACGATAGGAAACTTATTCGAACCAGTGGATCAGGTACCTGATACTAATCCAGTTTGGTTGAGGCTTTGGAAATTAAGAGTTCCAGCTAAGGTGAATTTTTTTGCATGGCGTTTATTACATGGAACTATCCCATGCAAAAGCGTACTGGCCAATCGACATATTATCTCGGATGTTTTGTGCCCGGTGTGTAAAGTGGGTTGTGAGGATACCAAACACACTTTTTTCGAGTGCCCAAGAGTGAAAGAGATGTGGGAAAATCTCGGTTTATGGACTGCTATATCCTCGGGCTTGGACATGGATAGAGAGGGCTCGGGAATTTTAGAATGGCTGTTGCGGCATGATCGGCTTCCCTATTCGGAAAAGGAGAATCTTAAAGTACGCGAACTCATAGTCACCGCCTGCTGGTTCATTTGGTGGGAACGAAGGAAGATAGCACACGATAAGCAAGTTTCAAAACCAGCTTCTTCCTCGCACGCAATTCTGGTCACCACAATGAACTATATCAGAGCTAGCAAAAAGAATGCAACGCCTCGTGTTCAGGGATGGGTAAAACCGAAACCTGACTATGTTAAACTAAATTTTGATGCAGCTTTTAATTCACAGGATTTTCGAGGAGCTTCTGGAGTTGTTATTCGAGATGAGAGGGGGATTTTCTTGGCGGGAAGCAACAGGGGAATCCCTTGTGTCGCTGATGTTATTACAGCGGAAGCGTGGGCTCTTAGAGATGGGCTTATCCTCGCAGGTCAATTGGGATGCAACAGAATCGAAGTTAATGGAGATTGCATGGATATTATTTCAACAATGCAAGAGGGAGGGATATCCCTTGGCCCCGCGGCATCGATTTTTGAAGAGTGTGCTTTCATGGCACATAATTTCACACATGTCATCTTTAGTCACTGTCCGAGAGATTGTAATAGGGTTGCCCATCTTTTAGCTAGTAAGGCGGGGGATCAGGAGTCTACTTGTTGGTTTGAAGATCCCCCCGATTTTTTGAGTGTGCCCTTGGCAAATGATGTAAACCTCTACGAGGTAACAATGTAATCTTGGTTGGCTGCAAGTTATCAAACGCACTCTTTTCCTTCCAGGGTACCTAAGGGGACTGGAAGGTTTTTAATGAGGCGGGCTTGCTAGCCATTTTTATTAATGGAAAATTTCAAAAAGGATTGACTTGATGACGGCGAGAAGTCACAATATAAGTACCAGAATCCAGAGACATTATTAATCTAGCGGTACAAGATATTGTGTACGCAAATAAACAAGAGATAAAATAAAGAGTGCTAAATCAATAATGTTTTTAGTGTTTAAGCTACAAACTCGTGATCATACATAGCCTGGCAAATCCGGATACTATAGTTTATTGCAAGAACATTTTAACAAGTCAGAACATTTATCAGCAGTATGGTAAAACGTGTGACAGCCATTAATCTCTTTCTTGTTGTTAGGTGACAACCCTGAATCCTTGATCAATACCAATGTGCCAACCATCTCCACTTTTTAGCGCTGACCATCATCATAAGAAGATTACCAAGAATAGACGTGCATTGCCAAGTAATAGGCAATCCAACCCAGGCGGATGTGTATTCTATGGGACAACAATTCTAGGGCAAAGAAAACATATGAAGAACACCATAGTCTTAGCTACTATGGTCAAGACCTACAACATGGTTTGTTAACCAATCAGGATTATAATGAGTAAACACGCGAAATATACACCGAGGATTGTCACAGTACAAACATGGAGTCATGAAATTAAATCACCAAAATATAAAGCAATAGACAGGTAGTAAATGTTATGAATAGAGGAACACGCAACTTGTATTACTCAGGGGCCAAAGGCCACAATATATACATGTACAGGGCAAATATGTAGGGAACACCCTAATCTATATACATATCTCGCTACCCCCTCCCCCTCCCCTCCCCCCCCCCCCCCCCCCCCCCCCCCCCCAAAAAAAACTCATGGTGGATTAACAACACTGAGTTTGGAGAGAAAGAAACTATGTTGTGCTCTAGCCTGGGACTTCGTAAAGAAATCCGCCAACTGTAACTGTGAAGGCACATACTGAAGCGCAATAATCTGATCCTGCACACTAGCACGAACAAAAGAAGCATTAACACCAATATGTTTGGTAAACTCATGCTTCACCGGTTCACGTGCAATACTGATAGCACATGTACTGTCAGACAATAGATCAGTGGGTGTCGTAACGAAGACACCAAAATCTGCAAGTAACCATCGTAACCAAGTCACCTCAGCAGTTAAACGAGTCATCGCAACTCAACCTCTGCACTCGAACGAGAAAATGCGGTCTTCTTCGTCTTCCAGGCAACGAGAGAACCACCGAGAAAAATGCAGTAAGAAGAAAGTGGCCGGCAATCCATAGGATCACTAGCCCATGTAGCATCAGAGAAAGACTGGAGCTGTAACGAGATAGAACGAGGAAAGAAAAGACAGAGAGAGATCGTCCCACGAAGATAACGTAGAACCCGAAGAAGGTGACTATAGTGGACCGAGGTAGAAGCAGAAACAAACTGACTCAAGATATGAACAGAATAAGAAATATCTGCGAGTAACAGCTAGAAAGACGAGAATCCCGACAAGATGTCAATAACGAGAGGGGATCACCATCTGAAGCACAAAGAGAGAGATGGAGGTCCATGGGAGTCTCGGCAGTACGCTCATCAGTAAGAGCGGCACGGGTTAGAAGATCATGAATATACCGTTCTTGGGAGATAAAGAAACCATCGGAGGTGACGAAGAGCAACATGCAAATGCCATCGGAGGAGGCAACAAGGACCGCGTATTTCTCGGGATGAGAGAAATACATGTACAGGCAAATATGCCGGGAACACCCTAATCTATATACATATCTCGCTAACAGTAAATTCCCATGGGGGAATAAAGAGGTGAATATTCAAAGAATGAAATTTATGCAAGGATGCAGTGTTATGGCTGCTAGGGTTTAAGCGGGAGAGAGAGAGGGCTACGAGGGCACGAGAGAGCCGGCCGTGGGGATCCTTTCCCACGGCAGGGCAAGAGGGGAAGGGTTTTCCTTCTTAATTCTTGCTTCATTAGATTGATACATCTGCTCTCCATATAGAGAGGTTTACTTGACTCCCAAGCACAACTTACTTGACCCCTAAGCAAACCCTAAGACTAATGGGCCCATGCCCATCACGTACTCTAACATGCAGTCAATAACTAACCTCCAACCAGTGTCCAAGTATTGATAACCGATAACTTCTTTAGTGAATTTTTTTTTTTTTTTGCAAGGAACTTCTTTAGTGAATATTCAGTTCTATAATAAAAGTAAATGCCGATTCTATACACTCTTCTGCTGGGTGTAGAATACGAACGGAGGTGAACCTAGGGGCATGTACAGCAACAACCTGGACGTCATGGAATACACTAGTGCAAGGGCACAGCAGGATGTGGTGTTTGATGGTTCTAGGCGGTCGCGGGGACATGGTAGTGGAGGCGGCGATGGCACGCAGTGGAACTAAATGCTCAGATACATACTTTGATGCTCCATAACTACATCCCTTTTACAACTAAATGGCACTCCTTTCTGAAGGCAAGTTCATCTGAAGGCTGGACAGCATCTATTCTCGCTCTACATATCAATAAATCTACTTTATAGCAATGATGTAAATTGAATATTGCGATGTGACTGCATCGGTAATGAATGTGAAAAGGGAATGAGAGGGATTATGATCAACAGAAGAGTATTCCACCTTTATCAATTACTCCCCCTCCGTTCCTAAATATAAGATGTTCTACCTAGTTCTCATGGTGACTAGATACACACTAATATGAGTGAACATGTATACTAAAAGTTGTCTAGATACATGTAGACATATGTGAATGTGAAAAAGGGCTAAAACATGTTATATTTAGTAACGGAGGGTATAATATAATGCATCTTTTCTTGATTTCATAGTTTCATACAGAGGTGGACAAATATATCAACTATAGCAGCTGTGACCATCAGACAAAGAACATCAATTTACCTGAATCGATGGAGTCCCCTGCAATGCCTGCAGCTTGGGACATGGCATGAGCCACTGAATCTCGGCTAGGTCGCAAACATGTCACGAGATAACGGTGAAGGCTTCTTCAGCTCCAAGGTTGCTCCCGATGATCCTGAAGCACATATTCAAATGAATCACATGAGATCTATGAACCACTCATAACAACCGTAGCATCAATTCAGAGTTTCAAACAGGGCACTCAATATCCTTGCATATGTTGCTTGCTGGGCACTTGAAGCTGGTGATGTCCATGCTCCAGACAATATACAACCGTGGATTCTGCATGTTATCAACAGTGCTATGCAGTCTTCAGTCTTCACTGCTCTAGTGGAACTGGGAGAACCCAACTGGGATGGTCTCTGGCAGGCATATCAGCACACATGGAAAGATAATATGTGCCTCACTGTTCTTATTGACTGTTTCAAACGAAGGGATAGAATCGATGTTGTGACGACTGACGACTACGGATATGAAAGAGTAGCTAGAACAAGATTTTCATAAACCAGAAGTGTAGGTAGAACACGGATTTTAAAAGCTACGGAAGTAACAATGCAATTTGCAAATATTCCCCATCTAGTAAACTGTGTTTAATAAATTTCACTCGGCTATATCCATGGATGTCATCAAACAAAACAAAAAAAAAATCAGAAGTTCGAACTCAGCTGGAGCGCGAGGGACGGCAACCTGACTATTTGTCTTCCAGAATCATTGCCCCACCACCGTTGTCACGTCCGCCGACGCGCCATACCTAGCATATTCAGTCATTTTTTCAATAGTAAACATAAATCCAAAATATAACAATTCAGTCTACACAACGAAAAATAAAGTTCGGTTATTTACTGATATAGGTTGGCATTTCTATTGATAACAAAAACCCCATCAATTATGGCATGGAAAACTGAGTTACATACCTTAACTGATACTGTTACGTTTTATCTTGATCTGTGATAAATGGAGAACTTTTTCCATGCCATTGCCAACCATCAGGAAAGAGACCGTAAACTTAATATATGCAGGTTAAGGACTGTTTGCGCCAAGGCAAAGGAGTGGCCTGCACCCATGCTCAAAAGCATGAAGCGATGCATGGAATGCAACAAAGAAACAGACACTATTACTCTTGCCACACTTCCAGAGTTTGTATAAAACATAAGTACAAACATGCCAGAGCCCAGAGAGGCCATACAGAAGAGCCTTTTCTTTTAAACTAAGTATTAGCGGGAAATATCCGCTATTGGCATTTACATGATGCAATAAAGTGGCAACCATAGGACACAACAAACGACTAAATTAAGGACAACGCAGACGTGCCATCTCAACACACCAAATTCATCTAGCTGGCCTCAACAGCCCTGATCTATACAAGATCCACAGATAATGTAAAGCATTTGAAGGCAGCCATTGGCTTGGGACACCAGCAATCTAGACTCAAAGCATCACTTCTAGTGTGAAACCTCAGGGATCTTGGGCCTCTTGTCTGAGAGAAGCTATGTCGTCCACACATTCATAAAGGTCTTTCTTCATCCCAGCAATTGATTCTTCTACATACTCTTTATAGTCTGCAATAGAATCAATGAGCTGCAGCAGTTCCCTCGCGCACATCTGAGTTTCTTCATCTGTTTTCCGTAATGTGTCCTGGAGACCCTGTTCAGAATTCTGCAGAATCACATCGCCGTGTTAGTGAACTGTTTGTCCATGTGTCACCGAAACAGAATAAACTTCAAAAACGGAACACGGGGAAGGAAGTACCTTTAAACATTCGCCTGCATCCTTTTCAACTGTGCTCAGTTCATGTTCCTTTTTTTCTAACTCATCTTTCATTTGTCTAGACTCGGCTGTGCAACTTGAAACATGACTTCGGATTTCGAGATCCAGTGAATCCAGCTGAGCAGTCATCTGGGGAACAGAAATTAAATAAAACCAGTTCATTGTTTTGCACCTGTTATCCAGAAGGTTACATACTAGTTATTGTGATTATGTTGTACCACGAGAGTCCCAAATAACTGGCTTGGCCTGAGTCTTAACAATAGGTAACCTTTTACACATGTTGTGAATAGAACACATTTTCAGCAACCAAGTATCCAAGATAGCCAGCACAAATAATATTCAAATGAAAGTAAATCTAGAATCCACAGCAACATCCATAGAGACCTAAAAACGCTAAGGCCACACATACAACATGAATCGGTTAAATAGTTTCAGCTTAGCCGTATGTTTGACCAATAAAATCCCACACAGATGTTTAGCTACCTTAATGAGCTAATCAGAACACGTGAAAAAACAAGTAGAGATTAAACCCATAAATTATTTGACACTTTCTGAAAACTCCAAACACAGTTTTTGAATAATGGGGTGTAGTGGTAACTAGGCAACTCAAATCAATTAATTTGAAACTAAGGGCCTCCTGGGAAGTGGGAGCACAAGAATTTGACAGGGAACATTTTATTTCCTACAGGAATAGGAAGAGCTCCCATATTTCAAACAAGGTCGAATTGTGCAAGTTTATCCCAAGCTACGCATCTCACCCAGTTTATGCAGCACAAACAAGATGTGCAGATGCCTAGCTTGCCACTTCTAACAGGTTACACATGAACATCATTCGTTAAGTTCTGTACAGTGTTCACCAAGGCGCTAGGCACTTGTCAGAAGGGCATAATCACCAAATAGGCAGAAGTAACGAGAGGGCATTGGCTAGTGCCTAGGCAACGCCATTCAGGGCATGTGCAGGTGGTTGAGCAGGCAGCCTTCTCTTAAGCTTCCACATCATTTAAAGATGACAATTAAAACAAATTAGAAAATGGATTATCTTGATGTTATTTCTAGCAAGGAATGTTTGCATGCCCCTAAATTTATATGGTGAATATAACTAAATAAGAAAACATGTGACCAAGAGAAGGCATCAGAAACAATAGAAAAAACCGTCTTATCAGGCATGCCTTTTTTTCACTTCTCTTTTCCAACTCAACAATTATCAAAAAACATCTTATCAGGCATGCCTTTTTCCACTTCTCTCTCTTCCAACTCAACAATTATCTTATTTGGCATTGCTAAGAGAAAGCTGACATCACCCCATTGTAAATACCACATATCAGCAACACAACATATTTCTAAAATGCAGGTCATCGATGCCTTGTAACTATAACCAATTAGTATCTCTGTACGGGAAATCGGGAATAGATAATGTCTTAAAATGCATGCAGTGACACTTCAACTTGACAGCAAATATTTAAAAAATAAAATGGGTTGGCAGAGTGAAAAATAGTATGATTAGATTTTTCATGAAAATATTTTCATAATATCATAATCTGAATTTTCACTAACATGTCCGTATGAAAACTAAATTGAAAGTTGCATGCTAAAAACCATGACAAAAGTCAAAATCCAAAACAAGAGAGGAAGGAAGTGATCCATTGACGAGTGTTGACTTGAGATTTTCCCCAAATAATAAGCAAACTATTTTCTATTGCATAAATACATATTACATGGTACAGATCCTCCATTTACCAGAACTGTGATCAAGTTTCGCTACAAGATATATATAGAAAGGGTTTCCCGCTTTGATGCATGAGTTTTAGCAAGTTAACGGACATACCAAAGATAAAAACAGACTTTACGTCTGTTACTTTTCATGTTGTGATATATCATACTAGTATAAGGTGACTGACCTCATTGTTTTTAGCCTGTAGAATAGAAACATGACTCTTTCTCTCCTCCAGCGTTTTAGCAATTCCTTGCAGCTGCTTTTGCAGATCAACCGACTCATCATGCTTCGAGACAAATATCCTTTTAGTCTCATTAACAAGAGCACTGAGCGCTGGTTTAAGGGCAGTTTTGTAGGTGGTACCAAGGATCTCAGCCGGGGAGGATCCTTTTGCATTTACTATGTACTGAAAATCAATACTGGGTTTCAATCTGCAAAATGGCATAAGAGTGTGATAATAAGGGAGAATGGGAGAAAAGGTAAATCAAGGGGAAAAATGTCATGTCCTGCATCTTTCCTACGCTTTCTGCTGCATAACACTGCAAAGTTTAAACCATCTCTATTCAGCTAACATAAACTACTGAAGGACTTGCCTTGTGCACACCCTTATTCACTATCTCAATCAGAAGTCTATCTATGCACAGCTCTGATCTCAATAACAGGCAACTGGTAGCCTAATTATTGTTGATGATAAAAGAATCGGGGCTTTTCCTAACATATATAAATGAACATGTAGCAAAGTACTTCCTCTGTTCCAAAATGTAAGACGTTTTAGCAAGCTAATTTAGCTTGCTAAAATGTTTTATATTGTGGAACGGAGGGAGTATAATCTAAGCCAATAGGAAACATGCAGCGATGTAAGTTAACAATGACAAACGTCAAGAGAGGAAGACTAATTGCACATTCATGAGAATATAATGGCAAAGCTAAAGCATAATCATGTAAACTACAATAACCACAACTCCTATACAAAGAAAAATGAGCAATGCTGATTAATTAATTTTCCCAGTGAACTATTATTTGAAGTTTTAAACTATGAAAATTAAGAAGACCTGACATATCAAACAATGGAGTACCATGTCAGCACTAGAATAGATAGATCATCTTCTTTAAGTTATGTGTTTATATCAAATAAGAGTAGCAGTTACATGGTTAGCATCAGCTTCAAGGTGCTTAAATAATAACCGAGTCAATGGTGAAAAAATATGAAACATGGACAGGCTAGAATTATCAGGAAATCAAAGTTCTATTGGGGAATTCATACTTTCTGAGGGCCTGGTTGCACCGCTCAGCAAGCCCCTCGGTCTCCTCGAGCTTACTGACGAGTGAAGCTTCGAGTTCCCACCCCTTCTCTTCCAGCACCACATTGGCATTCTCCACCTTGGCAATATCATGCTCCACCGCTTGCATCTCCCTAGCCATCCTATCGACATCCCTCGAACTGACCACCTGCATCTCCACCTTTTTCACCAATTCCTCATTCTCAGCCCACGTTTGCTGGCAATTCATTACCTTTGCCTCCAGCTCCTTCTCCTTCTCCACCAACGTTTCTTCCTTCTCCTGGATCTTTGTGGTCCAGCTCTTCACCACTGCCTCAAACTTCTGAACGTCCGCAGTAAATGCCTCCTTCTTCTCCTCCAGTGCCCTCAGCCGAGAGGGACCTGAGGTTTGCTTCGTCCGCTTCGCTACCAGATCCTCAACCTCCTTCTCCAGCTCCTGAACTGCCATTCTGCACGCATCTGCTTGGGCACGGGCCTTGGAGTGGTACTCCTCGTCGAGGGAGATGACAGCGTCATCCTCGCCTGTGAGGTACAGGTGGTAGCTCTCGGTGAGGTAGAGCATGAGTTCATTGGAGGTGGCGGCGGTGGGGGAAGAGGATGCGCCGAGGTTGTCGGCGACCTGTGAGAGAATGGTGAGCCAGTAGAGGACGGATAAGAGGGGCGGCCAGGAGTGCGGGGTCCCGGGGGCTTTCAGCGCGGATTTGGTGAGCTTGTAAGGGCAGCCGAGGAGGCGAAGGAGGGTGAGGAGGTCTTCCTCCAGGGAGGTCTTGAGGGGGTAGCCGAGGTGCTCGAGGAGGTGGCCGAAGGCGGCGAGGATGTCGCGAGCGGCAGGGAGAGGCGGGCGGAGGTGGATGGAGGGGGCAAGGTAGGCGTTGACGACGCGGAGGGCAGCGGCCTGCGAGCTGCGGTCTGAGAGGCTGGTGATGGGGCCGGCGAGGGAGGGAGCCGTGCGGATGGAAGAGGGCTGGCTGCTGCAGATGCTGTAGGCGTCGGAGTCGCGGCGGGAGAAGGCCTGGTCGAGGTTACGCGGGTAGAGGGGCTGGTCCGTCATCGGGGTGCGATCGGCCACGGAGGAGGCCGCCTGGGAGGACTTCGGATAGCGGCCTGCCGCGCCGCCACCGCGCCGCATTTCCGGTGCCGGAATTGGGGTTTGGAGATTTGAGAAGTGCGGGTTTCGAATAAATGGGGCAAGTGGCTTTTCGAGGTGGGGGTCCGTCGATTCTGTCACGGCGGGGGCGGCGCGGAACGGAGTCGAGGGCGGGGCGGAACGGGTCCGGGGTGGGGAAGAACGGCGGCGCCCGGGGCGGCCCAGAACAGAGGCGGGGCGGGGAAAACAGGTCGGGGGCTTTCGGCGGGGCAATTTTCATCAACGGTCACTCAAGTTTTTTTTTTCAGGGAATATTGAGAGCTTTATTCAATCATAGCACTCCGTGAATCATCACCCAGAAGGCTAGTGATCGGGAATGGAGTTACAAATTCAAACCAAGTATCAGTATCAGTCGCCATCAGCGTACAGGCACGCTTAGCACAAAGATGGGCCGGTACATTTGCTGATCTACTAATAGGGCCACAATTAGCGATGCAGGCGGACGTCTGTCAGCTTGTATACGCCCAGCCCTTCGCGTCCACCAATCCGGTTTTTTACCTACCGTGTCAAGCATTTTCCCGATTGATCCCTTTGTTACTTTTACGCTGTAGCGTATGAAAGCTGGCGGCCCGTCCGCCCCGTCCGCCGGACGGGCGGCTTGCATCCTGAGCCACAATGGAACGAGAACTGTGGCGAGTGTTCGAGAGATTAATCAACTCCAGGCAGTCCGACTCGAATACCACATGCCGGAAACCTCTCAAGGTTGCAAACATCACTCCATCTCGCAGCGATTCTGCCTCTGCAATTAGGGGATCTGTCACCCCCAGATGAGGTTTACACCAAGCGCCAAGGAAGGATTTGCTTGAACGTGCAACACCACTGCTCCAGCATTCCCTAACCCGGAATTTAACGCACCGTCTGTATTGATCTTGATCACACTCTCCTCCGGCGGGCGCCACCCATGGCCAGGCATGACAGAAGCAACTGAGTTTGGAATTTCCAGAACAGCTAGGTCTTCATGAATTCTTCTTGTGGCTAGTCCAGGATCCCAAGGAACTTTGTCGTGCGTCCACTTATTACAAGACTGCCAAATTTCCCACGTTACCGAGATGATCTTCGTTCTCTCCGCCGAAAATCGATCATCACATAAGATGTCCCTGGTCCAGGTATGCGGGTGAAGCCTAGGCAGCCGAAAACCAAAGATAACCTGGGCCTCATCCCAGTATTTCTTCGCATGAGAGCACAGCATGAGGGCATGCATCAAATCCTCCTCCGAAGAGGAGCATATTCTACATGTGTTGTCATTTTTTATGTGTCGATGACGTAGGGTCGCTTCATCATGTAAGATACCACACACCACTCGCCACCAAAATACCTTTATCTTAGGCATCACTCTCAACTTCCAGAGGGTATCCCACATCTGTCTTTGTGTCTCTGGCGTACTTGCTAACGCCCCTTCATCAGGAGAAGACCTCCTTTTTTGATTCATTAGAGCGCGATAAGCCGACTTCACGGTGTAGGTACCTGAGTTTGTATGAGCCCAAGCAAAAGAATCCCCCCACCACCACCACCTCTACGCAGTGGGATATTCAAGATCAAGTCCGCATCCGGTCGTGAGAATGATGATCTGACCACGTCAACTTTCCACTTCCCAATGTCGGCATCGATAAGCTCCTCCACTTTTGTCACTGTAACACCTCTCGGTCTAAAAAGTGGCGAGAAAAACTCCCTCGAAGGGGTCAATTTGTCCTCCCATATCGAGATGGAATCACCGTTTCCAACTCTTTTGATCAAACCCACCTCCAAAGCAGCTTTGCCTGCCACGATTGCACGCCACACAGATGATGTCGCCTGAGGTACTGTCGCTTGCATGAAGTCTACATGTGGGAAATAGCGACTCTTCATTAACCGTGCACACAAGGAGTTCGGAGACTCCAGGAATCTCCAACCATGTTTTCCCAAGAGAGCTAGATTGAAACTCTCAAACTCTTGAAAACCCATGCCCCCCTGGTTCTTCGGTTGTGTAAGGGCATTTCAGGATAACCAATGCAGAGATCGATTATCCAAAGAACTGCTCCACCAATATTTAGCCATATCAGCTCTCAGCTTCTTGCATAACATTTTAGTTAAACGGAAGCAACTCATGCTATATGTTGGAATAGCTTGAATAACATATTTCAATAGAATTTCCCTGCCAGCACAAGCTAAATATTTTTCTAACCATCCATTCATTTTTCCTTTCGATCTATCACTGATGTGATCGAAGGTTCCACTTGTGATCCGCCCAACAGCAGTAGGGAGCCCTAGATATCTCTCACTGAATGCTTCCACACCAATCCCAAATCTCTGGTTCATAACAAGGCGATGATCATGGGGGTATTTGGTGTGAAGAAAACTGAACTTTTATCTTTGTTTACACACTGTCCAGAGCATGTTGCATAGATATCAAGAATATTATTTAGTCGATCCACACTTTTCTCACACGCACTGATGAATATGAGGCTATCATTAGCGAATAATAGGTGATTCACCCAAGGTGACCTGAAGGAGACTCGGATTCCTCTGTCAGCATAATTGCCACCGAAATAATTGAGCAAAGAGGTTAGGCCCTCACCACAAATCAAAAACAGATAGGGTGATATTGGATCGCCTTGACGTAGCCCTCTCGAAGGTGTGAAATAAGGTAATAATTCTCCATTAACTCGAATAGAAAATCTCACCGATGTAACACATTTCATAATCAAGCGAAAAAATTTCGTAGAAAACCCCAGCTGAGAAAGAACAACCTCAAGATAGTGCCATTCTACTCGGTCATAGGCCTTCATCATATCGAGTTTCACCGCACAAGAAAAGTTCTCCCCCTTCTTCCTTCTTTTCATTGCGTGAACACTTTCGAAGGCAACAAGTACATTATCCGTGATTAAACGACCGGGGACAAACGCACTTTGTTCCTCACCAATTAAAACATCCATCCACTTCCTCAAACGATTAGTAATTGCTTTAGAGGCAATCTTATAAACCACAGGACATAAGGAAATTGGACGGTACTGTAGAATCGACTGCGGGTGTCGTACCTTGGGTATGAGCGTGATAGATGTGTCGTTAAGCCCCAGCGGTAACTCGCCGCCATTCAAGAAATCCAGTACTACAACCACTAGATCAGTATGGATTAAATTTCAGTGGCGCTGGAAAAACCCCGCTGTAAAGCCATCCACCCCCGGTGCCTTTGATGGAGCCATTTGAAACAAGGCATTCTGGACATCAGCTTGCACAAACGGTTTAGTAAGTTCATCATTCATATCCACCGAAACTTTCGCTGGAATGTACTAGAGGATTGCATCCATATTGTTAAACCCTTGGGATGTATAGAGATCCTGATAAAAAGATTGCACCTCAATCGTATCCTCCTCCGGGTTCTGGCAGTAGGAGCCATCTTGCTTCTACAAACCAGCTATACGATTAATTCTTCTTCTCTCCGCTGCTTGTGCATGAAAATAGAAGGTGTTACGATCCCCCTCCCTCAGCCAGCGAACCCGAGACCGCTGCCGAAACCAGGTTTCTTCTTGGCATAATGCTTCCCTTAGCTGATCAACCACCGTTAGCTCCTCATCAGTCGGACCACGACCAATAGCCCGAATACGGAGTTTCTCCAATTTTGCTTTCAGCTTTCCCACCTTTCGTGTTAGAGACCCAAACTCCTTGGCCCCCCACGCGCTCAACTCCCCTTGCATTAAACCCAGGGTGTGAGAAATTCCTGCAAGGCCCTGTCCACTATGGAGGCGTCTCTAAGCATCTGAAATAACATCATCATAGTCAACATGGGACTGCAACACATTTTCGTAACGGAACTGCCGATTTCTAGAAGAATTACACCGGGAACCCAACTCAACAACCAGGAAACAGTGGTATGATTCCATGTACTGACATATCGTACACGGTGTTCATCAAACAAATGAAGTAAACCCTCATTAGAGAAGGCTCTGTCCAGGCGAGCTTTTACATTAGCTTCACCCATCTGCCTATTGTCCCAAGTGTAATCCACACCGGACCAACCCAGATCCTGGAGAGAGCAATCCTCGATTGCCTCTCTAAATGCTCTCATTTGCCATTCCGGCCGTGGGTGACGACTGAAGTGTTTAGCTCCATACATGGTTTCATTAAAATCTCATAGGCACAGCCAATCCGCTTGCCTAACGGAATGCAGGGTCCTTAGAAATCTCTAGCTGTGAGTCATGTCTTGGACTTTAGGAGCTCCGTAAAAACCCGTAAACCTCCACTCGCGATGGGGATCATCTGCTTTGCGTACGAGCACGTCAATGTGTGCCCTACCAAAATTCTTAAGGTCGACGGTGACCTCATTGGACCAAAATAGGGCAATCCCTCCACTCAATCCATCGCTATCCATCGCGAAACATCCAGCGAAACCCAGCGTCCGCTGCAACTCTTTAACTCAGTTGGCACTAATCTTAGTCTCCATCACGAATAGAAGATCGGGACCTTCTTGCTTCACAAAGCTGTGAAGCTCCCAAACTACATGCAGGTTCCCAAGCCCACGTGAGTTCCAACTAGCGCAAATCATTGCGCCGGGCAGTGCTGCGATGCAGACACTGCCGAATCAGAATTTGACGATTTAGTCTTTTTTGCAACCGGTTCACTGTTCTTCCCATTTGTCGCCGCCCCATTCTCCTCGCCCATGGGTTTATAAACCACCAGTGCATTAGCGACAGGAGACTTCTCAATACTTCCAACCAGATCAGTTGATGCATCAATCTGCCGGTACATCTGCCTCTGAGGGCCTGCCTTCCTCTTACTGCCTTGCTGCTTTTTCAAAGGAGAAGTAACATCAGCAGTTTTATCTGGGGCTGAGCTCGCAGTAGACGTGTTCTTCTTACTAAACTGAGACGAAGGTTGGTCCCTGGCTGAGTTCTCATTTGATGTTCCTTTTTTCTCTCATCCGGGGCTCTCAAACTCGCCTTGAAAGACAATTCACCATTCTCACTTCTGCTTCCAGGGGTTGTACACAGAATATCCTCATGGCCCAAACGGCCACACGAGAAACAGAAATTGGTAATGTGTTCATACTGCAAGTCATACCAGTCCCTGCTTTGACGTTTCGCCGAATCGATCAACAGACCCCTCCTAAGAGGTTTGTGAACATCAATGGACACCCTTGCTCTCAAAAAACCACCAACAGGATCAATCTGTACCGAGTGAGCCTGCTTATCAATCATCTTAGCCACTTCCTTGCCCTAGTTGCCTCTACTTAGGTGGAACGGAAGGTTGAGAACCCTAACCCATATCTGAAGTTTATCAAATAGTAACTCTGAGGGCCTCATATGTTCCACAAATTTTTCCAATATTACGACGTTTCTATTAACATGCCACGGGGATCCTTCCCAAACCCTATCACGATCACGTTGGCTCTCAAATTCAGCGAGGAAGAGGTTCTCACCAACTGATCTGAAGAACAAACCCCTAGGGTTTCCCCAAGCCGGACGCAGCGCGCTGGAGATCGTCTGGATGTGGAACGTGTTACGAGCGAGGATCTTCCCCGCGAGTGCCCACTTCTCCTGGGCGCCTTCTTCCAGATCATCCAGCACCAATGATGTCGCCTCTTCCTCCGTTAGGTCTAGCCTGCCCATTGCCTCAGACAACGGGTCACCCGCCGGCCTATGAGACGAGTTCTTCTCCTTCTCTCCCTCGGTACCAGCAGCCGAGGCCATGCAGATACCACCCCTGTGCGCCCCGCTGATCGAGATCAACGAGCGCCGCCTTTTCCACCGAGAACCCTAGTCGCCAATTCTGTCGCCAGAGAGAGACGAAGGGTTACGAGGACGTGCGCTCTTTCCTAAGGTTACTGTATACTAACGGTCACTCAAGTTGAGGCGTGGTCTCACTTCAATCATCCATGTTTAGAATACCCAAAATACGGTCACTCATTTCGTTTAAGTGAGTCACTCTTGTCACCGTACGTATTTTATATGTATTGTGTCACTTGGACGTTGTCTGAATGGACGGCGTGGCATTGACCATACACGCAGACATAGAGGTGGAGGTGGCGGGGGATATTTGCAAAATCTTCAAAGACGGGTGGCGATGTGCCGACCTCCACCATCTCCGCAAGAACGGGGATGTCGCGCTCTTCCACAGCGATTGAGTGGCCCACGGCGAAAACTACCAGGTAGTGGAGAATGGCCTTGTCCACCATGCCGGACTCTAGGTCAGAACTCAGACATGAGGTTGAGCAAGGGCGTACGGCGCTGGCCTCCACCGAGCGGAGCCATTCTCGTGCACGTCGCTACAGAGCGCGTAAAGCGCCGGGGCGGAGTCCTTCTTCCCGCGCGGGCCGTCGATATCGAGTAGGAATACCGGCAGCGGGATAGCACCCGCGCGGCGGACGGCGACGGCGACCGAGCCGTCGAGTTGGGATAGGCGGAGCAGCACGCACGCGGCGTTCTCCCGCGATGCCGATGACGCGGCCGATTTGAGCGCGCGCATGAGCGGCCTTATCCCGCTGGCCTCGACGATGATCTCGTCGCAGATCGACAAGTTGAGCAGCGCGGTGATATGTGCTCCTGCAGCAGCGGGTTAGCATGTCGCATGTGACAGCAGCGCGACGAAATTGTATTTGGACCAATACACTAGTAGAGGTTAAGGGACAAACTACTTTTGGATCTGGTCCAATATTTTGCAACAAACATACAGGATCCGAAGGAAAAAATCGAGATATTTGAACAACTCGCTGATCCAAAGAAGAAGAAAAAAGCAAACGATGCATTCATACTTCCATACACAAACTGTTGTGACATGCTGATCGTCGCAACAGTTGTTGCCGCCACAGCGGGAGCGTGCCTGCGCCCCTGCACCAGCCAGCTAAAGTGGAAGAAGCACAGGTGAACCAGCACCAAAAATGCACGCGGGTGTCCTCGGTCCATGTTGATGTTTGTTTCTGCCCGAAGCGGCTCTGCAAGCAAACGGACCACATGGTGGCGGTGCCATTGTGCACTCGCGCGGGCGTGCACTCCTACCTCATTTCGTCGAACGGCTGGTAGGCGGTGATGAAACACAAGTATAGGGGATCGCAACAGTCTTCGAGGGAAGTAAAACCTAAATTTATTGATTTGACGCAAGGGGAGTTAAAGAATATTTATATGCCTTAACAACTGAGTTGTCAATTCAGCTGCACCTGAAAGTAGACTTGCTCGCAATAATTTATCAGTGGTAACAGTTTTATAGCAGCAGTAGTAGTAAAATAACAGCATGAATAAAATAGTAGCATCAGTAGCAATCGCGGGAAATAGCAGGATGAAAATACTGTAGGCAAAGGGAATGGATGAACGGGTGTTGCATGGATAAGATAGATCATATAATAATCTAAACATTGGCATTGCAGATAATAATAATACATCATCCAAGTTCTAGGCAAACCATAGGCATGTGTTCCAATATAGTCATCCGTGTTCACAATGAGAAACTTGCACAACATCTTTTGTCCTACTAGCCTGTTTTCAGCGGGGCCTCAAGGGAAACTACTGGTAATTAAGGTGCTCCTTTTAATAAAGTACCGGAGCAAAGCATTAACACTCCGTGAACACATGTGATCCTCACATCATAACCATCCCCTCCAGTTGTCCCGTTTTCTATCACTTTGGTACCTCGGGTTCCGGACAATGACATGTGTAAACAATATGCAGATATGATTAAGAAACATAATTATACTCATGAAACAATAACATGTTCAGATCTGAGATAATGGCACTTGGGCCCTAGTGACAAGCATTAAGCATAACAAGTTGCAACAACGGTAGAAAACACTAACGGTGGATACTAGCTAACAATATGGCATTATTACATGATCGATCTCATCCAATCCTTTCCATCCCTCTCAGCCTACAGTGGTGTTTACTCACACATTGACAGGGGAATCACAGATGGTTGATGGAGAAGAGGTGGCAGCGACGATGGCGATGATCTCCTCCGAATCCCCGTCCCGACAGGGCGCCAGAACAGGAACTTCTGATCCCTGAATTGAGTTTCGAGGTGGCGGCGGCGCTCTGTTGTGTTTCTATGGAATATGACGAACCCCTCGTCGTTTTAGGGTTGAGGGCGATAAGTAGTCAAAAGGGGAGACCGAGGGGGTGCCTGGGCCCCACACCACTAGGCGGCACGGCCAAGGGAGGGGCGCCCCCAGGGGTGGTGTGGACCCCTCCTGGCCCGTCTCCGGGACTCCTTCTGCCTCCGGGGGTCTTCGGGATCTTTTCTGGGCATTTTTCCGAAAATTGATTTTTCTGGAAAAAAACGAGACACCAAGATAATTCTGCTGAAAACAACATCGGTCTGTGTTAGTTGTATCCAAAACTCACAAGTTTAGAGGCAAACAATAGAAAAAAATGTTCGGAAAAGGAGATACGTTTTGGACGTATCAGGCGGACAGACGGGCGGCGAACACGTGTTGCAACTTTGACGGCAACGGCAATGGGTAGTGCCAGACGTGCGACTACGGCGGAAAGGCATCCCCTTGCGAACTTGCTGGTTTAAACTCAACACTTCGTTCTGAATCCGCAGTAGTGTGGCACCGGACGCGTGCCTCCACGTCGTACTTGCAGCTGTATGCCAGCGTGAGGTTGCCCCTCTCGAACACTTGGTCGCTGTGGTGCTCCTAGCCTTTCAACGGTTGGTCGCCAGTCCCCGTGTACATGATCACTTCCCTGGTGGCGACGGGGTGGGCGTTGCTGATGAGGCTAGCGGGCACATGGTTGATGCCCCTCTAGGTGCGGGTGTGGAGGCTGGCGATGATGAGCTCTCCACGGTAGTTGAAGACGACCCCACAATATGCACCTCGTGCTGGACAGCGCATGTCGCCCTGTACCGTACGGCCTATACGGTCTACGTCGCGCCTCGAAGGTGAGCCGCATGGGGCGCACAAGCAATAGGTGGTTTAGATTAATCGTAAGATTTAGCAAATGGAACTCGCTGTCTCCACGTCTTGAAATATTTTGCAAATAGCCCCCCGCCACCTCTATGTCTACGTGTGAGGTCAATGCCATGTTGTCCAGTCACTCAGTGCTCAAGTGGCATGATAGGTATAAAATACAGTACATAAATATATACAGTGACAAAAGTGACTCACTTGAAGGAAATAAGTAACCGTATTTTGGGTATTCTAAACATCAGTGACTGAAGTGAGACCACGCCTCAACTTCAGTGACCGTTGATGAATTTTTCTCTTTTCATGGGGAACGGTTGGATTATAAACGGTGGCAGGATTTCTAACATGAAGTAGTGAGGGAAATTTCGTCCCATCCAGCTCGGGAGGTAGGTCCTGGGCTGCTTCCCCTCCGTAGCGGTTTGCACATGCATTTCTCACCAGCGCTTGTCAAATATTGGTTGTTTGTTTGTGCTGCTGCTTTTGGACCCCAAAAGTAGAAGCAGAAGTCCAAACAAACAGACTCTCAGTCCCTTTGCCTGGAGCACTATAGCCACCGGTGGTAGTACCACCGGTACCGCCAAATGGGGCTTTGGTTACCAAGTGGCACACGTACCAGTGGAGTCCACCGGTGGTACCGTGAATGAAGATGTGTTGAGGGGTTGTGCACCACCGGTGGAGGTACCGGTGGCGGTACCGCCAAAAGCAGCTTCGGGTTGCAACTGTCGGAGGTTTTAGCGAAGGGCACCGGTGAAAGCTCGTGTCTCCTCTATTAGTTTTGGTGGTGATAACAATGCGGGTAATCATACTAATGTATGCTTAAAATGTTCACATCTAGGATTACTCTGTTTGATCGAACTAGAAGAATCATCTTTGGATATGTCAGCAGAACCAGGGGATGGAAATTTCCGTCCAGAGGCCAAAATATTCGGGTGGATAAAGAGCAGAATATCCGGGAGTGACCCCGGAAATTTCCGGCCTATTAAATTCTGGCCTCGAAGGACCAACGCTTCAAGATTGCCCGCTCTCTGAACTGGGGTGGATTTTTCGGCCAGAAATTTTCGGTGCAAATATCCGTCCAGTAAACTCCGACATGAAGACGTCGTGCTCAGCTTGCCCACTCTCTAGATAGGCCCATCCAGAATTTCTGGCCCCCGTACTATTCAAATTTCCACACCCCCCCCGGACTATTGGAAATATCCAGCCAGTGTGCCCGGAAATTTCCGGACCTAGAGGACATCAACAACTAGATTTCGGATGGGCCTATAAATAGATTTCCTCTTCCTTTAGACAGCTTGCTCGTTCATTCCTCTCTCTCCTCCATAGATTGAAAGCTTAAAACGCCTAGATCCTATTCAACAAACCAAACTTGATGCCCTTCAAGGATTTAGTGGAGAAGACCTAGATCTACATATTCACCGAGCCAAAAATTGATTCCCCCCACTTTCCACTTTTGGGATCTTGTAGATCTCTTGGTTCCCTTGTCATCCTAGAGAAAAGCCTAGTGCTTGGAGATTCCACCTTGTTGCAAGAAGCTTCGGATTGTTTAGAGCCTCCAACCATCTTGTGGAGTAGCCTCAACCTTGTGTAAAGGTTTGGTCAACACCTTCAGGTCGACCTCATAGTGGAAACGAGAATCTCTCTCATCGGATAAGCTCAAGGAGAATAAGGTGTGCACAACTGTGCTATTGGAGTGCCTAGGTGGCTCAACACCTCTCCAACGTAGACGTGCTTCCATTTTGGAAGGAACCACGGGAAACATATCCTTGTCTACACTTGTGGTTATCTTGTTATTTACATATTGCTTCTATTGCGTACGTTGTTTTCATCAGGTAGGGTGTTTCACCTAGTTGCACATCTAGGTAACCTGTCTTCTACTTGCTTAGCCCAATTAAAAAGGAAAAAGATTAAAAATTGTAGGTCACATATTCACCCCCCTCTAGTTGGCCATATTGTACTTTCAACCGGTACTACCGCTACTACCACTGGTGGTACCAGTAGTGCGGAACCGGATTCGCAGCGAGAGAGAGACATTGTGCTTTGGGGCTCTGACCCCACTGGTGGTACCGCTGGTGCGGGAAGGAGCCCAACGGCTGGCTGGGAAAGGAGTGTATTTATTGCACTCCTTCTTCCCACTAGCTCTAAGATTCACTCTCTCTCTCTCTCTCCTTGCCACTAATGCAAGCTTCAATATACTAGATCTCCCACTCCGACCACTCAATCGTGTCGATACTTTGTGGAGTGCCTTAGGAGACCTAGATCCATGATTCCACAAAAGAAATTGCAGATCCATCCACTCAATCCTACCGGATCTTGAGAGCTCTTGGGTACCTTTTAACCCTAGAGCAGACCCTAGTGCTTGTTGCTTCCACTTCGATTCAAGAAACTTCAGATTGTTGAGAGCATCCAACTATCTTATGGAGTAGCCTCAACCTTGTGTAAAGGTTTGGTAAACGCCTTCAAGTCGACCTCATAGTGGAAACGAGAATCTCCCTCACCAGAGAAGCTCAAGGAGAACAAGTTGTGCACATCCGTGCTATTGGAGCGCCTAGGTGGCTCCACACCTCTCCAACATAGACGTGCTTCCCTTGGGAAAGAACTACGGGAATAATATCCTTGTCTCCTTGTTTACACTTGTGATTTATCTTGTGCTTTACACATTGCTTCTGTTGCGTAATTTGTTTCGTATCACATAGGTTGTTCATCTAGTTGCACATCTAGATAACATTGTGTTTCACTTGTTTATACCAAACTAAAAAGGAAAAGAAGAAAAGTTGTTAATCACCTATTCACCCCCCCTCTAGTTGACCATATCGTACTTTCAATAGTTCCTACAATGTTGCCAATCACGATGAGATCTAGATTACAAAGTAGAGGTATGGCTATGACTATGAGGGTGGTGGAGATGATGTGATGGAGATACGGAAGCACTTCGTGGTCTTGAATGGAGAGGACGGTGGTGGGAGGTGGTGATGGTATGGTGTGTGTCTCTCTTCTGAGGTTTGTTTCTTCTCCTTATGTGGGGCTCCAGCGAATGGACTATGGTCTCGGGCGACTTCCTTCGCGAATTGGCTCTGGGTCCTTTGGTGACCATTAGTCGGTTTGATTTGACGGTGCTTCTGACACTGGTACGGTGGGCGGTATGGTCGCCACTAACCGTACCGAGGTCGTTCAGTGTGTTGTGAGGGCAGCTTTAAATGATTGTCTGATCTTTATCCTTTTTTTCCTTTTAGCTCAAATTTCCTGTGATTTTCCTATCCAATATCTGCAATAAAAATAATGACATGGAGATTTGCAAATAAATTGCACATTAGTGATTCGTGGCAGGTTTAGAGTGATATCTCTATCATCTTCATGACAAAGATATGGTTTAAACATAGATAAAGATGTGCCATTTTTGGACGCATCAACATCCCCAAGTTTAAACATAGATAAAGATGTCCCATGCAGGGCTTTGTTTTCGGTCGGTCAGCTCGACCGTAATGATGTTCAATTGGGCTTAGTACTTTGTGTGCCCATTCTGAAGTAGTTTGTCTTCAAAGTTATGCTTTCATTATCATAGACCTTTGATCTCCTCTTCCTGGGGAAATGAACAACAAAAGGATCTCGAGAAGGTAATTCAACCCTCACGTTTCCTTCATGTAAAATTATCAGGGCTTTAATGGTTCTTAAAATGGTCTACAAAGTATTATGGGTGCTATTGGATCTTTAGGCATGTCTACTATAACAAGATCAAGGAGTGCAGGACTCCCTTTAATTTGTACTACTATGTTTTCTTTAATTCCCAAAACTTTCTTGAATGTTTAATCAACTAAATGTAGTTTAAGTTCAGTTATATTATAATCACCCAAGTTTAGCTTATCAAATAAAGTTTTAGGAATCGTAGAAACACTTTCACAAGATGACATAGTGCAGTTATCTCATTGACACTTAAATGTATCTTAATAGTAGGCTCAAATATGTCTTCTAACTTGGCTAGCAATTTTTGAGAGATTTTTCTATATTCTAATTCCAGCTCACAAACTCTATAAGCAACTTGGTTAACAAATTCTTCATATGTTGCTTCGTTACCTCCTTCAATTTATGGATTCTTTATACTCATCATCTTCATAAGATCTTCAAGTATGTAATTTGGTAAAGGAGCATTGCTATAATCCAGCTCTTCCGGTGTATCAACTGTGCCTATCATCTCTTCATGTCTGGAACTGGACTGGGCTCCGGTTTACGTGCAAATTTTGCTAGAATCAAAATTTGACTCTCATCTATCTTGGCCATTTGTGTCTCCATGTTCTTATTTCTTTCCTACAGCACCTGCAAATCAGTTCTTATAGTTCTAACATTTTGAGTTAGGTGACCAAGTATATTACCATGATTCTCAATATTTTATAAAAAGCACTATTTTGTTCAGTTTGAGAATTTATAAAAGATTTCAGTGTTTCTTCATGTGTCTGGTTGTTGCCATTGTTTGCTCCATTGTTGTAGTTGCTATTTTTTGGTGCTCCTGCAGGGTTATATGGTTTCTGATAATTTTGTCCAAAATTTGGACCTTTTCATGCGGGGTTATATGTATTACGAGCTATGAAATCTATTTCTTCAATTTTAGCATTGGTGATGGCATTTATCTGAACTTAATTTTTATGTTTAAGAATAGAGAGTAACTCGTCTACCTTTGTTGTAAACTCTTCTTTGTTGCTCTCAATGATTGCATTTACCTTCTTGGTGTTTGTTCTTTCAATATGCCACTAAGCATGATTATCTTGCATATCATAAAGTAGCTTATTTGCTACCTCAATTTCTGTTCCCATGAATGTTCCTCATACAGCTGTATCAAACATAGATTTGGACATGGGGTTTAAAGAATTATAAAATAAATGGAGTATTAACCATTCCTCCATGCCATGATTAAGACAATTTCTAACAGTGTCCTTTATCCTTTCCCATGCAAGCGCTAGTAGCTCACGGTCTTCCTGTATAAAACTTGTAATAATTGAACGGAGTTGCATTGTCTTAACAGGTGGAAAATATTTAGTAATAAAAATGTTACAACAATTATCCCAAGACTTAATTGTGCCTCTAGGTAATGTTAGTACCGTTCTTTGGCTTTTCCTTTTAATGAAAAAAATGAATAAACGTAGCTTGACTGCATTTCGACTAACATCCTTTATACACATCCTATCACGTAACTCGGTAAAAGTGTTCAAGTACATACCTACATCCTCAGAAGGTGAACCACTAAATTGATTCTGTTGAATAAGGTTAAGCAAATTAGGCTTAATATCATAGTTCTCCGTAACAACTGCGGGTTGTGCGATGGGTGCACGTAAATAATCATCATTGGGAGTTGCACAGTCCCCAAGCTTCTTGTTTCCCGTACTAAAAAAATGTGTTTACAAATAAGAACAAGATGTAAACTAATATTTTTGGGTTTTCAAATAAACTAAGCAAGTAATAAACTAGTAACAAGAAATAAAATAAAGCAAAAATTAACAAAATTAAAAGGGACTCTATGACCTCACCAGGGTAGCAGAAATACTTGCCCGACAACGGCGCCAAAAAAAGGGTTGATACATTCGATCCGGATTACTGAATATAGTACGTAGCTTTTTCCCTTGAGACCAAAGGTTTTATCGAACCGGGAAGTAGGTCTTTGATGAGACCAATAGTTGAATCCACAGAAAGTTTCTAATTCCTGTTTTACCGGACCAATTCTAGTATTGTGAAATAGGGTTGTTATCAATGACTAAAAGTAGGCATGGGTTTAAGGTTTCACCTGCAGTAGTGCATTAGTAGCATGGGATAAATAAGATAAATTAACGCAGTTTTGTATAATTAATACATATGTTGTTTACATGTATGTAGGCAATGCATCCAAAGTCCACTATGGCTCCGAGCACAGGTTAACATAGAGTAATTCCTCCAACCTTGGCCATGTATTGTTTCTGTCTCGCAGGGCTGCCTCGGTTTTTTCGTTCTAAAAGAAAGACGAAAGCATTAAGCACGGTGATGTCATTGTTGTTCATGAGAGATCCGCTTCCAACAGTCTTACTAATCCTCTTGTCACAGACATTACCGATCAACCTTTCACTTCACTCTCACTATACCTTTACCTTGATCACTCTTCGGGGTCTTGGGTACCTGAAAATTCCTAGGAGCAAGGCACATATAGTAGAACACAGACAAATATGCATTATACTAATTATCCCATTGGTTAGATCAAGCACATAGCTGCAAGGTTAGGCCTCAGCCCATATCTTAAGGGAGACTACTCACACATCGCGATCATATCAGCAATAGAGAACATTGATGAATTGATAATATGGGCAACTAGAGGGGGTGAATAGGTGCTACTTCCGAATTTTAATACTTTTTTTTATTTAGGCTTGACACAAAGGTAATTCTCTAAATATGAAACTACGGTGAATTTCCCTATTTGACTAGGGAAACACTAAGCAAGATACAAACACAAAGTAAAGGTAAAGGATATAAGGAACCGATAGCGGAAGCACATGGAGACAAGGATGTATTCCCAAGTTCCTCCTTTTGAGGGGAGTACGTCTCGTTGGAGGGGTGTGAGTTTCGCCACGAAAGCCTACTCAACGCCACAAAGTCCTCATCCTATTCTCCGATGAACTTCACCGCAAAGGCCTAATTCATCTTCGACTATGGAATCCTTTGGTGCAGAAATCAGAACCTTTACAATGAGATTGAGGCGCACACCCACAACCGAATTGGGGGCTTTCAAGAACACCAAGAATCTGCTACAAACAACAAGTGAGTAACAATGAAGTCTATATTTTCCACAAGGAAACCCTAGATACGAATCCTCAAGTGAATGAGGGGGAAATAAAGAACGACTTGGTGAATATGTAGATTGGGACCTTCTCTTTCAATCCTCCAAAGATCAACAAGTTTGGATGGAGGGATTAGGAGGTCTCTTAAGGTTGGTGAGCTCAATTAATGGAAACTTTAATGTTGGACCAGCTAACTTGAGGTTGAAGAAGGAAAGGGGTATCTATGCCCCCTCTCATAAATGTAGTCGTTGCAGAAATTTTGGGGCGGAATATCCGCCCCCCCCCCCCCCGGCTGAATAATTCGACAAAATATCCGGGGGGGGCATCTGCATGCCCCACAACAAAGTCCTTAGCCGATTTTGCCACTTCAAATTTCTAGGGGCGGAATATCCGGCCTATGGAACATGAAATGCCTGGCCAAAAATCCGGTCCACCTATGCATGAACCGCGCTCTGGTATTTGCATAATTTCCTTCACCGTGTTTCAGGGGGAGGAATATCCGGCCCCTGGAAGCTAAAAGTTTCGGCCAATATTCTGGCGCATCTCTGCATGACCCTCACCAAATTCCTTTGTCGTTTTTCATCCTCAGTTCTGAGGGGCAGAATATCTGGCCCCTAGAATATCCGGCAGCTCCAGGACAAATATTCTGGCCAGGCCATGATACGTATCAAACGTATCTATAATTTTCTAATGTTCCATGTTATTTTCATGCCATATGCTACATGTTTCTTATACACTTTATGTCATTTTTAAAGATTTTCTGGGACTAACCTATTGACAAGATGCCACAGAGCCAGTTCCTGTATTCTGCTGTTTTTTTGTTTCAGAAAAGTTGTTCTGGAAATATTCTCAGAATTGGACGAAACAAAGCCTAGAAGTCTTAGAAATATGTCACGTACACGAGTTCAGAAGGGACCCGGAGGAGGGCCTCAAGGGCCCCACACCATAGGGCGGCGCACCCCTCCTCTAGCCGCGCCTGGGGTGTGGGCCCCATGGACGCCCATCGACGTTGCCCTCTCGCCTATTTATACCTCTCCTTGGGTTAACCCTAAATACCAGAGCCTTTTCCACCAAAAAGATCTGTAGCCGCCGCCATTGTCAACCCTAGTCCGGGAGGGTTCTGGAGCTCTGCCTGACACTCTGCAGGGAGGGGGAATCATCACCGGAGGGCTCTTCATCACCGTGCATGTTTCCGGAGTGATGCGTAAGTAAATCATCCCTGGAATACGGGTCCATAGCAGTAGCTAGATGGTTGTTATATCCTCTTTATGCCTCATGTTTAGGTCTTGTGAGCTGCCTAACATGATCAATATCATCTTATTGTAATGCTACATGTTGTGTTTGCTGGGATCTGATGAATATTGAATGATATGTCCAGTGATTATCAATCTATCATGTTCTTTCATGTGTATGTTATTTATGATCTTGCATGCTCTCCATTGCTAGTAGATGCTCTAGCCAAATTAATGCTTGTAACTCCAAGAGGGAGTATTTATGCTTGATAGTGGGTTCATGCCTCCCTTTCACTCACGCTCGAGTGACAGAAACGTAATGGGTGGGGGATGTGTTGTTTCCATCAGAGAGAAAACAACAATGATTTGTCTAAGGATGATTTTATTTTTTACATTACACACTTTGCTTAATACAATTATCTGTTGCTTGCAACTTAATACCCAAGGTTTGCTCGGATGACATTCTGAGGGTGGATTATTAAGTTGGATAACTGTCTATGTATCTTGTTGTAATGCCCGCATGAATCACATAGTAATCATCATGTCATGCATATGCACTACAGTGCAACCTTTATATCTATCAATTGCCCAACTGTAATTTGTTTACCCAGCATGTTATCTATCTGTTTTGGAGAGACAACTCTAGTGAACTATGGACCCCGGTCCATTTATTTACACTGATATACAACCACTGCAACCGCTGTTTTATTACCGCAATTACTGTTTTCCTACTGGCATCATTGTTCTCTTTCATCTATTGCAAAAAAATACTATTTTCCACACTATACGTCCAATCCCTTGTTCAGCAAAACCGGTGAGATTGACAATCTCGCTGCTTTGTTGGGGCAAAGTAATTTGATTTTGTTGTGTAGATTCCATGTTGTTGCTGAATCAGTAGTGCGTCCTACCAACATCAGCTGCATCAACCTTCAGAAGAGATTTCTTTCTCCTATTGGTCAATTCAACCTTGGTTTCTTTCTGAGGGAACTCTTGTTGTTGTGCTCTTCATACCTCCATAAGTAATTTCTGGCGCTATTGCCTGGGAGGAAGAGGATTTCTGCAAGGGGGGTCTCTCACCTCCAATCTGTTTACTTTGTTTTTGTTTTTCTTAGTTTATTTTATTTTGTCTTGTTTGCTTCTCTATATCAAAAACACAAAAAATTAGTTCCTATTATAGTTGTTATTTTTGTTATCATGTCTTTGTCTTGCTCTTTTTACTTGCTTTATCATGCTTGCTATCAATGGTTGATTTATTTGGATTCACGGATGAACAACAAAAATATTATAAGGAACACCGCTTGTCAAAAAAGGGATACACTTATGGTAGCAAATTAATAAGTTGCATAACTATGCTAAAAACTTGTGCTCTAGTTATAATGTTACTTATTGCTTTGATAAATCTTGTTGCTGTAGAAGGTATGAACACCTCACTTTTCAATTTTAGTATAATGATAATGTTACCATATCTTCTTATGTTCAGGGAAAATTATGACTTTTATGATGTGGAACAAATTGATGAATTTATTGCTTGGAAGGGTGCATTCGAAATTGCCTATTTTCTTGAAAGTATTGATGATGCACCTTATAAATACGAGATTTATGCTATAATTGAATATTGCTTTGATAATTACAAGGATTGTAATTTCTAAATAATTAAATATCTGAATATATTCTCTCCCCCAAAGGAGGAGACTAATGCCTCGCAGGAGCCTATGGAAGAAGAAATTGCTGAATCTGGAAGCTCATTGGATGAAAAAAGAGGAGGAGAGTGATGATCAAGAGGAGGAAGAATGGAGTAGCTATCCATGTCTACCTCCCAATGAGAGTAACTCTTTAACTCATACATTATTTGATTTCTCTCCATGCTTACCAAAGGAGGATGAGTGTTATATTGATAATTGTGATGATCCTATTGATTCTTTTGAAATATCCCTTTTTGATGAAATTGATACTTCCTATACTTGTGACCTTGATACTAATATGAATGAAAGTTGTGAGAATGATATTTCTACTATTATTTATGATAATCCATGCTACTTTGATAAATCCTATGATAATCCTCTATTTATTCCAGCTATTGATATGCATGATAATGAGGAAGTTTGTTTAGAAAATATATATGATAATGCTGTAGATGATGGTCCTATGTTACTTGATGTTATAAATTATAATTCTACTGAAAATATGATTTCTATAATGTGTCCCATAGCTTTCAAGAGTGACCAATCATCTTGTTTTGCTATTGCTAAAAGTCAGAAAGAAGAGGTCTTTATTTTTAATTTTAATCCCACTATTTTTTAGCTTCATATGAATTGTGTGCTTTTAGACCATGACAAACATGCTTTATGTGATAATTATATTGTTGAGTTTGTTCATGATGCTACTGAAAATTATTATGAGAGAGGAAAATATGGTTGTAGGAATTTTCATATTACTAAAACACCTCTCTTTTTGTTGAAAGTTTTGAAATTGCTCTTGTTCTACCTTCCCATGATTTCTAGTTTGAGCTTCTTTAATTTATTTATTTACAAGATTCCTATGCATAGGTAGTGTGTTAGACTTAAGTTTTTTTATATACTTGCTTCTTGATGCTCTCTTTTTCTTAATTCATATTTCTTATGTGAGCATCTTCTTATTTTCTATACCTAGCTAAAAGGCATTAAAGAAAAGCACTTCTCGGGAGATAACTCGTGGTTTTACTTTTGCTTTGTTTTCTTATGTTTTCTTTGAGTCAAGGTGTTTTTTACTTCTTTAGCAAATCCTTTGTATCTTTATTTTCTCGCATTTGTTGTGCCAAGTAAAGTCTCTATTGAAAGTTGAGCTTAGATTTGGATTTCTGCGCAGGAAACAGATTTCTGCTGTCCACCGTTAAATTGGTGTAAAATCACAGAAAGATCAAAATGACCTGCAATTTTTTTTGCTTGTTCCTCAGCTAATTCAAAAACTTTTTCTATCTTTGAGTTTCTCTATTTGAGCAACGTAAGTGCACTGAAAAATTCGTATTTACAGATTGCTCTGGTTTTGACAGATTCTGTCTTTTTACTTGCATTCTCTCATTTACTATGTTGAGTGGATTTATTTACTCCACAAAACATCAATGGATGTAGATAATATTTAAAAGGTATTAATAATGTTTGTGTCCAAGGGGAACATGGGGATTTTTTTATTGTGCACTAACCCTCTAATGAGAATTACATTGAGTTTGGTGTGAAGGAAATTTTCAAGGGTCAAGAGAAGAGGGTGATATAATGTGATCAAGAAGAGTGAAAAGCCAAAGATTGGGTATGCCCCCGTGGTTCATTCCAGAAAATTCTGCGAAGACTCAAGTGTCTAAGCTTGGGGATGCCTTGGGCATCCCCTTCTTCATCAGCAACTTATCAGGTCACTTCTAGTGAAACTATATTTTTATTCGGTCACATCATACGCACTTTACTTGGAGCGTATGTTTTTTTTTTGTTTTTTTTGTTTTGTTTTGTTTCTTTGTTGTAATAAATATGTTTGGAACCCATCATTGTTTGTATGGGATATAGACACACTCCACTTTTTCATATGAATACTCGTTTTCTTCAATGCTCGTATTCTTAATTTTTCTTCTAGCTGCTGCAAATCCTTTTAGCTCCTGTTTTTCATGCATCTCTTATTCAGAGCTACTAGTTCTAGTAGATTTATGTTACTCTCTTGTTTCATTGATATATCCCTTGGAGAGTTTTTTTTAGTATAAAATGATTGGTATTGGAAAGAAGTAGTACAATTTTCATGCTTATAACGGTGCAAAAAGAAGCTTGTATAGACCGTGGCTGGAATTTTTCATGTCATGTTAGATGTTATTTTAATTCTATGCTTAGTAGTTATCATTGTAGCATGACTTGTCTCAAATAGTTGAGAATGTTTAATGTTCCATTTAAAGAATCATGAGTTGTTTTTATCACATTGAAGCATAAATTTGTGGTGTTCTCCTTCGAATGCTTTATTTGGTTGACTTGGCGCATGCTTACACCATGTTTATGACTAAAAACCAGACACTTACAGAATCTATGATCATTTAGTTTTTGACTTTTAATACCCTTTATTCTTTGATTAATAATGTTTAATCGATATGCATGATTATGGCCATTATTGCTCTCTTTATTTGTCGCTCCCAGTTTTTTGCTAGCCTCCACCTATACTGAGTATGAGCTCTACTCATGCATCGAACTCCCCAAAACCAAAGTTTGCCAAATGTGTCCACCATACCTACATACATGTGGTATTTAACCGCTGATGGGGTCCGTAGTTGGACTCGTTGGTAAAGCCCAAGAGAAAGGTTGTGAAGAGTGCAGCGGCAAGTTTTCTCTCAGAATAGAAACCAAGGTTGAATCGACCAGTAGGAGGACAAACAACTTATGAAGGTTGATGTAGTTGATGTGGTCTGGCGCACTACCGGTTCAGCAGCAACGTAGAACCTACACAACACAATCAATTCACTTTTCCCCCAACGAAGCAGTGAGGTTGTCAATCTCACCGGTTTTGCTCATAACAAAGAGGTTAATGTATGGTGTGGAAAACAGTAGGAGAACAATGTGAATAGTAGTAGCAGTGTGAAAATAGTGGAAGCAATGGGAAAACAGTAATCGTAGTGGTTGTATTATCAGTATGAGAAAATGGACCGGGGTCCACGGTTCACTAGAGGTGTCTCCCCATAAAATATAGATAACATGTGTGGTGAAGAAATTACAGCTGGGAAATTGATAGATAATGAAACATGCATGACATGATGATTACTATGTGATTCATGCGGGCATTACAACAAGACTCATAGACCGTTATCCAACTACATGTATGACTAATAAGTAATAATCCACCCTCAGAATATCATCCGAACAAACCTTGGGTATTAAGTTGCAAGCAAAAGATAATCGCAGTAAGCAAAGTGTGTAATCTAAACAATGTAAACATTGTTATTTTCTCCCTAATGGCAACAACACATCCTTCATCTGTCACGTTTTTGTCACTCGAGCACAGATGCAAAGGAGGCATGAACCCACTATCGAGCATAAATATTCCCTCTTGGAGGTACTAGTATCTACTTGGCCAGAGCATCTACTAACAACGGAGAGCATGCAAGATCATAAATAACATACACATGAAGATAACATGATAGATTGATGATCAAGAGACATAGCATTCAATAATCATCGGATCCCAGCAAACACAACATGTAGCATTACAATAAGATGATCTCAATCATGTAGGGCAGCTCACGAGATCTAAACATGAGGCATAAAGAGGATAGAACAACCATCTAGCTACTGCTATGGGCCCGTAGTCCAAAGATGCACTACTCACGAATCACTCCGGAGGCATGCATGGTGGTGTAGAGCCCTCCGGTGACGATTTCCCCTCCTGACAGGGTGCAGGGGAAACTCCCGAACTCGGGTTGATGATGACGGCGGCCTCGGGTGTTTTTCGTGGAAAAGTGGTATATCTTTAGGGTTTACACCTCGGGGGGAATAAATAGGCGAAAGGGCGATGGCGGTGGGCGCCCGAGGGGCCCACACCACCCCATGGCGCGACCATGGGGCGTGCCTCCCTATGGTGTGGCCCCCCTCCAGGTCTCTTCGGGACTCCGTGGAACCTTCGGAAATTCTAAGACTTATGGGCTTTGAATTTTCCAATTCCGAGAATATTTCCAGAACAACTTTTCTGAAACTAAAAACAACAGAAAACGTGAAGTGGCTCTATGGCATCTTGTCAATAGGTTAGTCCCAGGAAATAGATAAAAAGGGCATAAGGTGTAAGGAAAACATGTAGCATATGGCATGAAAACAACATGGAACATCAGAAATTAAGGATACGTTTATGACGTATCAACCACCACTCCAAGTAAATTTCTCATGTGCTACCTTTAAACTTTCAAAATTATTCCTGTTTTGTGCCCCTGTTTTAGCTCATGAGGACTTGAACAGAGAATCTTTATGTCACTTGTTGATTGAAATTTTGACACCTGGACTAGTGGCACATCCTCTTATCCAAAATGATAGTAGAGCTGGCAGCGGGGTGCCCAGCCCCAAAATTGGTTACTATAAAATTCTTTTCACTATTTTTGCCCCTGATTTATCAGTCAAAGCATAATTTTGTAAACAAAAGATAAGAGGGTGATCTACTACACCAATAGCGTCCTTTAATCGGTGTCGCTCTTGCAAGCTCTAGTTGGCTTGTGACATACTATATTTTATGTTTACCATTCGTTGACATAAGCACACACCTCTCTAAAAAATGCTTTCAACCCCTCTATGTAATAAAATGAAAAGCTCTAGCACATGAGTTAAACCTTGCTTCCCTCTGCGAAGGGCCTTTATTTTACTTTTATGTTGAGTCTCCATCTTCTAACTTTATGCATAGTTGAGAGAGCGCAGTTGCTATTCTGAGTTTAATGTGCATCAGTCCCAAAGATTATTATTGATTGATTCATGATGTGTTATTACTTGCTCTCAAATTATTTGTTCTAGTCATCCACTTGAACTTTGAAGGTGTCCTGGCATTTATGTTTTCCCCACTCTTAAGGACAAGCGAAATATCACTTTGATATGTTTTCTTTATGCTCGAAACAAACATAAAACTTTCAAGTGCATTATTATTCATGATGTTTTATTTGTGTTACTTTTCATGATGCAAAGTGATTGCTAAGTTTCATTGTTAAAATTATATCTACCATGTGTGTGCTTAAAGTACTATGATCTCAACGTACATACGCTTTTACATTATGATGATCAACTTTATGTTGGTAGCATGTCACCTCAGAAAAAAAAATTGATCGTTTACCTACTCGAGGACGAGTAGGAACTAAGCTTGGGGATGCTTGATACGTCTCAAATGTATCTATAATTTCTGATATTCCATGTTGTTTTCATGCCATATGCTACATGTTTCTTATACACTTTATGTCATTTTTATGGATTTTCTGGGACTAACCTATTGACAAGATGCCACAGAGCCAGTTCCTGTTTTCTGTTGTTTTTGGTTTCAGAAAAGTTGTTCTGGAAATATTCTCGGAATTGGATAAAACAAAGCCCAGAAGTCTTAGAAATATGTCACGTACACGGAGTCCGGAGGGGAGTCGGAGGGAGGCCTAAGGGGCCCCACACCATAGGGTGGCACCCCCCTCTGGTCGCGCCTGGGGTGGTGTGGGCCCCCTTGCCGCCCACCGACGTTGCCCTCTCGCCTATTTATACCTCTCCTTGGGTTAACCCTAAATACCCGAGCCTTTTCCACCAAAATGATCTGTAGCCGCCGTCATCGTCCACCCTAGTTTGGGAGGGTTCTAGAGCTCTCCCCGGCACCCTGCCGGGAGGGGGAATCATCACCGGAGGGCTCTTCATCACCATGCCTGCCTCCGGAGTGATGTGTGAGTAGTTCATCCCTGGACTATGGGTCCATAGCAGTAGCTAGATTGTTGTTATCTTGTCTTTATGCCTCATGTTTAGATCTTGTGATCTTCCTAACCTGATCAAGATCATCTTATTGCAATGCTACATGTTGTGTTTGTTGGGATCTGATGAATATTGAATGCTATGTCCAGTGATTATCAATCTATCATGTTCTTTCATGTGTATGTTATTTATGATCATGCATGCTCTCTGTTACTAGTAGATGCTCTAGCCAAGTTGATGCTTGTAACTCCAAGAGGGAATATTTATGCTCGATAGTGGGTTCATGCCTCCCTTTCACTCACGCTCGAGTGACAGATATGTAATGGGTGGGGGATGTGCTGTTGCCACTAGGGAGAAAACAACAATTCTTTGTCTAAGGATGATTTTATTGTTTACCTTACACACTTTTCTTAATGCAACTATGTGTTGCTCGCAACTTAATGCCTAAGGTTTACTCGGATGACATTCTGAGGGTGGATTATTAGTCATAGATTAAGTTGGATAACGGTCTATATATCTTATTGTAATACCCGCATGAATCACATAGTAATCATCATGTCATGCATATGCACTACGGTGTAGCCTTTATATTTGTCAATTGCCCAGCTGTAATTTGTTTACCCAGCATGTTATCTAACTGTTTTGGAGAGACACCTCTAGTGAACTATGGACCATGGTGCATTTATTTACACTGATATACAACCACTGTAACCGCTGTTTTACTACTGCAATTACTGTTTTCCTACTGCCATCATTGTTCTCTTTCATCGACTGCAAACAAATACTATTTTCCACACTACACGTCTAATCCTTTGTTTCAGCAAAATCGGTGAGAGTGACAACCTCACTGCTTCGTTGGGGCAAAGTAATTTGATTTTGTTGTGTAGATTCCATGTTGTTGCTGAACCGGTAGTGCGCCCTGCCAACATAAGCTGCATCAACCTTCAGAAGTGATTTCTTTCTCCTACTGGTCGATTCAACCTTGGTTTCTTTCTGGGTTTCCCAACGAGAGCATCAGTCTCCATCAGGCCAGAGGAGGAATTATCAAGCTTTTCTTTGACTTTTTGGTGCTTGGTGCTTGTGAAATTTATCTAGACAGACTGCACCAATTAGCACATGATTAAATATCACTATTGTTGTTAACTAACACACAAAACCTTGAGGGATAAGAAATGCACTTTCAATCTCCCCCTTTTTGGTGTTAGATGACAACACATGGATTTGCGATGAAATAAAACTCAATATGAAGAAAAATAGAAGCTCCCCCTAAGTGTGTACATAGATGAATTTCACAAGAGCCAAAATGCAAAACAAACGGGTTAGTTGCTAGAAGATAAGATAAGCATGATATGATACATAGAAGTAAGAGATAGTTGAGATAAAACCTTGCACAAAAGATGATGGTAGATAAATATCACTCACATTCTCATCATCACATAGTTCTCAACATAGAAGATAATAGATCATCCAAAGGTCTCACACATAATAGAAATAAGACTCAAACAAAAGCAAATAGTTCCAGCAAATAAAGATAAATGGACACAGCCTCTAAACAAATGATAAACGCACATGCTTGTGTCTGACCCATGCAAATCCCATGGATACTCCTAATAGAACTACTTCCCCCCCTTTGGCATCGAAACACCAAAAGGAAGAAGAGCGATGCTACACGTCCCAAGGTGGTCACTCCGAGTCCTCTGCTCCTCCTCATCATCACCACCATCCTCAGGATCATCAGCGGGAGGTGCACGATAGAGAGAACGCTCCAATTCAGCCCAAGGATACTGAGACGAGTCCATGTTCCTCCGAGAGTAAGAGACACGCTGAGAAACAATAGGAGGGGTATCGGAGGCACCACTAACATGGTGAAGAATCTAGTTCTGAGTCCCTACCATCATGTGATCTCTACGATAGACATTGTACTGCTCCTTGCGAATGTCCATCTTCATGCAAAGGATGGTACGCTGAAACCAACTAAGCTCCTTCACCTCAGAGGAAAAAATGGGAGCAGAAGGCATGCGGCCCCTACTAGTGTTGCTGCCCTTATGAGAGCTGCTGCTTTGACGAGCATCTGCCATGAAAGTGTCAACAGAAATAGTTGGAGTTATCTTCTTCTTTATGTAGAACCTCTTGAACTTGTGATCCACGCGGTTCCCACTCAGATCATAATCCGTCATCTTGTCTTCGATGAGCAGCATGATGTAAGGATAATACGAGAAAGTCAACCGGGAAATCATGGCATCATGCATCTCGTGAAAGATTTAATCCATGACATCAAGAGTGAAACCTCCTCAGGATCTTCAGAAATAGTAATCTCACGAGCAAGCAGTAGAAGGTCCACAAGGGTTTCACGAATATCATTATTGTTTCCACAACTCAAATCAATGTTTTCACAGAAGATCCTCACAAAAAGATCATAGAGAGGCAGGAGACCCATATTATCACCAATCACACCATCGGGTCCATAAAGATTAGCTAACTCGTTCTTGTTAGTCCTATAAGGAGAGTAGAGGCGAATTCCCAAAGGACGAGACTCTCCTCGAAAAGTATAGCCAAGAACCCTCCCAAAGTCATGGAAGGTAGCCTCACAGAGCACAAAGGCATACATGCACTTCATAGTCCTGGCCTCATCACCCTTCATAACCATAGTAGCATAAAACTACTTCAGGAGGATAACATTATAGTCACATCGGAGATCAATGAGATGGTGAAGTCCCATCTTCTCAGTTATTTCAACAGCCTCAGCAAATTTCTTTTTGCCACGAAGAAGGTGCATATTAATGGGATGCATAGGACACACCAGATGCCCAAAAGTCTGATAGATGTCATCATATATGTGCTTCTGCTTCATGCACCAAAAGTTCCCATTTTTAACACCTTCCTATTTTTCCTCATTTTGAAACAAGTCGAGCTGCCTCATAGCTAAGTAATTAATGCCATCCATGTCTTCCTTATAGTTAACCCTCTTGCCTTTCCATTTCTTGTTAGAATCAGCAGGTATATTGACCTTCCTCATGGCCTCACGGTTGCGCTGACGGATCACACGCTCATCAACAAGGGTACCATCCTCATCAGGACGAAAAGCATACTTGCGAACCCGCTTCGGAGGGACATTCGTCGGAGAGTCACATGTGAAAGAGAATAATAGGTGGATAGCAAAAGATAAGTACACACAAGCTGAAAATGGAAATCATAAACACACTAGAGATGGTACACATGTATCGATACTACTTAGCCCATAAGGGAATCAGAACAAGAAATTTAGGATTTTTTAACCGCTGTCAAGGGGGAGGATATTCCGGCCTATGAGGGGGCGGGTATTCCTCCCGTGCAAAAATTTCTCAAACTGATTCCAACTTTGGTCTAACAATAGATCAGACAACATAGTACCAAAACTAATGTATCTACAATGCAATGGAGAGCAATGACATCATCTAGCCCAAGGAAAAACCACTAACTCCACAAGAAGAAAACAATGGGTGAAGAGAGCCCTAGTTTGGAAAGTAGTGGAGTTACCCTCTTCCATGGAGAAACCGCGTGGGGAAGAGGATGCCCGGAAGATTGGAGGATCGGATCCGGAGGGGGCCCCGGAAATTCCGGTGGTCAAAAGTTCTTCCAGCAGGGAGGGGGCGGCGGCAGGGAGCATTAGGGAGTGAGGGGGACGAGGGTGGACGAGGGGTTTAAACTGGAAGACCCCACCGAACCTCCTCTTTAAAACAAGAACTGCTTGGGGTGGATTATCCGAACCCCGAGGGGGCGAAAATTCCGGCTTGCTGTGCCATTTCCTCAAAATCAAAACAAGGACACTTGTGTGTAAGAGATAGACATGGTTTTGGGATGACATGGGCTAGGGATAGATATCCAAACTGGCATTAGTACTTCATACTATCATTTGGAAGAATCAAATGCAAAAAGTCCAAATTTGAGTATATTTCCCAAAAAAACTAAAACAAGAAAAACCAAGGGATAAGCAAATAAAATACAAATGAAACTTCAATAAGAACCAACTCTACACAAAGAAGAGGTTGGTGGCCTAGGCCACCATGTAAGAGAGTATGGTATGTCACTGTGAAGATGTATCTTGGGTGCATTGACAATTCTCAACATTTTAGCTCATAATGCAACATTATAAAAGAGAGATATAAATGAATCTTACTTCGGGCATAATGGGGGAGGGGGGTTAGAGCCCAGTATGTTAGGACAACACTCCCCTATGTCCATGTCTACTCCTAAACCCAAACACATAGTCAACTTAGGTGTGTATGCAAGATCCTCAAGTCAAGCTCCTTGAATCAATGATATTTAGATCAGTTCTCAAGAACGTGAATCTTGTATCATCAAGGGGCTTAATGAATTTTATCGGCAAGTTGATCCTTGGTGGGCACATATGCTAGCTCAATATCTCCACGAGCAATATGATCTCTAATGAAGTGATGACGAATCTCAATATCTTTCGTTCTTGTATGTTGCACCTGATTGTAAGCAATCTTGACGGCACTTTCATTATCACAAAAAATTTGCAATTTGTCACAATGGACATTATATTCCTTGAGATTTTTCCTCATTCACAACAATTAAGTGCAGGCACTAGCAGCTGCCACATTCTCGGCTTCGGCGGTAGAGAGATATGCAATGTTGCTTCTTAGAAGACCAACTCACCAAGGACCTAACAAGGAATTGGCAAGCCCCGTAAGTAGATTTCCTATCATCTTGATCACCAGCCCAATTCAAGTCCATGTACCCACCGAGAGAGAAATGTGCCCCCTTTGGGTATCACGGCCCAAACCTTGAGGTATGAACCAAATACCCAAAGATCATATGGACCACTGTAAAATGGATTTCCTTAGGATCCGCTTGATACCTCGCACACACTCCTACACTCAACACAATATCGGGTCTAGAAGCACAAAGATAAAGCAAATAACCAATCATAGAACAATACAACTTTTGGTCCACATCTTTACCATTCGGATTGCGCTTGAGATGACATTTGGTTTGTATTGGAGTGATCTTCCCTTTAGAATCTTGTAATTTGAACCTCTTGAGCATGTCTTGGGTATACTTGGCTTGAGAGATGAAAGTCCCATGAGACAACTACTTCATCTCAAAGCCAAGGAAGAATTTGAGCTCTCCCATCATAGACATCTCAAACCTGTCAGTCATAATCTTTGAAAATTCATCATTGAAGGCTTGATTAGTTGAGCCAAAGATAATATTGTCCACGTATAGTTGGCATATGAAAAGCTCCCCCTTAACCCTCTTTGTGAAAAGGGTGGGGTAGATTTTGCCAACTTCAAAACCACGGTCTTTCAACAATTATCTAAGGTGCTCATACCACACATGTGGTGCTTGTTTAAGTCCATAGAGCGCCTTATCGAGCTTGTAGACATGGTTAGGGAAGTTAGGGTCCTCAAACCCCGGTGGATGCTTAACATATACCAACTCTTTTAATGGACCATTTAAAAAAGCACTTTTGACACCCATTTGTTGCAATTTAAAGTTATGCGAAGATGTATATGCAAGGAGGATAAGGATGGACTCAAGGCGAGCCACGGGAGAATAGGTTTCATCAAAGTCAATGCTTCCACTTGTGAGTACCCTTGATCCACCAATCTTTCCTTGTTCCGTATGACAAGACCATTCTCATATTTCCTGTTCTTGAATATCCACTTGGTGCCAATAACATTGTGGTAATCTTTGGGCTTCTCAGCTATCTTCCACACTTTGTTGCGCTCAAAGTTATTGAGTTCATCATGCATAGCTTCCAACCAATTCGGATTCTCAAGAGCCTCAAACACTTTATTTGGTTCCACCATGGATATGTGAGCCCGATGCTTGCTAAAGCTTGTCAATTGAGCTCTTGTGGGTCTTTTACCTCTTACATCACCCAACACCTTACCACCAAAATAGACAAATTGCTTCGAAGATCTAGTAATCCTTGCTTAACGATGGGCTTTTATCTCCTCATTGTTGTGAGGAGGAATCACTTGATCATCTTGATCATTTGGGTCCCCGTCTCTACAAGTTTGTTGGCCTTGATCATCATTATGGCTTGCTTCAGCATGAGAAGTGGAATGTTGATCATGGCTAGCTTCAATGATAGGAGAACTTGGTTATTGCATAGCAACCTAATCAACAAGAGGAGGTCCTTGAACTTGTTCTTTGGTTGGTGCATCACTTGCTCCATTGACATGTTCTTCTGGTGTAGACGAGCGCTCCACTTGAGTAGAGCATAGTTCTTCTCGATCCGCGATTTTTTGGGTCATGTGCAACGCCACGAAGTTGAGTGGGAAATCAACCACTTCTATTATTTTCAAGTTCTTTGGATCAACGGGCTTGTATCCATCTTCAATGACTCTCCATAGCTCAACGCAAGTAGAGTTCAAGTGAGTTTTCATGAAATGTTGCTATTGCCAAAAGAATGTGCATCAATTTTAGGAGGGACACCCCTATTGTTTATATGAGTATGTGGGATAGGACGATTGGGAGAGTACCAACCGAGAACCTTATGGTAATCTTCCTCTCCCTTAGAAGATGAAGGTTTCTTAGGTGGAGGGGTTTCACTTTAAGTTTCTACACCCTCATCCTCCTCACTTTTGTCATTCAGAATTACTTCCAGAGACTCCACTAAGGGGGAAGTCGTGTCCTTGGATTTCATGAGTTGCATTATCATTTCACTTAAACCTTGGATTTCGGTATATCCTTTGTTCTTTGGGGATTCTTGACGCATCTCCAACGAGGATCCTCCATCTTTGTTATTCTTAGCAAAGCAGAAAATCCGAGGAAATTCCGCTGTGGTGAAAATTGCTTCAAGTTTTTCCATGATGCAGAAACAACCACTCTATCCTATAATGTACTTCCTCTGAGCTCCACATGAACGCCTGATTATCAATATCGAACAATGACAATCCTTTATCATTGGCCATCATGTCAAAACACAGTAACAAGATAGTTATACCAAACCACACGCACACCCTGCAAAGCCAAGTTAGACGCCTCTAACGCTTTGTTTGCAATTTTTAGCTTGGATGTAGATTCTACCATCAACAATGAGGCTTTCATCGCGGATCTCAGAGGAAGTACATGGTAGGAGAAAGTGGTCGTTTCTGCATCCTAGAAATACTTGAAGCAATTTTCACCACAACGGATTTTCTCGGATTTTCTGCTATGGTGAGAATAACAAAGATGGAGGATCCTCGTTGGAGATGTGTCAATAATCCTCGAAGAAAAAAGGCTATACCAAATCACGCGAATTATGAATTGCATGTGATATTTGTCCTTTGTTGTTTGTGCCTTGATTGTGTAGTAGTCATTTATTAGGGTGATTCCGCACTTAAAAATATCAAGGTAGTTCGCGTTCTCCCAATTGTAGCACTGTCAAACCGGCATGGGTACGCATTCGTCACTTGGATACAAGGGTGAATGTGCCTCTTCTTGTCGGGAGGTGTGTCATAGATTGATCACTTGGATAAAAGGTTCATTCTATATAGTGGGTCAGTTTTGTTGTCTTCTCATTCAGACATGAAAGTTATGAGATCGGAACACATACATCGAAAGATGAGCGAGAATCACATGGAGTGGTTGCCATAGTGGCCTACCCTTTAGGTTTTGATTGGTTGAGGTGGATACATCCCTGCAGTCATAATTTATTGTGGATCTTGTTTCACTGAAAGTTGATTTTGACGAATATCAGTTTCAGTGGGAGCATATCTTGTTTTCAATTTTACCGAATTAAGTAGTGAAAATTTAATTTTGAACTATAAAGTCTAAATAAAATTGTTTTATTGTGGAGATGGATCCCATTGAAATCATAAGTCTGAATGATTTGTTGGGGATAAAGAAAATTAACTAAGGAAAGCATGAACTTATGTGAATGGGTTCACAACCTGAGATCTGTTCTAGAAGTCTTGAGGTATATCATGTGATGGACAATGAATTCCTAGCACCTAATGGGAAATTCTCTCCATTAGGAGATGAATGGTATCACGTTTATGTGATCATGCTAGACACGTTGAGTTCTGAGCTAGGTGGTTGTTATACCCACACTTTCGCCCCTTCCATGTCATGGAAGCTTTAATGGACCAGTTCTACATGCAAGTCTGTCATGGACGTCATAAGCTTAATGCTGAGTTGTTGAAGTGCAAACTCGTGTGCCTTGGTTCACTGAGGGAGAACAAAGATAGGTTCATAGGGAAACTGCAGAAGCTAAAGGATATTAGTTTTCCAATTCCAGAAAAAGCAAGTTGTTGATATACTCTTCATGTCACTTACATCGCATTTCCTCCGTTTTGTGGCTTGCTACAACCTGATAGAAGTGGAGAAGAGAGTTGATGAAGTCTTCGAGATGGTCATGTTGGCTGAGATGGATGTTTTCGTCCACGCTGTGATGGATACACCAATTGACAAAGAGAAGTGACAAGTCCACATGAGGTATAAGAGTTATACCAGTTATTAACATTTTCTTGTCTTACAGATATTTCGATATTGGATACTAAAAAAATTCAACTTGGAAATTGTTGTAGAGTGAGAACAAATAGAGGCAAGAAAGGTGGAAAACGTGGAAGGTGCAGTGGAAGACGCATTTAATGGCGCCACACCAACTACATCATCTACAAAGTCGAAGTCAACACGGAGGATCAACACTAGGACTTAGAAATAATAGTTATTTTGGTTTTGTTCATTTTTTAATGAATATTTTATATTTCGTGAACCTTATTGAGTTCGAGCTATAAAATATGTGTGGGAATTCCAAGCTTGGGAGTTCAAAGTTTATGATCTTCTTTATTGAGTTATGTCATTAAGTTTTATTATTAAGTCTTGAAAATTTTGATTCAAATTATTACTTAAGTTAGAGTACTATTTTTATCGCTCGTTATATAAATTGGAGATAAGTATTTTATTGATTTATCATGGTTTAAAGATTGTATCCAAATTATTTAATGAAGCTAAAAATCCATAAAGTCCTAGTCACTTGTGAATTTCGAAATTCACATAAAGGATGGATGTTTTCTCAATTGACTAAATTCCATTGAATACTCAATGTGATAAGTTCGTCATATTGATGAAGTGGAGTAGAAATAATTTAAGTTTCAGTGTTTCATAAAAGTCAGTGTGAGTACTTTGAATCAAATAAATTTGATTGAATTAGAAAAAGGACTTGATAAGAATTATAACATGGTCGACAAAAAAAAGTTTTTTAGTCAATATTACTCATGATTAATTTTGGGAGACTCAAAATTATCGTGATAATAAAATCTTTGTGAGACAAGGATTTAAGCAATGTTATAATTGTCAAAATGACTTGGTGTGATAAGTAAAAGCGTGAAACAAAAATAATTCTCAACCCACTAAAAACATTATTTTGTTTATTTATTAAGGTTGGAGCATTATCATTAATTAACCTGGAGTTATTTTAATGATAGTTCTAAGTAATCAATATTTCTCAAGTATGATGCATAATTTACTAAAGGGTTTTGGATAAAATCAATATGTTTACTGGTAGTAATTTCCACTTTAACTCCAAGTGTTTAACACGTTGGATTAAGGAGAAAAGTGCCTTATCATGATAGAGAGGTGGAAATTATATTAAGTTAAGATTGTGAATCTTTAGAGAAAGGATCGAATGAGAGGGGGAACATGCAAATGTTTCCTATTCATCACCTTATCCAGGAATTTATGTATGAGATACATAAAGTTTGAACTTAATGTTGAATAAAGGCCATATGAGGAATTTGATGTAATATTCACTTTGTGATGTATTCATCAAAATTCCGAGAAAATGACCATGAAGTGAAAAACAAAACAAAACAAACAATATAATATTGCTCATATATGACATTGGATTGTCATAGAGATCCAAGAAAAGGAGGATATATTCATGTTGGTTGCAAGATTTTATCTTGAGAGTGGTTGGAGGGATATTAAATCACGGGAACATGAATATTTTCATAAGAAAAAACAGATATGAATATATGATATTCATAAATCTAGTCTTGATTAAAATTGTTTTTTCCAGAATGAATAAATGATAATGATGATTTGAAAATCTCATCGTATCAATTGCTTGATCTTTTTATTGGATCAATTGGCAAATCATTTACTAAATGCAATTAATTTTATATTACTCAAGTAATCTAAAATATTACAATATGAGTGTTAAGTCAATCTTACTAGTGAAATAAGAAGTTCTTATTTTTCATTATATAAAGTGAAAGGACTTAAAAGTTAGTGGGATATTAATATGATCTTTTAATTAGGCTGGGCCTAAATTGAAAGAGATTTTCCTCATGAAACAATTTAAAAGAGTTTTAAATGAATTATCAAAAATGGTCTTATTAAATTCAGAATCTACGAGATAGATTAAGAAGTTTACTAAACATGAATATGATGAGTGTGCTAAGTTAATTCTGGAAGTAATTTCGAATTGCAATGAGATAAAAAGAATTTGTCTCAGATGTAAGCATGGCGTGATACTTTGCAATAGACTTGACCTTCATAGTCTTTTTAGCAAAATAGAAAGTGTTGAGATCAAATCATAATATTTATGATTTGACCAATCTCGTTTCCATGAATAGACACATAAGAACCAGTGTGTTTCCGATGGCTAAATTGTTTAGCCATACCGGTATAAAGGAGAAAGACTTAAGTTTTTTTTTTCTCGGGTAGTTAATTTTTGTGATTAAGCCTTGAAATTTTATGGTGAGATGATTCTCAAATGAATATTTTATGGTGGTATGACAACGTAAAAACAACCCAGGGGGATTTTGTATAGCTTCAAATAATATTTTCAGATGTTTGCTCACATATGTATTTGTGGTTGAATTATGAAATCAAATCCTTATTGATTTCAATTTATATTATGATTCTTCAATTGATAATACCGTATGTTGTATAAACATTAGAGTACTATGAGTTTACTTACTATGGATAGTTGCAACACAATGTGAGACATTGTGGATTGCAAGTTATTGGATAAAAGACATTCGACTTAGTGAGGTTTCAAAAGACAGTGTTGATAATTAATTCCGAGACGCTTGAATTATTAATACTACTATGGAACCAGAGTCACACAATTCCAGTTACTAATAAATCTAATCCAAGTTCATCATAAGTTGACTAGATCAAAAGGTGAGAGACAATGGTATAAGGAACCACATGCATAGTGTGAGTAACATCAGATTTCCATAGGTGTTATGTCATCATGTTAACTAGAGTATTATTGACTCTAGTGTAAGTAGGAGACTGTTAGAGATATGACCTAAACACAATAATATTCAGTTATTTTTTTATCTCCAAGTACAGAATTAATTTTATGTCATCATGCTACAACCGTTATAGCACTTGAAAAGTGAGTTCTCAAAGGAAAATCTTTGTGTGGGTGTGAGGACGTAAATAAATAAGAGTTCCTAATCTTGTCTCTAAGATTATCTTATGGTATGTAAGATGATCACATTTTCCTGATAACGGATTTAGTTAAAGACTAGCAAAGCATAAGAGTTTATTGTTAGAGTAACATTAGTACTGAACCGACCCAAGTATATGATCTTGGTAAAAGAGACTAAACAATTGTAATGTATTTAACAAAATGCATATGAAGTTGTCCTGGATTATAATTCCTATACTATGAGAATATCTAGTGGCCACACAATCAAAATTTATACTTTGGATATCTTCAACAATCCACCATGACAGGGGATCATAACGTTGACATTTGGGTATAACCTAGAGCGTGTAAAGAAACAGAGATCGTTCAAGACTATTACTTAAAACTTGTAGATGGTAGAGAGATGGATGCTTTGGGGCATCTCAGTATCATCGATGTCAACTAAGCATCTGGCCAGACATAGTGTGATTTATCACAAGGACATCTGGGATATGGATGAAAATAGGACGATACAGGTACGACTTTTATGTGTTATGATTAAAGAGTTTGATTAGATCAGATTACATAGTCTCACCTCGTGGTATTGTTGGTATCATGAAGTTAATTTAATAAGTGCAATGAGTAACTTATAAGGTTCCCTCGATCTCCATCAACACACAAGAGCCGTCATGGGCATTCATGGTCCCGATGTTGGTTATTATTCGGTAAGTTCCCAAACATGTTTGTGTGTTATCTAGCCTTTACGGGTCACACTCTTAAGTTGTGCCAACCTTTTATTGAGAGAATTAAGTTGTTACTATTGGTTTTATGAATGTTAGATATAAATATGATGTCACAGAAACATGTCCGATCTCATTCAGAGAGGTTTCAGGGAGATTACTATTAAAGAGAAATAATGTCGGTGTTAGGCAGAATTTTATATGAGAGAAAACGGAGGAGATCAGATGTCCCGGGACGTTAGAAATATATTTCTACCATTAGTAGATAAGGTGTATGATTTTATTTATTGGTTTCATAAGGTTACGGAAGAGTTTCGATCAATTGCATACCTGATTTTTATAGAGCAATAGAGTTTGAGTTACAAAGAGAGCGACAACAAAAGTTGCAAACAACTCAGCTGTCGTGTCACACCCGGACTTCTAGAGGATACACACAGCCCGCTAAACAGTAGATAATTGGCTTACGGGGCCTACCTGCACCCGCATCTCAATATGAGTAGGCCAACACGTAAACATGTGACAACCATCCTCTACTATTCATCGTCTGTGAAACCATCCAATAGGAATCCGAATACTTCCATTGACGTACTTCATAACATACACACATGGTACGTCAACGACATTTGAACAAGTGATATCACAACAAATCTCTAAGACACAAAGAAATAGGAATAAGTGGCAAAAGCTCTCACTAGAGTAGAGATAGCAAATACAGCCATGCAGAGGACACATGTCCCAACAAGTCATCATTACATCACAGCGGAAGCATCCAAAGTGTCTGAGTACAGACAAGATCCAAATAGGCCTAGATGGACGGAAACGAAAAGAACGGAGCCCATCCACGAAGTATCGGATCCTGCCCGGGTCCGCTATCTACTCGTCAGCAGCCTCGTCATACTCTACGTAGTAGCCACCAAGGGGATCCTCGGAAACGTAGTCTGCAGAACCAGCAGCCCCAAAGGGGTCAGTACGGATGAGTACTGGCAAGCAAGACGCACAAGATACCAAAGTGTACCCGACAACACCAAGTACAGATGCTTTGGGTTCAACGGAAGATAGGTGATACAAAGGTGCGGCATCGGGATGCACTAACCAACTACAGAGACACGCTACAACAACCGGCTAAAAGAAAGAGATAAGATAGCGCATCGGAGCCAACTACCACTAACCTTAAACAAACCCATCCTGGATCTCGCCCCTTATCCAAAGAAGCAATCCGAGGATATCCCACACAATTGGATTAATGAAGGTTCAGGTTATGGTGTCAATATGCCTATTACTAGTCAAATTATTATTAATTAGGTGTAAGTTGTCTAATCCTTATTAGCCAGCCCTATCACCAAGTCATCCATAACCGCGGACAACACGGCTTCTCGAGAAGATTTAACCCTGCAGGGATGCACCAATTTGGCCGTACGCGTAAGAATAACCCGCCAGGCGGGGATCAAATCCACCAAGCAGGCCACTCAACACAACCCAACTCTCCTTAGCATCAAGCCCAAAGAACCACGTGATGTGCGTGCGCGGCTAATCGAGCCCCCACGAAGAAAAGGGGGACCCTCATAGCACTCTAAGACCACACCGCCCTAAATGCCGACTACAAAAGTTCCACCCTGGCGCCAAGGGTTCGTACCTGCATATGCGTGCATCAAATGGAAAGCCCGAACCAAGTGTGGCGATTTGGACGAGATGCGAATCGAATCAGAATTGCGGGGGGTGCCCATACACGCTTCCCACATGCGGTTAGCGCGCTCATCATGGATCTAGAGGACAAGAACTTTTCCTGAGTTTGACACTAGGAGGCCTCAAAACCATACCCGGCCTCCTGCCGGTGCCTTATCATCAAATTATTATTACCTCAAACATTAACAGGTTGTTGTGTAAATATCGAGCCCCCAGAACATAACAAATATGGTAAAAGAAATAACGGACATCAGACTCGAGCATAAACAACACTAAGCATGCTAGTAAGACACAAGCCAACAAGCAACAGGGTTATAGGTGTGGAGGAGAGGCTATTTCAGGGTTACAGGATAACATGTGATAGGATCGGAACACAAGCAACGAATCATAAAGCTAGCAGATTAGACAACGGAAAGTATCGGTATCAAGTGTGATACGGAAACAATGGTTCAGGTGAGTGAATACTTGCCTGCAAACTCAGTAGCCTGGTACTGGGCTAATTCCTCTGAAGTAGTATCGTAAACCTCGTCTGTCTCAACGTCGTCGTCTATTCGAGAAGAAGCAAACAACAACGAAGAGAGGCGGACAATCAATAACATGGCATAATGCACAAACATGGGATGATGCATGACGTGTTAATTGGAGCATCAAAGGTAAGCTAGAGACATTATAGCCAATATTAAATGGACCCATATGCAATTGAATTGCATTTGGTAAAAGTCCATAGCATAAATTGAGGGTTTAATGGAATACAACTAAACATTTTGTTGAAGTGGATTAAATGCATGAGAGATGTTAGAAATAGCAAGGATATGATCTTAGCTTCTCTTAGGTATTTTACTTGCCAAATTTGGAGTTGTAAATATTAAATTATGGCTTTTGGCATTTTAATTGAACAAAAGTCAGTACTGAAATTACTGGAATTTTTAGTTTCTCGAAACATTAATTTTATGGCATATTTGGATAGAGCATTTAATTTTGATTGGAAAACATGTATTACTTTTTGAATTTGGAATTAACATGAATAAGTTATGAATTAAACAAGTTTAAATGATTTAATTGCAAGTACTTAAAATGTTTGAATTTTATTTGCCCAAAACATTAAATAAAATTCATATTTGAAATGATTATATTTTTCTGGTTTGTGAACATGTTTTACTATTTGAATTTGGAATTGAAAGGACAAAGTTATGAATTAACTAAATTTGAATGAATTATACAAGTTTGAAATTTTAAATCAATTTGAATTATTCAAAATAGGAAACAAATGTTATATTCGGAAAGATCATTAAATTCTGCATGGAAATCATATTTTACATGTCAAATTTGGATTTAAATTGATTGAGCTATTTGCATTTGAAAAAAAGGGGTGGTTCTGCAATTTCTGAAAGTTTGAAATTATTGCAGGGACCTGATTGCGCAAACAGAAACTTCAGAAAGGTCCAGCGGGTTTCTGTCACGCAGTGCAGACCTGCCCTGGGTCACTGACCATTGGGCCAGCACCCAGCTGGCGCCTGCGTGGCGCGTGTGTGTGCGCTTGCGTGGCATCCACTGTCAATGACAGGTGGGGCCCGCGTGCGCGCGTGGCAAGTGGAAAAAAGGGGGGTTTAATCCGCGGTGCGGGGGATCGAACCCGGGACGGCCGGCTGCGGGACGAGGTTGCTAGCCACCAGGCTAGGCCGCGCTTGGTGTTAGATCTGGTGGTGTTTGGCTTTTGGGGTGTATCCGGACGAAAAAATAAACTGGAACGGAAACTGAACTTTTGCACTGCACTGGACGGAACGGAACAGGCCGGTGGCAGCCGCTGCTGCGGTGCGTACGGCGCGCGCGCGGCCTGTGCGCGTAGGGGAAAGAGAGAAGGAGGCGGAGGTGGCTTACAGCGGGGTCGGCCGGGAGCAGGCGAGCGACGCGGCGGCGGAACGGGGATGCGGTACTGACGGCTGAACTCGAACGAACAGATGCAGGGCTCGGCGACGACGGAAAACGCGACGGCGCGGTCGCCTGGAGCCTCCTCGGTCCACGCCGCCTTCAGCAAAGGTGGAGGTGGTAGCGCCGTGATTCCATTCCCGCGATGAACCGGCCCAGAGGACGACCGCAGCACCGGCGCCGTGGCCTGCAACTTCCGGCCAGAAAGGGGTCTGTTTGGGTTCAGAAAAAATTTCAGAGAGGGGAGGGGATCTGAGGGGAGATTGAGCAGGGAGGCGGCGGCGGCTGGAGGGGAAAAGGAGAGGCTAGGGTTAGGGTTCGGGCGCGGCTCGGGGAGTAGATAAGGAGGGGGAGCAGGTAGGGGGCGACGTGGAGGGCTCCTCTCCACAGGAGCTGACCTGCTCCCTGTCCGTACGAGGAAGAAGAAGCTAGGGGGGCTTTGGGCCTGGGGTCGTAGGTGGCTGGGCCGGCTGTTGGGCTGGCCTGGCTGCCTTCCCCAGCCCCTTTAAGTTTTATTTCTTTTTTTCTTTCTTCTCTTTTTTTTTGTAGAAAAGAAAAGAGGAGGAAAAGAAGGGGTTTTCGGGACCTTAAGAATTATGGTGATAATTTTTATAAGTTCCTTAGTGAAAATGCCCAGTTGCACCAATTTGGTTTTTCAAAATTTTAAATATTTGTTGTTGTTTGAATTTTAATTGAATTTGCTTGAATTTTGCAATAATTGAATTATTTGAAAATTACCCAAGTCTCTCATTTGGAAAATCAAATTTATGGAAGCAAATAAATTATTTGATTTGAATATTTTATTTGAAAAAGTTGTAACAGACCAAGTGTGAAACATATTGATTTGAATTTATTTGAAATTTGAAATTCCACACATGAATGCATTATGATGACATGATGCAAGACTTAAATTTAACCAGAAACAAAGCAATTGGGATTGTTTTCATACTTGGGATGTTACAAAACGCCCCCACTTGAAGGAATCGCGCCCCGAGATTCCTACTGAGAAGAGAAAAGGTCCGGATACTTCTTGCAAAGATCCTCTTCGGTATCCCACGTTGCCTCTTTATCGGAATGATGAGACCACTGCACTTTTAAGAACTTGGTGCTCTTGTTGCGAGTTTTGCGCTCGGTCTCATCGAGAATGCAAATAGGGTGCTCTTCATAAGAGAGGTCTTCTTGCAGTTCAATGGAATCATGATCAACTGCACGACCTGGGTCTTTGAAGCACTTCTTGAGCTGTGACACGTGAAAGACATCGTGCACCTTGGATAGCTTTTCTGGAAGTTCAAGACGATAGGCATTTTCTGCACGCCTTGAGAGAATGTTGAAGGGACCAATATATCTTGGTGCAAGCTTCCCTTTGACACCAAACCGATGAGTGCCTCTGAGGGGAGTAACACGGAGATATGCTTTGTCTCCAGCTGCATAGACCATGTCCCTATGTTTGATGTCATAGTAGTTTTTCTGACGAGACTGAGCAATCTTCAGATTGTCACGAATGATGCGAACTTTCTCTTCGGCCTCCTTAACAATGTCAGGGCCTAAGAGTGAACGTTCACCAGCTCCAGACCAATCGATTGGACTCCTGCATCTGCGGCCATAGAGAGCCTCGAATGGTGCCATGCCTAGACTTGCCTGGAAGCTGTTGTTGTAGGAGAATTCAGCATATGGAAGACATTCCTCCCATTTCATGCCAAAAGAGACACCACATGCTCTGAGCATATCCTCGAGAATCTGATTGATTCTTTCAACTTGCCCTTGAGACTGAGGATGATAGGCTGTGCTGAACAGAAGCTTGGTGCCCAAGGCTTCTTGAAAGCTTTTCCAGAAATGAGAAGTGAAGATGCTTCCACGGTCTGAGCTTATTTCTAGCGGAACACCATGATGAGGAACAATCTTTGTTGTATAGAGCTCTGCTAACTGACTAGCTGAGATTGTCTCTTTGACAGGAAAGAAGTGAGCGACTTTAGTGAGTCGATCAATGACAACGAAGATTGCATCGTTGCCCCTCTTGGACTTTGGAAAACCAGTGACGAAGTCCATTTCAATCATGTCCCACTTCCATTCAGGGATTTTCAGAGGTTGGAGAAGACCGACTGTTTTCTGATGAACTGCCTTGACACGCTGACAGACGTCGCATTCAGAAACGTACGGAGCAATTTCATGTTTCATGCTAGGCCACCAATACAGTGTCTTGAGATCCTGGTAAATCTTTGTACTTCCAGGGTGTATGGAGAGAGGAATTTCATGAGCCTCCTTGAGAATGACATCTTTGAGACTTTGAATTTGAGGAACTGCAATGCGTCCTTCGAAGAACACAGTTCCCTTGTCATCAATTGAGAAGGATTCAAATTTCTCATTGCCTGCTTTGATGTGCTCTACAATCTTCTTGATTTCAGCATCACGAAGTTGTTCAGAACGAATCTTGTCCTCGAGAGTTGGAGTGGCTGTCAAGTTTGCAAGATAGCCTTGAGGAACAAGACCAAGGTTCAGCTTCTGGAATTCTTCATGAAGAGGAGGTTGGCTTTCCATGATCATGAGATTATTGCAATACGACTTGCGACTGAGAGCATCGGCCATAACATTAGCCTTGCCTGGAGTGTAAGAAATGGTAAGATCAAAGTCTTTGATCTTTTAAATCCATCTCCTTTGTCTGAGGTTTAGATCTGGTTGAGTGAAGATGTACTTCAGACTCTTATGATCGGAAAAGATTTCAGTGCGATTACCCAACAAGTATTGTCTCCATTTCTTGAGGGCAAACACAACTGCTGCGAGTTCAAGGTCATGAGTGGGATAATTGAGCTCATGTGTGTTCAACTAACGTGAAGCATAAGCCACAACTTGACGTTCTAGCATGAGAACTGCACCTAGACCTTGGAGAGAAGCATCACAGAATATTTGGAAAGGTTTGGAAGGATCTGGGCCAACCAGAACTGGTGTAGAAGTGAGTTTAGTCTTCAGGAGATTGAAGCTTTCATCACATTGTGGAGACCAGACGAACTTCTTGTCCTTCTTTGTGAGGTCAGTGAGAGGTTTGGCAATCTTGGAGAAGTTTGGGACGAAGCGACGGCAATAGCTAGCCAAGCCAAGAAAACTTCTTACTTGCTTCACCGTCTTTGGAGGTTTCCAATCAACAATTGCTTTAACCTTTTCTGGATCAATGGCTATGCCCTTGGCAGAGATGACATGACCAAGATAAACGACTTCGGAAATCCAAAACTCACATTTGGAGAACTTGGCATAGAGACGATGCTCGCGAAGCTTCATGAGAGTGAGACGAAGATGTTCTTCATGCTCTTCCTCGGATTTTGAGTAGACAAGAATGTCATCAAGATATACCACAACGAACTTGTCTAGGTATTCATGGAAGACAGAATTCATGAGTCGAGAGAAGGTCGCCGGTGCATTGGTGAGGCCAAAGGACATGACGGTGAATTCATATAGACCGTAGCGAGTGGTGAAGGTTGTCTTTGGAATATCCTCTTTTCTGATATTTATTTGATGGTAACCCATTCTCAAGTCCAACTTGGAGAATATAGAGGCTCCAGCAAGTAGATCAAAAAGATCATCGATGCGAGGAATTGGATACTTATTTTTGATGGTCTTCTCGTTAAGAGGACGATAGTCAACAACGAGTCTCTTTGTTTGATCCTTCTTCGCAACGAACAGAGTTGGGCATCCCCAAACCGAGGAACTAGGTTGAATGTAACCTTTTTCCATGTACATATCAATTTTTTCCTTCAACAACTTCAGCTCGGGAGTTCCTATCTTGTAGGGATGCTTAGAGATTGGAGCAGTACCTGGTTCAAGTTCGATCACGAACTCAACAGCTCTGTCCGGAGGCATTCCTGGCAACTCTTCTGGAAAGACGTCAGGGAAGTCGCAAACCACCGGAACATTTTCAAGTGAAGGTAGAGGATTTGCATTGAGGGTGCATAGCTGAATGGAACTTGATTCATGTGGAGAATAGATTATCTGGCCAGAAGGGTGGAACAGAGTTATTGACTTTTGAGCATAGTCAATTCTTGCTTTATTGGCCTTCAGCCAATCCATACCAAGAATGACATCAATGCCAGAATTGCTAAGCAGTATGAGAGAAGCAAGGAATATGTGGCCTCCAATTAGAATTTGATTTTTGTGACTGATCTTGGAAGTTTGCATAGTTGCTCCAGGGGAGCTGACCACTAGCGGGGAACCCAAACCAACAAAAGGGAGTTTAATTGTTGTAGCAAAGATCTTTGACACGAAAGAATGTGATGCTCCGGTATCAAACAACACTTTAGTTGGAATAGAGTTTACGGTAAGTGTACCGAGAACGACGTCAGGAGCTTCCTCAGCTTTGTCGATCTTGACATGGTTCACCCTTGCGGTCCTCCCGACAGGCCTGTTGTTGGAGTTGAAGGCCTTAGGCGGGGGAGCGCGCACCATTGTCTGGTTCGTGTTAGGACGAGGTGGTGGTGGAGGTAGCTGCCTCTGCGTGCACTTGTCGGCGTAGTGTCCCGTCTGCTTGCACTTGTAGCATGTGACGACACAAGGAGGCCCTGGTCTTGGCTGCCCCATCGAAGCCCTTTGATCATGCACCTGAGCAGGGTTGGGTGGGCGGGGAGCGAAGCCTGGAGAAGTTTGGGCGTATGGAGCCCGAGTGACAACACCATTTGGTACCCAGATGCGGCGCTTCTGCGGAGGGGTGGTCATGTTGGAGGAGGAACCACCCTCACGCGAGTGCTTGCGAGACTCCTCGAACGCCTTGCGCCCATTTTCTTCATTGAGCGCGGTGTTAACGAGATCCTTGAAGCTGTCGGCCTTGACATTGGTGAGGGCATACTTGAGTTCCGGGTTAAAGCCTCTGCGGAACCTTGCCATCTTCTTAGCTTCAGTGGACACCTCATCTCCAGCATATCGAGCGAGGCGATTGAACTCACTCTGATACCCGATGACGTCCAACTTGCCCTGCTTGAGAGAGCAAAACTCTTCACGCATTCTTTCCATGAGACCATCTGGAATGTGGTGTTTCAGGAAAGCTTCCTTGAAACGATCCCACGTGACTGGCATGCCAGTTCTCATGGCCTGGAAGTTTTCCCACCAAGAAGCTGCCTGACCCTTCAGCAGATAGGAAGCATACTTGACCTTGTCTTCTTCAGCTACGTGTGCAATATCCAGAGCCTTGGCTATCTCACGGATCCAGTCATCAGCGTCTAGGGGCTCGCGTGTGGCCACGAAAGCTCTCGGACCCAGACTAAGAAACTCCTTGATGCTCACTCGTGGAGCTGTCTGGTTGATTTGCTGATTAGTTTGAAACTGAGCCATCTGCGTCATGACCCGGGTCATCTGAGTCAACAACTCCGTGATCGGCGGTGGTTCAGGCGTGGTGTTCCTTGTTGGCGGCATCCTGAATGGAAATGCATTTTAGCACAACAATAGAAAATGATAGACTTGGCAACCGAAAGAGAGATTACTCTGACGCATGAATAGATAACCAAAAGGTACACCATCACATGTTCAAGTACATCAGAATATCCAACACACCATAAATGGTTCGAATACCAAAGGATAACTAAACATAGCTAAGAATGGATACATCGGTACTCCCATGCTCATCACGCAGGACGGCGGCGAGGAGTACGGCGAGAGGTACGGTGAGGAGTACGCCCACGAAAGTAGGTGGAACGATGATCCACGTAGATCTGACATGGTCTGAGACCGACTCTAGGCGTGGTGAAGTACATAGCGTCGACTCCCTGTGCTCCAAAGCGGGGAATCCCAGTGTAACCAGCACCAAGGTTAAGGAGTGGACCTCTGATCGTCTCGTAACCTCCAGCATCTGGCAGACGACTCCCAACTGGCTGATCGAAACGTGCAAAGCGCTTGTCTCCAACAAAGTCTGTGGTGTAAGTCGCCAGACGAGTCAAAGCAAGGTAAAGCTGCTCTCTGAATGAAGCCAACTCCTGAGATAGTGTGCGGGCAACTGCGTCACTGTGTCTCACAAACTGAGCGGTGGTGTGCAGCCTGGAGCTATCATGCCCGTAAACATCCAAGTTGTCGTAGAGAGTGAAGTGAGCTCCCTCCGCAGTGATGTAACCACGGGGAATGTGGCGATAAATAGAATCGTCAAATCCCCAGTAGTCAGCACGAAGGACGGTGAGGCTCACATAAGCGCCTGCTGCACGGCCATATCCACTGTGGAACCCACTGCCTCGTAGCGGTGGACTACGCTCATGCCATCATCTGACAGAATGTAGACGATAGCCTGGTAGTAGGTCTGCTCAAACTCTCGCTGCTGCTCGTAGACCTGGTACTCTGGTGCCCAACGGAAACCCAGAAAAGTGACCATGTCTCTCATCATCTCCGGATAACCGGTAGTGCTCTCACAACGAGTCATACGAACCACCTGCGGGTAGAACCTGAGATCCATCTGCAGATGATCGGGGAAGCTTTGATTAGACGCCGGTAGAAGAACTGAAGTGGCAAGCAACAACAAGGTTTCAACGGACGAAAAGGATGTTGAGAAGAACAGGATATCGAAGCAACATTTGGTTAACACGAGACCAAACACTCCTGAGGTACTACGGAAAACCCATCCGGGCTTCTATGGGATCAATATCTACTGCTTAAGGAATAGAGGATCTGCTTCCGGGGCTTATGTGCCTCCGTTCTCAATCGTGAGTAGGCAACATGAAAATCATGTCACAACCACCTCCATTCCTATGGTCTAGTAGATATAACCATCCTAGAGAAACCAGGATACGTGAAATCCTAACCTGAAAGTTTAGATGAGAAGAGAAAACAATCGTTGCACTTCCTTACCAGAAAAGGGAGGGTGGGTGGGGAAAGAAATAAAAGAACAGAATTCCTACTCTCACGTTTCATTTTTTCTATATAGCTACAAAATAGTGTCTAGACTTCTAGAGGATACACACAGCCCGCTAAACAGTAGATAATTGGCTTACGGGGCCTACCTGCACCCGCATCTCAATATGAGTAGGCCAACACGTAAACGTGTGACAACTATCTCTACTATTCATCGTCTGTGAAACCATCCAATAGGAATCCGAATACTTCCATTGACGTACTTCATAACATACACACATGGTACGTCAACGGAATTTGAACAAGTGATATCACCACAAATCTCTAAGACACAAAGAAATAGGAATAAGTGGCAAAAGCTCTCACTAGAGCAGAGATAGCAAATACAGTCATGCAGAGGACACATGTCCCAACAAGTCATCATTACATCACAGCGAAAGCATCCAAAGTGTCTGAGTACAGACAAGATCCAAATAGGCCTAGATGGCCGGAAACGAAAAGAACGGAGCCCATCCACGAAGTCTCGGATCCTGCCCGGGTCCGCTATCTACTCGTCAGCAGCCTCGTCATACTCCACGTAGTAGCCACCAAGGGGATCCTCGGAAACGTAGTCTGCAGAACCAGCAGCCCCAAAGGGGTCAGTACGGACGAGTACTGGCAAGCAAGACGCACAAGATACCAAAGTGTACCCGACAACACCAAGTACAGATGCTTTGGGTTCAACGGAAGATAGGTGATACAAAGGTGCGGCAGCGGGATGAACTAACCAACTACAGAGACACGCTACAACAACCGGCTAAAAGAAAGGGATAAGATAGCGCATCGGAGCCAACTACCACTAACCTCAAACAAACCCATCCTGGATCTCGCCCCTTATCCAAAGAAGCAATCCGAGGATATCCCACACAGTTGGATTAATGAAGGTTCAGGTTATGGTGTCAATATTCCTGTTACTAGTCAAATTATTATTAATTAGGTGTAAGTTGTCTAATCCTTGTTAGCCAGCCCTATCACCAAGTCATCCATAACCGCGGACAACACGGCTTCTCGAGAAGATTTAACCCTGCAGGGATGCACCAATTTGGCCGTACACGTAAAAATAACCCGCCAGGCGGGGATCAAACCCACCAAGCAGGCCACTCAACACAACCCAACTCTCCTTCGCATCAAGCCCAAAGAACCACATGATGTGCGTGCGCGGCTAATCGAGCCCCCACGAAGAAAAGGGGGACCCTCATCGCACTCTAAGACCACGCCGCCCTAAATGCCGACTACAAAAGTTCCACCCTGGCGCCAAGGGTTCGTACCTGCATATGCGTGCATCAAATGGAAAGCTCGAACTAAGTGTGTCGATTTGGACGAGATGCGAATCGAATCAGAATTGCAGGGGGCGCCCATACACGCTTCCCACATGCGGTTAGCGTGCTCATCATGGATCTAGAGGACAAGAACTTTTCCTGAGTTCGACACTAGCAGGCCTCAAAACCATACCCGGCCTCCTGCCGGTGCCTTATCATCAAATTATTATTACCTCAAACATTAACAGGTTGTTGTGTAAATATCGAGCCCCCAGAACATAACAAATATGGTAAAAGAAATAACGGACATCAGACTCGAGCATAAACAACACTAAGTATGCTAGTAAGACACATGCCAACAAGCAACAGGGTTATAGGTGTGGAGGAGAGGCTATTTCAGGGTTACAGGATAACATGTGATAGGATCGGAACACAAGCAACGAATCATAAGGCTAGCAGATTAGACAACGGAAAGTATCGGTATCAAGTGTGATACAGAAACAATGGTTCAGGTGAGTGAATACTTGCCTGCAAACTCAGTAGCCTGGTACTGGGCTAACTCCTCTGAAGTAGTATCGTAAACCTCGTCTGTCTCAACGTCGTCGTCTATTCGAGAAGAAGCAAACAACAACGAAGAGAAGAGGACAATCAATAACATGGCATAATGCACAAACATGGGATGATGCATGACGTGTTAATTGGTGCATCAAAGGTAAGCTAGAGACATTATAGCCAATATTAAATGGACCCATATGCAATTGAATTGCATTTGGTAAAAGTCCATAGCATAAATTGAGGGTTTAATGGAATACAACTAAACATTTTGTTGAAGTGGATTAAATGCATGAGAGATGTTATAAATAGCAAGGATATGATCTTAGCTTCTCTTAGGTATTTTACTTGCCAAATTTGGAGTTGTAAATATTAAATTATGGCTTTTGGCATTTTAATTGAACAAAAGTCAGTACTGAAATTAGTGGAATATTTAGTTTCTCGAAACATTAATTTTATGGCATATTTGGATAGAGCATTTAATTCTGATTGGAAAACATGTATTACCTTTTGAATTTGGAATTAACATGAATAAGTTATGAATTAAACAAGTTTAAATGATTTAATTGCAAGTACTTAAAATGTTTGAATTTTATTTGCCCAAAACATTAAATAAAATTCATATTTGAAATGATTATATTTTTCTGGTTTGTGAACATGTTTTACAATTTGAATTTGGAATTGAAAGGACAAAGTTATGAATTAACTAAATTTGAATGAATTATACAAGTTTGAAATTTTAAATCAATTTGAATTATTCAAAACAGGAAACAAATGTTATATTCGGAAAGATCATTAAATTCTGCATGGAAATCATATTTTACATGTCAAATTTGGATTTAAATTGATTGAGCTATTTGCATTTGAAAAACAGGGGTGGTTCTGCAATTTCTGAAAGTTTGAAATTATTCCAGGGACCTGATTGCGCAAACAGAAACTTCAGAAAGGTCCAGCGGGTTTCTGTCACGCAGTGCAGACCTGCCCTGGGTCACTGACCATTGGGCCAGCACCCAGCTGGCGCCTGCGTGGCGTGTGTGTGTGTGCTTGCGTGGCATCCACTGTCAATGACAGGTGGGGCCCGCGTGCGCGCGTGGCAAGTGGAAAAAAGGGGGGTTTAATCCGCGGTGCGGGGGATCGAACCCGGGACGGCCGGCTGCGGGACGAGGTTGCTAGCCACTGGGCTAGGCCGCGCTTGGTGTTAGATCTGGTGGTGTTTGGCTTTTGGGGTGTATCCGGACGAAAAGATAAACTGGAACGGAAACTGAACTTTTGCACTGCACTGGACGGAACGGAACAGGCCGGTGGCGGCCGCTGCTGCAGTGCGTACGGCGCGCGCGCGGCCTGTGCGCGTAGGGAAAAGAGAGAAGGAGGCGGAGGTTGCTTACAGCGGGGTCGGCCGGGAGCAGGAGAGCGACGCGGCGGCGGAACGGGGATGCGGTACTGACGGCTGAACTCGAACGAACAGATGCAGGGCTCGGCGACGACGGAAAACGCATTGATTTGAATTTATTTGAAATTTGAAATTCCACACATGAATGCATTATGATGACATGATGCAAGACTTAAATTTAACCAGAAACAAAGCAATTGGGATTGTTTTCATACTTGGGATGTTACACCTAGCATTTATGTTTTGCTCCACAATTAAGGGCAAGCGAGATACCACTCTACCATGCTTTATTATGATCATTACAATCTTGTTGATGTTTATAAATTTCATGTTATGAGCTCTTAGTTCATTGATACTTTTCATTAGGTAACATGAATGCTAAGTTTTACTATCCATACATCATGCCATTGTTAAGGACCTGATCATAGCATTTACAATCAAAAATTACTTTATTGTCATTTACCTACTCGAGGACGAGCAGGAATTAAGCTTGGGGATGTTGATACGTCCATAACGTATCTATAATTTTTGATTGTTTCATGCTAATATTATGCTTTTGACACTTGTTTTTATATAAAATTTATGATTTATTTGGACTACCCTATTAATAGTTGCAAGAGTGCACAATGTTCTTGTTTTACCCCTCTATGTGTAGGAATTAACAAGAAAATACAAAAGGAGATTTGTTGGAAAAAGACTCTGACTTTCCTAAAATCTGTCCACCAACGGTTTTCAGAGATCATCAATTTTACCCCCAAAGACAACGTCAAATGAAGATCAAATTGCCTACAAAGTTGTTGTCTATTTCCATACCTTTTATTTAAGCCCAATAACAGCCCAATCCGAGTTCGTATGCGACATGTGGACCAATTTTACTGGAGGATATATATATCTGATTACGGGATTACGGAAATCGGTGACGGGATTGAGTCCAACTCTTACCATATTTGATGGATTCGTCCAAGACTCGACTTTGGGGCTGAGAGGGGTCCCTAGGAAGTTTCTAGAGGTGCCCAAGAGCCTTTGGATCAAGGGGACATCCATTGGAGGGTCGGTGAGCATTGTCCCATCACATATAAGGAGAGGAAAACCCTAATTCTGGGGCAGCCACCAAAAGCCACGAATTTTGCCTCCCCCATGGTCTCATCTCAATGGGGGAGGGCTCATTTACAGCACCAAGAAGCCATGGAGTAAGAGGGCTGAGGGGTAGCGCTCCCCCATGATGGCCTTCCGGCCGCCGGCGCCACCCTGCACCTTCTCCATCCTCTCCGCCATGCTGCCCCTTCTCCATCCTCTCCGCCATGATGCCGCCTTCACCAATACCTCCTTCATCATCTCCTCCTTCTATTCAGTGGTTCATCCTCCCACAAACCTCTTTACCGTCCTATGTAAACATGGTGTTTGGTGCTATAATATTTATCCTATGATCTATGTCATGTTTGTGTAGTTTATTTGTCTTTTGATTGCTTGGTTGAATGTCTTTGTTCATTAGAGTTGTATGTTGATATGGTACTGTTCTTTGGTATCCATTATATTTGTGCGCGCTTGGATCAACACCGTAGGGTTAGTAGTATGTGCAAAGGAAGGGGCGTAGTTCTGCCGGAGTGACATAAATCTAAGGACTCAAACCGGTTAGTTGCACGTATGGGAGTAAGAGGACCATTAACTTAAGGCTATGGTTGGGTATTTTTACCTTAATGTATCTTCTAGTAGTTACGGATGTTTTCTAGAGTTCCAATCATAAGTACTTGCAATCATTGGATAGTGAGAGCTTGTTAACTTTGCCTCTCCCACATAGAAAACTGCATCGAAGACAATGAACCCGATATCTTCACTAATTAATCTTGGACAAAGCCACCACAATTACGACCACTTTTCCACACTCATGGTACTGTTAGTCTATGGTTACTTAGTATATTTTATTGCTGCAGCACTAACATTTACTTTCTTGTATTTATTATCTTTCAAAGCTATCTCTCATACCCGTATTATTGCTCTAGTTTTATTTCCTAGATAATGCAAACGTTTAGTGTGTGTAGAGTTGTATCAGTGGTTGATTGAACTTGAGAGAATATTTATCCTACCTTTAGCTCCTCGTTGGGTTCGACACTCTTACTTATCGAACAGGCTACACACGATCCCCTATACTTGTGGGATATCAAACTGCGCTGTAAGTTGTTGCTTTTCACTAAGTTGCTCTATCCGGTCTTTCCTACCTGGTTTCTTCTACCCAGTCTCACTTCTTAACTCCTATTCAGCATCTCCTCTCTCAGGGACATTCCCGGACTTCAACTTGGGCGCTGACAGGGCAGTGGAAAGGGTCCGGGAACTGCGGAAGGAACTTGGCCATGATGTTGCTGCGCCGGTCACGATTGATGACCAAGTTGAGAGCATCAAGACCCTGGTTCAATATCTCAAAGGCATGGGCACCACCATCATGTCCACCGGCATGCGGCTACATAGGGTATTATGGCCGGACGTCGAGCCCCCGAACACGTTTGATAAACTGGCCTCCAATTTGGACTATGTCAAAGTCGAACTGAAGAAGTGGCGCGCCTCAGCGGCCTGAGCCGGCGCAGATGAAGCTCCGGACTTTGTGCTTTCTTGGTACGAGAACTTGGATCTCAACAAGCTCAAGTCTCTCCGGAACGGATCCAAGTGGACCGAGAAGGAGGACTTCATCCAGCGCCGCCAGGAGGCTGCATATCGGCTGGCCTCATACGCCGATACTAAGGAATACATTTATGGCCCTACCGAGCCCGACACAGACGTCGAGGGTGACGAGGATGAGGACGATGACGAAGATGGTGATGAGGATGACGCAGACGACGAGGAGGCCGAGACTGAGGAGGCTGTTATTGAAGAAGCAGAGTTGGCGACGACCAGGAAGAGTCCGAGCCCAAAGACGGCTCCGAGGAGGTAGACGAGGAGATCCAAGCCGAGCAGCAGCCGGCTGCCTCTTCCAAAGTCATCACCACCGAGATGCTTATCTGGACACTCGCTCCCGAGCTGAGCGTATCGGAGGCCACTGCCGAGAATGCCGCTTCCGGGCCTCCTACACCAACTGCCGGTTCTGCGACCCCTGCATCAACTGCCGTCTCCGAGCCCGCCGCCGAGTCCTCCGACCTGGCAGGTGCTGAAGCGACTACCACTCCCTCAACGTCAGCTTAAATTCCTGTTCTGCTCAGTCTCAAACTTTTTAACAGAGCCCGGGTATGTCCGGTGCAGATGTATCCAACAATTATTATTTCGTGTTTGCTACTCAGTTTTACTTATGCTTTTAGCAAGACCAGCTGAATGCCGGATTGCGCTAATTCAGAGTCCCTGAGTCAGTTTTCTTATCCACCTGGCTCTTTCGTCTTTGCTCTTACTTGCCACTTGTGGCTTACTGGTAGTCGAGTCACAAGATTTCAAAAACCGAGCTTCTAATACTTAACAACTTTGAGATTTGAAATTAACTACCCAACACTTAGCCGAAAAAACAGAAGAAAAAGGCACTCAACTCGGTTGATAAACTCTTTCTTTCCTTAGTAGTTTTTCGTGTGTTTATTGACCTTAGGATTGTTCTCTTGCTTGCCATGAAGCCGGGTTACGGACAGTAGCAGAGTCGGAGAGTTGGCCCTTAGGTTTGAACACATTACTAGACTTACACATGAAATTCCGAGTTGATTAACTGAGTAGACAAAGTAAGAAGGTAAATGACACAGAGCAAGTTTTGGCACAGGCAGTCCCCGAGTTCAAACTCGGAGTGCCGACTTGGAACTCAACTCGGTAAGGAGATACATACAATGATTTCCAGGAATGAAAACGGCGGAGTAGAGCTACATTCTAGGGACGCTTGGATTCCTCTCCGTATTTATCCACCCTGTTCTTCTGTGGTGCCTGTGCATCGATGAGGTAGTACGCATCATTGTGCAGAGCCTTGCTCACGATGAATGGCCCTTCCCATGAAGGGGAAAGATTGCGCATCTCGGCTGTGCGTTGCACAAGCCTAAGCACCATGTCTCCTTCTCGGAAAACCCTTGGGTTTACTTTCTGGCTATGATAGCGTCTCAGATTCTGTTGATATACAGCTGATCGTGATAGAGTTAACTCCCTTGCTTCCTCGAGCAAATAAACATCATCTTCTCGTGCTTCTCTTGCCTCTGCCTCAGTATAGAGGGTCACTCTCGGTGAGTCATGCTCAAGGTCAGTGCGCAACACGGCCTCTGCTCCATATACCAGGAAGAATGGTGTGTATCCGGTTGATCGGCTAGGGGTAGCCCTTAGACTCCACAACACCACCGGCAACTCGTCTAGCCACCAGCCATGTGTTTTTAATAATGGCTCAATCAGACTTGGCTTTATTCCGGATAGGACCATGCCATTTTCTCTTTCAACTTGCCCATTTGAAGCCGGATGGGCGACTGATGCAATGTCTAGCCAGATCCGCTTCTCCTTACAGAATCGAGCAAAAGCTCCTTCAGCAAAGTTTGTCCCATTATCCGAGATGAACCCATGCGGGTAGCCATATCTCAAGATAATGTCCTTCAAGAAGCTTATAGTTGTGTTTCCATCACACTTCCGGATTGGCTTCACCTCAATCCACTTGGTAAATTTATCAACCATGACCAGGATGTGGGTCATGTTGCCCTGAGTTGTCTTGAAAGGACATAGCATGTCCAAGCACCAGACTGCAGATGGCCAGGTGATGGGAATTGTCTTCAACTCAGAAGCTGGCATATGTATCTTTCTTGCATATCGCTGGCACCCATTGCACTTTCTCACTAGGTCTTTTGCTTGTTGCATGGCCGTGAGCCAAAAGAATTTATGCCGGAAAGCCTTCTTGACTAGGGCCCGGGATGAAGCATGGTGCCCACATTCCCCTTGGTGTATTTCTGTGAGAATTTCTTCTCCCTCTTCCGGCTCAACATGGCGTTGGAGCACGCCAGTGACACTTCTCTTGTGTAGCTCTTTGTTAATGATGGTGTATCCCTTGGATCTTCTTTGTATCTGTCCGGCTGTGACCTCGTCACTCGACAAAGTACCATCCACCAGAAAGGATAATATGGGCAGAGCCCAACTCGGTGTTTCCCGAGTAGGAAACACTGGTTCATCCACCTCCATTGGATCAGCTGTCATGACTTGCTCCGAGTTAGAGACGAGTCCCCGAGTACTAAGAAATGATCCCTAAAATGAATGCGACAGTCCCCGGGTTTACTGAGGCAGTCCCCGGGTTCTCCTTTGCGATCCCCTCATCAATCTCCATGGGAACAACTTCTGAGTCCGGCAGGGCCGGGATGAATATGGACTCCGAGTTGGGTGAGGGCTTGATAGATGGTTTCCTTAAATGCTCCAGAGCAATCCCTGCCGGGATGAATTGCCGAGAAGAGCCCAACTTGGACAGAGCATCTGCAACATTATTTTCAGCACAGTGGATGTGGTGGAACTCGCACCCGTCAAAGAACCCGGACATATTCTGGACAAGGAACTGATAAGATGCCATGTTGGCATCCAACGCGTCCCAAGTCCTTGAGGCTTGCTAGACTACCAGGTCCGAGTTGCCATCGCATACAATCTGCCGGATACCGATTTCCTTGGATACTTTAAGGCCATGGACCAAGGACTCATACTCGGCAACATTATTGGATGCCGGAAAATGGATCTGCAGCACATACTTGAGTTGATCCCGCTTGGGTGAGGTGAGTACAACACTGACACCGAGTCCCTCTTTCACCTTAGACCATCGAAATGCATCCGCCAGAAATTTGTTTCTAGCAAAGGAGGCTCATACTGCATTTCGTCCCAATCAACAAAGAAATCCGCAGAACCTGGGATTTGATAGCTTCTCTTCTTGCGTACGATGGGGCATAGGCGACTAGCTCAATTGCCCACTTGGCTACCTGGCCTCTTGCATCCTTGTTGCCCATAATCTCCGAGATGGGGGAAGTGCTCACCACCGTAATCGGATGCTCTTGAAAATAGTGCTTGAGTTTCTTGGCGCCCAGGTAGACTCCATACGTCATCTTCTAATAGTGAGGGTAGTTTTGCTTGGAGCTGGATAGCACCTCACTGAGATAATATACCGGCCTCTGAACCGATTTTCCCTCTTCTTCTCGCTCCACAACTACCACCACACTCACAGCCCGGTTGGTAGATGCAATATAAAGCAACATCGGCTCTCTAGGCAGAGGAGACGCCAGAACCGGAGCGGTAGCCAGCATGGTCTTGAGCTCCCGGAATGCCACATCAGCTTGTGGTGTCCAAACGAACTTGTCGCTTTTCTTCATGAGTTGGTATAGAGGCAGGGCTTTCTCGCCCATTCTCCCAATGAACCGGCTGAGGGAAGCCAGGCATCCGGTAAACTTCTGCACGTCCTTCAGTGATCTTGGCAGAGACATGCTCTCAATAGCTTTTATCTTGGAAGGATTGGCTTCAATGCCCCGACAAGACACAAGGAAGCCGAGTAGCTTCCCGGCCGGGACACCAAACGTGCACTTGGTCGGATTCAGCTTCATCCGGTACCTCCACAGATTCGCGAATGTTTCTTTTATGTCACTCAGCAGTGTGTGGTTTTCTTTGGTTTCGATGACTATGTCATCCACATACACCTGCACATTTTTGCCGATCTGCTCATGCAGGCATTTCTGCATGCATCTCTGTTATGTGGCCCCAGCATTTCTCAATCCGAAACACATGACACGGTAGCAATAAGCCCCGTACGAGGTTATAAGAGTAGTCTTTATTTGATCAGTCGGATTCTGTGGAATCTGGTGAAAACCAGAGTAGGCATCAATAAAAGACAAAAGTTCACACTCGGCAGTGGAATTGATCACCTGATCTATCCGGGGCAGTGGGAACGGGTCCTTGGGGCAGGCCTTGTTCAAGTAGGTGTAGTCAACGCACATGCGCCACACCACAACGACCATGGGGTCATACTTCTTCTTTCCACCATGACCGGATTGGCCAGCCAATCCGGATACATCACCTCCATGATGAATCCACTTGCTAACAGCCTTGTGATCTCGTCACCAATGGCTTTTCTTCTTTCTGCCGCAAAAAGGCGCAGAGCTTGCTTCACCGGCTTGGCATCTGGCCGCACATGTAATGAATGCTCAACCAACTCCCTCGGGACACCCGGTAAATCCGTATTGGACCAGGCAAAGACATCCCGATTCTCACAGAGGAAGTGGATGAGCGCGCTTTCTCCTCCAACCCGGCACTGATGATGGCAACACGTTCGGGGAACTCCGGGTCAATCTGCACCTTCTTGGTCTCCTGAGAGGCCTGGAAAGTGTCACAATGTTGAGAGCTTGGCATCCCGGGCATGCCGAGTTGAGCCGCTTGGGCCATAGCCACCACCTCATGTATCTTCTTCTTCTCGGCCACAATGACCATGGACTCGGCTAGCCGAGATCTACCAGAGGCACACTCCAAAGAGCCCTTGTAGTCACCCGAGATGGTGATGATGCCATTGGGACCGGGAAGCTTCATCTTCAGGTAAGCCGCGTGAGTGGAGGCCCTGAACTTGGACAGAGCCGGTCTGCCGAGTAGATCATGGTAAGGGCTCTGGAGATCAACCACCTCAAACTGCAAGCACTCAGTCCGGCAGTTCTCCCTTGTGCCAAAAAGCACATCGATCCACACCCGACCAATAGGAGCACAAGATACGCCGGGTACGATGCCTTGGAAGGTAGTCCGGCTAGGTAGCAGCATGTTCTCGAAATATCCGCGCTTCTCCATGGTGTCTCGATATAGGATGTTGATGCTGCTACCATTGTCAATCAGCACCTTGCTGAACTTCACGTTCTTCTTGGTCCCAAGGAATGTTGGGTCTACCACCAAGGCATAGGTACCCGGGTTAGGCATAATCTTGGAATGATCATCCCGGGACCAGACAATGTCCTGGTCGCACCAATGCATGTACTCCGGCACTGCCGGCATCACTGCGTTTACTTCCATCGCACGCCTGTGCATGCTCTGCTTGTCATCCGGCTTGGTGGTGGACACCATGTAGCTCTCATGATGCTCCTGATACTGATTCCGGTCTCCGCCACCATTGCCATCATTGTTGTTGTTGTTGTTGTTGTTCTGGTTGAAGGTGTTGTTGCGATTATTGTTGTTGTTGTTGTGGTTGCTGTTGTTGCAGTTGTTGCGGTTGTTGTTGTTGTTGGCCCCCTGCGCCACTTGGTTCACATTTTCCCTCCTCTGGTTCTCGGAAGGCCTATGAGAAGCTGCCCGGATAGGCTGCACATTAGAGCCCGAGAGCGGAAGAGGAGGGGGAGGAGGCAGCTGGCCAAAGCCCTCACTCTTGATCCGGTCCCACCAGCTGCATTGCCGAGTGGTATGATTGGCTGGCCTACTCGGATGCCGAGTATGAAAACTTCATGACCCCTCCTTCATGGTCTCAAAGATAAACTTAGGAGCCACTCTGGATTGGGTAGTATCATTGTACTGCTTCTTGAAGTCCTGGCCTTGATTCTGGTTTTGCCCATACTGGGTCCCAGCAGTTTTTTGCCTTTGGCTGCTCTCGGCAGCGGGCTGATCCTGATTAACTACAACCACATGCTCTGATCCATAGCGGATATCCGGACGGTCATCTCTCCTCTTATTACGATAGTCCTGGCGATCATTTCTCCTACCACCATCATTGCTCTGGTTTCTTCTTCTCGGCTCGAACGAATCGAGCAGAGGCTGAGTAGGGTCACCGAGTGCATACATATCAGCAATCTTGATCGTCTCGGCGAGCGTACTCGGCATCTCCCTTTGCAACTTCTGCCACAGCATGCTTCCATGTCGGTAGCCTTGGGTGAACCAGGCAATAGCCTGTGACTCATTCACACCCTCGCAGGTGTTCCTCAGAGTACTACACCAAGTAAGATACTCTCGGTCTGTCTCCTCTTCCCTCTGCTTGCACGCCGAGAGCTGCTGTGGCCGGTTTGGCCTCTTGTAGGTGCTTGTGAAGTTGCTGATGAAGGCCTCCGAGAAATCAAGCCAGCAACTGATGATGTATCTCGGCAGGTTGTTGAGCCAGATCCGGGCTGGGCCCTCCAACATCTGGGGCACATATCTCACCGCCCACCTGCGGTTACCACCGGCAATGTGCACGGTAGTGACATAGCCATTCAGCCAGTCCTATGGCTTGGTGCTTCCATCATAGGTCTTGCTTCCTCTTGCCAGCTGGAACTTTTGCACAGTAGGCTCGTTCATGATCCTGGGGCCAAAACCGAGTGGTCCCGGCGGGCCTGCCCGCTACATCTCCTCGGACTGATAGATCTTGTCCAGCTTGTACCTTGCGTCACTCGGCTGCAGCACACATGCCCCCAACTGAGATCCAATTCCTCCGTCATCATATCTCTCATTTCTTTGGTACCCGGCCTGCTCCATCGCCGAGTACCCATCATTGTATCTGTCTTGTCACGCGACACCGGGTTGGGGAACCGGGTTGACCACAGCGGCAACGACTTGCCGCTGAACAACAGGACCTGCACCGGGTTGAGGATGAACCGGGTTGACTACCAGGTGCCGAGATGGACCATCTCGGTTGCCTCCTTGCCCCTATTGGTGAACTCAGGCAGTAGCATGGCCACCAACTTTCACAATGTGTTCTTGGCTGGGTTGCCGCTCTACAGCGTGCTGTTTTCCGGTGAGGAGGCCTGGCCTCCGGATTTCGCCCCATGCGACTGAACAACATGAGAGGCACCGACTCCTGGATTCGCCTTCTGGAACGCCTCATTCTGCCTACCAGCTTCAAGAACAAGCTCATTGATCCGGTCCTGCTGCCTAATGTGAGCTTCACCAGTTAAGTGCGGCAACTCGGCAGCAACTGCTTCTGCCTCCCTAAGCGTCTTAGCAGGAGTACTATACTTAGGCCTATCAGCCGAGGTCAAACTAGCGGACTTTCTAGCCGCTCTACCATCTCTAGCCAACTCGGTACCTAGGTTGCGCCGAATAACTCCTATCCGGCTAGGGTTCTTTGCCACCGGAGTAAAACCATGAGCCCTACTGTACTCATTCTGGTCAAGAATGAATTCGAGCCTAACCTTTGCCATCTCTCGGCCTTCCAGGAGAATGGCCTAGCGCTTCTCCTCGAGCTGCACCCTCAACACCGCTGGATCCGGATTCGCGGTCAAGGGCATGCCCAGCTTCTCAATGACACCAGCTAGAGGAGCCGGTATCGCTGTCGATGTAGAAGGAGCCTTGTAGCCAAGTTGGTTCTGGGGCTTGTCGTACAGCGGGCGCGCCTTTCCTGGTAGCATGGACCAGGCCAGTCATCATCACCTCCACGCTGCCCGCAGAGCCACCGCTTGGCGGCCCGCGGACGATGAGAACGTTAGGAGGGTCCGCAACAACAAGCACCACCTCGGGGTACTCGCGTATGACGGTGGTGGCGACGTACACCAGATGCGCGCCGAAGCTGACGACGAAGCCGCATACGGGCACGAGCCTGCCGCAGAAATCGCCCGCATTGTCGGTGACGAAGTCAAGGGAGCCAAATCTGTGGACAAGGCCACAAACCACGCGCTCCCCCAAACAAGAAGCGGGTCCCATCCGGATAGAAACCCCAGCCAGCGCCGCTGCTGGCCCAACGGTGGGGCCAACTGTCGTGGATGGATAAAGACAGATGCCATAGGATGGCTTAAGATTGGGGCCGATGGACGTTGTAGGTATCCAGGGAGGGATCGCACGCCTGGCTGGCGCGCTCACAAACACTGCAAACAACACAATCTACCCAGGTTCGGGGCCCTCGTGTGGAGGTAACACCCCTACTCCTGCCTCTCTCTCTGTATATGTATGTGCCGAGTACAAGAGTTCCTCAATCTCAAGGATCTAGAGGAATAAGAACCTCTCTGCTACTTTTCTCTCCTAATGGTGCCTCAGCTCTCATGTGGAATGAACTACTAATCAGTTGATCGACCCTCATGCAGGAGGGGGAGGCCACCTTATATACTGGTGGCCACCTACTACCTCTACGAACACAAGTACTGATTAGGTGACTACACACTGTGCTACACCGCACGCCTCCATGTCTTTGCTGAAAGTCGCCAAAAGTCTTCGCGGTAGGGACGCTGACATGTCATGTGCCCCTTGTCAGTGACATGACATGGCCTCACCCATACTGCACACTGTACCCACGTATGGATACACATCATCACGCGCCTAGTAAGTTGAACCGCACGCCTGTACTGCCTCTGGATACGCGGCATACACCCAACGGCTCCATTGACTTTGCCTTCGAGTAGAGCAGCTTCCTCTTCTATCTGGATCCTCCAAGTGCTACTCGGATGACCCAGACAATTACTTGAATCTTCCCCTTGGAATCTCTTCTTCTTACCGGATAGCATACTATCCGGCCGGGTACCATCCTATCCGACCTGTACCTACTCGTTACGGCCGAACTCGGTAACTAGTACCTTGAAATCCATTTCTCACCAGCCTTACCCCTACTCGGGGGTAGCCCCCCGACACTCGTATAGACTGTTGCTAGAACTTTTTCATGCCATGCTAAATGTTATTTTAGTTCTAAAGCCTTGTGATGTTGAGTAGCATGAATAGCCTCAAATATCTCAGAGTGTTTAATATGTCAGTGAAAGATTCATGAGTTGTTCTTGTCATAAGGAAGCATAAATTTATGGTATTCTCTTTTGAATGCTTTATTTGGTTGACTTGGCGCATGCTCAGACCATGTTTATGACTATGAAACAGTCACGAATAGCCTCCATGACCACGTAGTTTTTGAACTTGTGATATCGCTTATGCTTTAATTAATAATGTTTATGTCGCTATGCATGATTATGGCTCTTATGCTCTCTTGATTTGTCGCTCCCAATCTTTTGCTAGCCTCCACCTGTACTGAGTATAAGCTCTACTCGTGAATCCAACTCCCTTAAACCAATTTTTTCCCATTGTGTCCACCATACCTACCTATATGTGGTATTTAACTGCCACTCCAAAGTAAATTGCTCATTCGTTACCTTTAAAACTTTCAAAAATACTCCTGCTTTATGTTTCTGTTTTTGCTCATGAGGACGTCAATGGAGAATCTTTATCTCACTTGTTGATTGGATTTCACACCCTGTACTAGTGGCTTCATCCGCTTATCCAAATGATAGAAGAGCTGGCAGCGGGGTGCCCAGCCCCAAATTAATACACACAAAATCTCTTCACTATTTTGCCCCTGATTTATCAGTCAATGCATAATTGTGTAAACAAAAGATAAAGAGGGATGAACTTCTACCCAGATGCGTCCTTCACATGGGAGCCGATCTTGTGAATCCAGTTGTCTTGTGACATACTGTATTTTTTGTTTACCATTCGTTGACATTAGCATACAATCAAAATAAGTTGGTGTTCAGTTCATTAGAGCAAGGAGAAAGTTCACTAGATAGACAGGTTGGGCAATGGGGGCTTTTACTCTCCCTATCTCGAGTAGGATCATTGAAAAGAAAGAAAACGAATGGTTTCTCAGCAATGGTTTCTTCAAGTGGCTTGTGCCACAGCTCATAGCTTGAATCGGGATTGGAAAAACGAAAGGAAAGTAAATATAGACACTCCTCCATGGTATGTGATTGTTGGCAGGCACCCAAAGATTCGGTTAGCCATGGTTTGTGAAAGATAGATGGGGGAGTGTCAAACTTTTAATACCTCTGTTTAATAAAATAAAAGGCTCTAGCACATGAGTGATCCCTGCTTCCCTCTGTGAAGGGCCTTTCTTTTACTTTTATGTTGAGTCTCCATCTTCTAACTTTATGCACAGTTGAGAGAGCATTTTTGCCATTCTGAGTTTTATGTGCATTTGTCCCAGAAACATTATTAATTGATTCATGATGTGTTATTGCTTGTTCTTAAATTATTTGTTCTAGTGTTCCTCGTGAACTTTGAAGGTGTCCTGGCATTTTTGTTTTGCCCCACTCTTAAGGACTAGCGAAATATCACTTTGCCATGCTTTCTCTATACATGAAACAAACGTTTATCTTTCTTTGCATTATTATTCGTGATCCTTTATTTGAGATACTCTTCATGAGGAAAAGTGATTGCTATGATTTATTATCACACCCTGTTTGGTTGCACGGAATTGAGCTTGGAATCAGTAAATCTGGAATTTGGGGTCCAATTCAACCGTTTGTTTGTGTTCGGAATTTAGGCCCAGAAACTCAGCCCAATTCAACGCGGGGTAGGAAACCCGTAGCGCTCATTTCCGAGCTCCCAGCCTCGGAAAGGCAACGGAATCGAACCGAACAGGTACGCACGCGAGGAGAAGCCACCGTCCTCCTCCTTCCCTTCGAGCCGCGCGAGGAGAGCTCCACCCGGTGGCGGCGGCCGCACCAGGTTAGCTCCCTCCCTTCCATCCCATGCTTGCCTTTCTTCTTCCCCGCGCTCCCTGGCCTATCTTCTCCCTCTAGCTCCCTCTCCTCCCCCTGGCCGCCCCCTCCCTGCCAGGGCCAAACCCTAGATCGACGGTGGCCATCCCTGTTCCCCTGGCCGACGGCGGCCATGGATGATGCGCCGTCACCGTCCCTCCCTCTCCTCTGTCCCTCGAGCTCCCTATTCCCCTGGCCGACGGCGGCCGTGGATGCTGTGCCGCCCCTCCTTCTTCCCCTTTGGCCGATGGCAGCCATGGAAGGAGGAGGACGGGAGCTCCCTCTTCCTCCTGGCCAGCGCCGTCCCTCCCTATCCTCTCTCCCCGGAGCCCACTCTTCCTCCTGGCCGCCCCCTCCCTGCTGGATTGTGACAGACAGAGGCCATGGATGATGCGCCTGTCCCTCCGTCTCCTCTATGAACTTGTCATATTTTTGTCTGTCAAGCTTGCTACTAAGAACCGCTATGAACTAGTCATATTAATGTGTGTTCTTGCTATGAACTGCAGATTTGAGAAGAATAAGAAGTGGTGCTAGTAAGGAAAGGTTTGATTTTCGTTCTTGATATGAACTAGTCATATTTATGTGTGTTCTTACTATGAACTGCCATATGAATGCTTGTTAAAATGTATGTGCTATGCAAATGTGTTTGATTATATGCAAATATTTTTTTCACCATGTGTAGCACCATCATGTCTAATTAAGAGTTGGTCGATTACGTTATCGAAGAGAATAGAAGAAGAAAAAGAACAAGTCTAGTGTTGACACAGATGTATTTTGAGGTGTCTATGCTTGCTTTAGCTTATGTTAGTACTCAAAGGGCACCGAGGGATCTAGGAGCCTTCACTGAGTTTGAGGAGAAGGTTGCATATAGGAAGTATGTATTGAAAAAAACATATAATGGGTCGGAGACAAGATGATATGATGAGCTACGGTTAACCAAAAGAATTTTTGATAATCTTTGTGCTATGTTGCGTGAGAAGTGTGGTCTCAAAGATAGCAAGTTTGTCACCGTAGAAGAAAATGTTGCTATGCTCTTACAAGTTGTTGGGCATGGAACTAAAATGAGAACGATTAGGTTTGAGCGATCTTTAGAGACCACTAGTAGGCACTTCAAAAATGTGTTAGCTGTCGTCCTATGTCTAACTGGAGAGTTCATCAAGCTCCCCTAGCCTTAAACCACTCCTCCCTATGATTACAAATGGAAGTGGTTTCCCGGTGCACTTGGATCTCTAGATGGGTTTCATATTCCTGTCTTTGTTCTGGCGGCCGACAAAGGGAGGTATAGAAACAGAAAACAAGAAATCACCACTAACATGTTAGGTGTGGTTGATTGGAACATGAAATTTCTCTATGTTCTACCTGGTTGGGAGGGCTCGGTATCCGACTCGCGCGTGTTGAAAGATGCTATGAGAATTGACCGCCAAGATGCATTTGTTGTACCACAGGGTACCACTCTTTCTCTTGGCTTTCTTCCTCTCATATGTAATTCATAACTAACTTATTTGCTTGGCATATAGGTAAGTACTACCTAGTTGATGTTGGGTACACACATGGACCGGGATTTCTATCTCCATTTCGATCCACTAGGTACCACTTGAAAGAGTGGGTTGCAAGTAATCAACGCCCCCAAACTGAGAAGGAGTTATAATATTTGCGGCATGCTCGTGCTAGAAACGTAGTGGAGTGATGTTTTGGGTTGTTGAAGAAAAAATGGGCCATCCTCCGTTCTTGTTCTTTCTTTGGCCTAGATGACCAGGTAATACATGTTGTGTGTTAACAATGAAATAATTAATATGTAACAACACATGCTAACTATGAACTAAATATTTGCAGATTCGAATTATTAATGTGTGTTGTGTGTTACACAACTATGCGAGTGATACACAACATATGAGGGATGATCTATTGTGTGTAACAATAGAAGTGTACAACAAAGAGATGCTATGGCTCCTGAACCTGTAGATGATGCATCTTTCAATAGAAGTGTACAACAAAGAGATGCATGGAACATGTTTAGGCAGGACTTTGCTGATGAGATGTTTGCCGAGTACCTTGTGACACGTGTTGAACTAATAATGGAGTATATAAGTAGTGTTCTCAGAGTACAGTACGCTACCTGATGGTTCCCTTTTGTCTGATGCTACCTCTTTTGTGTGATAGGATAGCTTCCTGTCGTGGTGTCTTCTGTGTGGTATTTTTTACATGCATCATCTACAAACTAATATATACATATGTTTTTACTATCTACAACTTGCTCTTTGTCCTTATCATATGTTTTTACTATCTACAACTTGCTCTTTGTCCTTATTTTTTTATGTATGTTACTCGTAGAATCATGGCTGAAGCAAAAGGAAAAAAAAACAGTAGGACTTACCTTCAGTGGACTCCTGAGATGGACACTTCATTATTAGCCATGCTTGTTGAGCATCACAACAGGGGTGACCATGCTCAAAATGGTTGGAAGCCACATATGTACAATGCTTGCAAAAAGCATGTGAAGGAGACATGTAACGTTGTCATCAACAAGGACAAAATAATAGCAAGAATTAAGACACTTGACAAACAGTATGATATCATTAGCAAGATGCTTGCTCAGAGTGGCTTTGGATGGGATTGGGAAAATAACATGGTGATGGTTGAAAGTGATGAAGTGTGGCTTCGATATGTCGAGGTACGAAACACTTCAATTTTATGATATTGTTTTCTTTTGCAACTTGAACATCATATCTAATATATGTGTGTCTTATGTAGGCAAACAAGGATGCAGCTTTCTACAGGAACAAGGAAGTGAAGAATTGGCAAGCTATATCTACTATTTATTCAAAAGATCATGCGACAGGTGCAGGTGCAAAGACAGGAACCGAGTGTGCTCAACCACATTCCTCATCAGTTGCTCAGGTTGGGGATGATGATGATGAAACTCCCGAGCCGCCCAAGAAGAGGCCACGTACTGCTGATGCTATCCTTAGCATGGTGGGAGAGCTGAGATGCACCTTTGACGAGGCTTTGAAGACAATCGATGCACCAAAGTTGACTCCTCCATTTGAAATCCTTGCTGCACTAAGGGAGATACCTGGTTTGGAGGGTGATGATCTTCTGAGAGCTTATTGGAAGCTCACAGCCAATGAGCACACCTTTCAGTCACTCATGGCACTACCCTAGGACATGAGGAAGCCATGGCTATTGACCTTGCCCTGATGATTGCTACCCTTCCTACGAACTATTATTTACGTACTTTGTAAGACTTAAACGACCCGCTTTGTGCTATTTGTAAGACATAAACTACCCGCTTTGTGCTATTTGTAAAAACAAAAACTACCCGCTTTGTGTATGTGTTGGAGACATAAACTACCCGCTATGTTCAAAGTCGAAAAAACATTCAATTCCACATGATGTACATCCAAACAGGATTTTGAATTCCATTCCAGCCTTAATTCTACAGAGGAATACCATGCGCATCCAAACAGCAAAACTGGAATTCCATTGAAATCGTTGATTTGGTATTCCATTGCTAATTCAATTCCGCGGCGAATGCTGCGCAACCAAACAGGGCATTAAAGTTCTTTTTATCATGTTTGTGTTTGAAGTTCTATGATCTCAGCTTGCATCATTTTTACGCCTTTACATTTTTATGATCAAGATTATGTTAGTAGCATGTCACCTCAGAAATTATTGTTTTATCGTTTACCTACTCGAGGACGAGTAGGAACTAAGCTTGGGGATGCTTGATACGTCTCCAACGTATCTATAATTTCTGATGCTCCATGATAATATTATGCCAATTGCTACATGTTTTCTCCCTTCTTTATGTCATTTTTACACGTTTTCCGGGACTAACCTATTAACAAGATGCCAAGTGCTAGTTCCCTGTTTTCTGCAGTTTTTTATTTCAGAAAAGTTGTTCTCGAAATATTCTCGGAATTGGACCCCCACAAAGCCCAAAGTGCCTATTTTCACCGGAAGCATCCAGAAGTCCCGAAGAGCCCCGGAGGGGGGCCATGGGGTGGCCACACCATAGGCTGGCGCCACGACCCCCTGGTCGCGCCACCAGGTGGTGTGGGGCCCCTGGCCAACCCCTGGCATCGCCCTTTCGCCTACATATACTCCCCGATGCATAAACCCTAGAAGAATCGACCTTTTCCAGAAAATACATCCATAGCTCCGCCGCCGCCGCCGAGAAGTTTCGGGGGATAGATCTCTGTTCTGGCACCCTGCCGGGACGGGGAAGTGCCCCCGGAAGCCCTCTCTATCGACTCCACCGCCATCTACATCGCTGTTGATGTCTCCTATGATGAGGAGGGAGTAGTTCTCCCCCGAGGCTGAGGGCTCTACGGTAGCTATGTTGTTCTCTCCCATGGTGTTATCTATATGTGATCGTGAGCTTTGTAATCTAGTTGAATAATTAGATGTTACTCTTCATCTAGTGCTACTCAAGTGTTTTATTAATATGAACTTTGGAGTCACCTTGTCTCGCGGTGTGAAGGTGACGTTGTGCACATCGTGTGTGTCTCCTCTATGAATTGTGGTGTTTGTCTAGTACCTTCTAGGGCGCTCATAGTGACAGCGTGGGGTTAACTAGACATGGTAATGCTTACTTTAAGGAAAGCTTTTTGTAGCCCTACGCAATGATTAGTGTTCGTTATCCAACCATAGAGGGTTAACAGTAGCATAGTGAAGAGAAGATATTTAGTTATTCAATTATGTGATCATTGTTGAGAGTGTCCACTAGTGAAAGTAGGATCCCTAGGCCTTGTTTCCAAGCATCGAAACATCATTTTCCGCCTGTTCTGCTACATGTTTGCGTGCTTCCATATTTATTTCAGATTGCTATTATTACTTATAACCATCCATATTACTCGCATTTCACTATCTCTTCGCCGAACTAGTGCACCTATATACCTGACAAGTATATTGGGTGTGTTGGGGACACAAGAGAGTTCTTGTATCTTAATTGCAGTGTTGCTTGAGAGGGATATCTTTGACCTCTACCTCCCTGAGTTCGATAAACCTTGGGTGATCCACTTAAGGGAAACTTGCTGCTGTTCTACAAACCTCTGCACTTGGAGGCCCAAAACTGTCTACAAGAATAGAAGCGTGCGTAGACATCAGGGCATTACAACAATATACATAGACCGTAATCCAACTGCATCTATGACTAATAATCGAACCTCAGGTAAGCAATGATTATACACGCGGTCACTCACACCGTTGTTTACTCCCTAGTGGCAACATCACATCCTCCCCCATCACTTTTCTGTCACTCGAGCACAGGAGAAAAGAAGGCATGAACCCACTATCGAGCATAAATACTCCCTCTTGGAGTCACTAGCAACTACTATGGCAGAGCAACCACTAGCAACGGAAATCATGCAATATCACAAATAACATATGCAATAGAGACTATAATCAACTTGGCATAAGTTCAATATTCATCGGATCCCAGCAAACACAGCACATAGAATTACGTAAGAACAATCTTGATCATGTTAGGCAGCTCACGAGATCTAAACATTGAGGCTTATGAGGAGAAGACAACCATCTAGCTATGTTATGGACACGTAGTCCAAGGATGAACTACTCAAGCATCACTCCGGAGGCAGGCATGGTGATGAAGAGGCCTCCGGTGATGATCTCCTCTCCGGCAGGGTGCCGGGAGATAGCTTCGGAACCCCCCTGATCTAGGGTTGACGACGACGGCGGCTGTGGAAGTTTTCGGGGATTTTTTATCAGACGCCTAGGGTTTTCCTTCGGAGGGGATTAAATAGGCGAAAGGGCAAATGCGGTGGAGGCCTAGGGGCCCCACACCAACCCCCGACGCGTCCAAGGGGGGCGCCACCCCATGGTGTGGGCCCCCTGAGGCCCCTCTCCGGGTCTCTTCGGGACTCCGTGGAACCTTCGGGAATTCTAATACTTCCGGGCTTCGAATTTTCCAATTCCGAGAATATTTCCAGAACAACTTTTCTGAAACCAAAAACAGCAGAAAACAGGGAACTGGCTTTGTGGCATCTTGTCAATAGGTTAGTCCGGAAAATCGATAAAAATGACATAAAGAAGGGATAAAACATGTAAAAATTGGCATAATATCATCATGGAACATCAGAAATTATAGATACGTTTGAGATGTATCAAGCATCCCCAAGCTTAGTTCCTACTCGTCCTCGAGTAGGTAAACGATAAACAAAATAATTTCTAGGGTGACATGCTACCACACAATCTTGATCATAAAAATGTAAAAGCATATGTAAGCTGAGATCATAGAACTTTAACACAAACATGATAAATAGAACTTTAATAATAAAGCATAGCAATCACTTTGCATCATGAGAAGTATCTCAAATAAAAGATCATGAATAACAATGCAAAGAAATATATACGTTTGTTTCGAGTATAGAGAAAGCATGGCAAAGTGGTATTTCGCTAGTCCTTAAGAGCAAAACATAAATGCCAGGACACCTTCAAAGTTCATGAGGAAGACTAGAACAAATAATTTGAGAACAAGCAATAACACATCATGAATCAATTAATAATGTTTCTGGGACAAATGCACATAAAACTCAGAATGGCAAAAATGCTCTCTCAACTGTGCATAAAGTTAGAAGATGGAGACTAAACATAAAAGTAAAAGAAGGGCCCTTCGCAGAGGGAATCAGGGATCACTCATGTGATAGAGCTTTTTATTTTATTAAACAGAGGTATTGAAAGTTTGACACTGAGTGTCTATATTTTGAGAGGTGTATGCTAATGTCAATGAATAGTAAACAGAAAATATAGTACGTCACAAGCCAACTAGATTTCACAAGAGCGGCTCCCATATGAAGGACGCAACTGGTATAGAAGGTCATCCCTCTTTCTCTTTTGTTTACACAATTATGCTTTGACTGATAAATCAGGGGCAAAAATTTGGGGCTGGGCACCCCGCTGCCAGGTCTTCTATCATTTGGATAAGCGGATGAAGCCACTAGTCTAGGGTGTGAAATCCAATCAACAAGTGAGATAAAGATTCTATATTTACGTCCTCATGAGCAAAAACAGGAACACAAAGCAGAAGTAATTTTGAAGGTTTTAAAGGTAACACATGAGCAATTTACTTGGGGTGGCAGTTAAATACCACATGTAGGTAGGTATGGTGGACACAATGGGAAAACTTGGTTTTAGTGAGTTGGATGCACGAGTAGAATTCCATACTCAGTACAGGTGGAGGCTAGCAAAAGACTTGGAGCGACAAATCAGGAGAGCATAAGAGCCATAGTCATGCACAGCGACATAAACATCATTAATCAAAGCATAAGCGGTATCACAAATTCAAAAACTAAATGATCATAGAGGCTATTAGTGACTGGTTCATAGTCATAAACATGGTGTGAGCATGCGCCAAGTCAACCAAATAAAACATTCGAAAGAGAATACCATAAATTTATGCTTTAGTATGACAAGAACAACTCATGAATCTTGCAATGGCACATTAAAAACTCTCATCTATTTGAGGCTAATCATTCTACTTAATAACCACAAGGCTTTAAAACTAAAATAATATCTAGCATGATCCGAAAAAATTCTAGCCACAATCTATACAAGCTTCTACTTGCACCAATAAAAATTCTACTTCAAGCAGCAGTTTCTTCTCCCAACAAGCACCATACAAGATATGTTTAAAAAAAATACTCTTCATGATACAGTAAGGAAACATAAGAGCGCTCACATAACATGTAACATCCCAAGTATGAAAACACCCCTAGAATGTTTGTTTCTTGCTTTATTTTTGTTTTGCATCATGGCATCTTAATCATTGCATTTGTTTTCCTTTTGTTTGCATCTGTTTTTCTTTGTTTTCACAATTGAAATTCAAGCAATATTCAAACCTTTGTTTCATACTTGTTATGTTACAATCTTTCAAATAAAAAGTTCAACTCAAAACCTCAATTGTTTCCATTTTAATCCATAGGGTTCAACTATTTAAACTTGTGGCTTTTAATCATTCATTTAACTCAAATTCCATTCAAATTCAAATACATTTTCCAAACAGCAACTATGTTGAACTTATGAAAATTACACAACAATTCTAATCACTTGTTTCCATTTAAACTATATGTTAACCCTATTTAAATCTTGTTTTCAATAAATCACTTAATAATCAAATTCATTCAAATTTGAATCAAATTACAAACAACATTTTTATTTTGATCATTTTGGAAAAAAACAGAACTTGCTAGTTGTTGCTATTACATAAATAAGAAATATAAAAATTTTACCTAAATTTTCTAACCCCAAAAATCTAGCCTTTTTCTCCCTAATCCCTTGCAGCAAAAAAAACAGAGGAAAAAAAAGCAAAAAACGCACAGGAGAGGGGGAGAGGCAGGCCCAGCCCACCCAGGCTGCAGCCCGTTACCATCTCCCCCAACCTCCGTACGCTGACGACAGCAATGGAGACAGCGACGTGCTGCCCCCACTGCTCCACCCCACCCCCTCCTATATCTACACCTCACCCCCTCGAAAACCCTAACCCTAACCCTAGCCGCACCCGTCTCCCTCCTCTCTCCCATCTCCGCCGCCATCGAGGAGAGACGCCGCCGTTTTCTTCTGCCACGGCCGCCGCTCGCCGGACCTCGCCGCCGACGCCTCCGTCATCCCCCAGCCGTGCTGCGGCCACCCCTGCGAAGAGGGTGAGCCGCCCTTTCCATTCCCCTAACTTCCCTCTGGTTTCCTTGCCGTATATGCATCGATTCCTTCCGTCCATTTGCAGCCATCGTTTCCCTGTTCGTCGACAGAGAGAACACCTGTATGTGTTCGTTTGCAGTTCAGTTATGCCGAGTATTTAGGATCAAAACCAACCCGCACCGTATGCAACCAAACCAGCCGCAGCAGCCCATCTGGTGCGTCCGCTGCGCGCGCACCCAGCAGCTCCCAGGATCGAATCCCAGCCCCCACCTTTTCTGCTTCTTTTGTTCGAATTATTCAGTGCGATTCCTGAACCTTAACCCCCCTGCGGTTGTTTCCCTGTCACCAACACAGCACTAGCCCAGTTGGTTGCTGTCCACTGCGCGCAGGCAGGAGGGCAGGGGTTCGAATCCCACCCCTGCCTCTTAAAACCAATATTTTTCATTCTTTTTTTCCTAGATCCAGATCTACTCTAAATTGCACCAGAGTCCCTGCTACATTTATCTAGGTCCCTGTTAATTTCTTTCCAAGTCCCTCTATCTTTTCTAGGTCCATAGTTATTTCTATCAACCATAAAAATGCTTAAACTTGGTAATTTAATAACTTTTGTTTGGAAAATCCAATTGCAAAACTTTAAACATGTAAACCACTCCATTTTAAATTCTCTACCCAAATATAAAATTTGTTTACTGTTTTGAATATTTTAAATTGGTGAAATATTTGAATTCTTGTTTAATTCACTTAATTTTGCAAAATTCATAACTTGGGCATAAAAATTCCAAACTCAACAAATAAAATATGTTTTCCATGCTATTTTGAACCACCTTTTCAAATATAAATTTTGTTTCATGTTTTGAATAATTAAAATTGCTTAAATAATTTAAACCTTGTTTAAATCATTTAAATTTGCTAAATTCATAACTTGCTCAAATTAAATTATTTTTGAACATATAAAATATATTTTCAAACCAGAAAAGTATAAAATTTTCAAATATGAAATTGGTTTAATGTTTTGAACAAATAAAAATTCAAATAAATTCATACTTGAATTTAATTCATTTAAATATTGTTTGACTTGTTTAATTCATAAATAATTCATCTTAATTCCTTTTTCAATAATTGAAACATGTAATCCACCTAAAATTTTGTGTACTTTCCAAATATGAATTTTGTTATTTGTTTTGAACAATTAAAATTGGTGAAAACAACAAATGTTTGTGTAACACCTTTAAGGAACCAAAATTCATTAACTTAATAACTAAAATTCCAAACTTGGTAAACCTTATTTCAAATTGTTTCTATTGTTGTTATTTTTCTGTTTTCCTCATCCATGCATCATACTAATCCACTTTCACCTGTTGATTAGTTGTAAAACAATTATTCCAACCTTAATTCATGGGCTTTTCATATGCAACTCAAATTGCATGTGGGTCCAATTAATTATGTTCTGTTACCCTGTCAACTAGTTTATTTTTGATGCCTCAGTTAAATGGTCATGCATCATCCCATGTTTGTGCATTATGCCATGTTATTGATTGCTTGTCTCTTTGCGTTGTTTGTTTGCTTCTTCTCGAATAGACGACGACGTTGAGACAGACGAGGTTTACGACACCCCTTCTGAGGATCTAGCCCAGTACCAGGCTACTGAGTTTGCAGGCAAGTATTCACTCACATGAACCACTATGTTCCTTTCAACATTGGTTACCGATACTTTCCGTTGTCTATTCTGCTAGCCCTATGAATCGTTGCTTCTGTTCGATCCTATCACATGTTATCCTTTAACTCTGATATAGCCTCACCTCCACACCTATAACCCCATTGATTGTTGCCCGTGTCTTACTAGCATGCTTAGGGTTGTTTTGCTCGAGTCTGTTACCCGTTACCTCCTATTACTATATTTTCATTATGTTCTGGGGCTCGATGTTAAACAACAACCTGTTAATTTTGAGGTAATAATAATTTGATGATAAGGCACCGGCAGGAGGCCCGGCGTGGTTTTGAGGCCTGCTAGTGTCGACCCTAATTAGGAAAAGGGTCTTGTCTACTGATCCATGATGAGCGCACTATCCGCATGTGGGAAGCGTGTATGGGCGCCCCCCTCAATTTGATTCGATTCGCATCTCGTCCAAATCGCCTCATTTAGTTCGGGTTTTCCATTTGCCGCATGCATATGCAGGTGCGAACCCTTGGTACCAAGGTGGAACTTTTGTAGTCGGCATTTAGGGAGACACGTTCTTAGAGTGCTATGAGGGTCCCCTTTTCTTCGTGGGGCTTGATTAGCCGTGCGCTCACTGCACGGGGTTCTTTGGGCTTGATGCGAAGAAGCGTTGTGTTGTGTTGAGTGCCCCGCTTGGTGGAAGGCATTCCATCTGGCGGGTTATTCTTACGTGTACGGCCAAATTGGTGCACCCCTGCAGGGATAAATCTTCTCGAGAAGCCGTGTTTTCCGCGGTTATGGATTACTTGGTGAAAGTACTGGCTAACAAGTACTCAGAACAACTTACACCTAACTAATGATAACTTGATTAGTAATAGTCTTATTGACACAATAACTTGACCATCATTAATCCAACTGTGTGAGTTATCCTCGGATTGCTTCTTTGGATAAGGGGCGAGATCCAGGATGGGTTTGTTTGGGTGGTTAGTTATAGTTGGTTACGATACGCTATCTCATCCCCTTTCTGTTAGCCGGAAGTTGTATCATGTTCTGTAGTGGGTTAGTGCAGCCAGCTGCCGCATCTTTTGTATCACCCTTTCTTCCGTTGAACCCAAGGCATCTGTGCTTGGTGTTGACGGGTTACACCTTGGTGAACTGTGAGTCTTGCTTGCCAGTACGTTTATGTACTGACCCCTTTGGGGCTGTGGTTTCCGCAGACTACGCTTACGAGGATCCCCGTGACGGCTACTACGTGGAGTTTGACGAGGCTGCTGACGAGTAGATAGCGGACCCGGGCAGGATCCGAGACATCGTGGATGGGCTCCGTCTTTTCGTTTCCGGCTTCTTAAGCCTATTTGGATTTTGTCTGTACTCAGACCTTTGAATGCTTCCGCTGAGATGTAATGATGATATGTTGGGACATGTGTCCTCTGGATGATTGTATTTGCTATCTCTGCTCTAGTGAGAGCTATTTGCAACTTATTTCTATTTATTTGTGTCTTAGAGATATGTTGTGCTATCATTCTGTTAAACGCCGTTGATGTACCATGTGTGTATGGTATGAAGTACGTCAATGGTAGTATCCTGATTTCTATGGGATGGTTTACGTAGACGATGAACAGTAGGGGTTGGTTGTCACACATACGTGTGTTGGCCTACTCGTAAGAGATGCGGGTGCCGGTAAGCCCCGTAATCCAATCAACTACTGTTCAACGGAACTGCGAGTATCCTCTAGAAGTCCGGGTGCGACATAACACTACTAAAACTAACATCTCTTAGATAAGAGATGCATGCAAAACAGGAGCTAAATAAATGCAGCAGCCAGACAAAGATTAAGAATACAAAGTATTCCCATTAAAAAGCGGAGCGTGTAACTCTCCAATAAAAGAATGCTGGGGTCCAACTAAGCTTATTGCAAAAATGGAAACAATCTGAAAGCAAAAAAATAAAATACGCTCCAAGTAAAGCACATAATATGTGACCGAATAAAAATATAGTTTCACTAGAAGTGACCTGATAATTTGTTGATGAAGAAGGGGATGCCTTGGGCATCCCCAAGCTTAGACGCTTGAGTCTTCTTGGAATTTGATGGGATGTACCACCGGGGCATCCCCAAGCTTAGGCTTTTCACTCTTCTTGATCATGCCAAATCATCCTCTTCTCTTGACCCTTGAAAACTTCCTTCACACCAAACTTCTCACAATCTTCATTAGCAACCTTAGTGAAATCGAAATAATAAATTCACATGGTACCGTTTCAACACAATACTAACACTCATAAACACATTAGCTATGGTCACAAGTTCTTTTAAAACTCTTTTTCTCAAAAGAACACCAAAAGAAAGCGATTAAGATGCAAATGCAATAATTGACAGAAATCTGTCAAAACAGGACAACAGGTAAAGATGATTTTTTTTCGAAAATCTTCTGTTTCTCAAATCAAAAAGTATTCAACTAAGAAAGTTGCGTATATAGCTCAGGATTACGCATAAAAAAACTTCGGTCATTTTGAATTTTCTGTGATTTTATATGAATTTAACAGTGGACAGCAGAAATCTGTTTCCTGCGCAGAAATCCGAAATATAGTCTCAACTTTCCACTAGAGGCTTTACTTGGCTCAACAAAAACACAAAAGAAAAGATATAGAGGGGTTGCTAAGGGAATATACAACACCTAGGTGCAAAGAAAAAAAGAAAACGACGGAAAACGGGTTGAAAACGGGAAATAAAACGGGTTGTCTCCCGGTAGCGCTTTTCTTTAACGCCTTTCAGCTAGGCATAGAAAAGTGGAATCAAGTAGATGCTCACATAAAAAGTATGAATTGAAGCAAAAGAGAGCATCAATAAGAAAAAATAAAACAAATTTATGTCTAACCCACTTCCTATGCATATGAATCTTGTAAAGAAATAAATTAAAGAGCTCAAACTAGAAATCATGGGAAGGTAGAACAAGAGCACCTTCAAAACTTTCAACAAAAAGAGAGGTGTTTTAATAACATGAAAATTCCTACAACCAAATTTTCCTCTCTCATAATAATTTTCAGTAGAATCATGAACAAACTCAACAACATAATTATCACATAAAGCATGTTTGTCATGGTCTAAAAGAACACAATTCATTTCAAGCTCAAAAATAGTGGGATCAAAATTTAAAATCAGCTCCTCTTTCTTCCCACTTTTAGCAATAGCAAAACAAGATAATTGGTCACTCTTAAAAGATATAGGACACATTATAGAAATCCTATTTTCAGTAGCATTATAATTTATAACATCAAATAAAAATAGGACCATCATCAAGAGCATTATCATAAGATTTATCCAAGTAGCATGGATTATCATAAATAACAGTAGCAATATCATTCTCACAAGTTTCATCCATAGTAGTATAAAGGTCACAAGTATAGCAAGTATCAATTTCATCAAATAATGTATGAGTTAAAGAGTTACTATCTTTGGGAGGTAGACATGGGTAGCTCCATTCTTCCTCCTCTTGATCATCACTCTTCTCCTCTTTTTCATCCAATGAGCTTCCAGATTCAGCAGTTTCTACTTTCATAGGTTCCTGCAAGGCATTAGTCTCTTCCTTAGGTTGAGAGCACTTATTAAGATATTCCATTATGTAGTAATTACAATTCTTGTAATTATTAAAGCAATATTCAAGTATAGCATAAATCTCGTATTTATAAGGTGCATCATCAATACTTTCAAGTAAATAAGCAATTTCGAATGCACCCTTCCAAGCAATAAATTCTTCAATTTGTTCCACATCATATAATTCATAATTTCCCTTAACATAAGAAGATATGGTAACATCATCATTATACTCACATTTAAAAGGGAGGTGTTTATACCTCCTACAACAGCAAGATTTATCAAAGCAATAAGTAACATTATAAGTAGAGCACAAGTTTTTAGCATAGTCATGCAATTTATTAATTTGCTCCCATAAGTGTATCCCTTTTGTGACAAGCGGTGTTCCTTATAATGTTTTTGTTGTTCATCTATGAACCCACCTTGACTAAAAGATCTAGTTTCAAAGACATCAAACATTGGTAGCAAGCATGATAAAGCAAAAAAAATAACAACTAGAATAAGAACTAATTTTTTTGTGTTTTTGATAAAGAGAAGCAAAACAAGACAAAAAATAAAAAAAAACAATAAACAAAATAAAGAGGTTGAGAGTGAGAGACTCCCCTTTCTAGAAGACTTCTTCCTCCCCGGCAACGGCGCCAGAAATTTC